>OY856409.1:1099184883-1099784883 GCA_963693085.1 Alisma plantago-aquatica | reverse complement strand
ATATCTGAGTCTGCAACCGAAGTTACACTCTTACCTCCTCATTTTCAGGCTAGGAGCAACCTACACATATTCAACAATATGTGCTTCCAGGTTAACCCGTAGGAAAACCTGTTTCACCATCACCAAGTCCTGATGATGATGGATCTATGGCCAGGGCAAACTACATGATATATTTCACTGTGATTAATTAGTATCTTTTAGATGGATTGCAAGATTCAACCAAGGTGTATAACATGCAAGATATAACAGAAAGTAAATAACATTATATTATGATCTATTCATATCAACCTGATCCATCTTAAGGATCCAACATCACATGTTATCACTTGGCCTCTTGCCAACCATTCAGATCCATCTCAAGGATCATCACATACCACAGGGTCTCAACCCTTCATCATGCACTGCCATTGTCTCTTAAGGCTCACCTCATCATCATGGGACAGACATATCACATGCATACTCTTATATAGTAATTATCAAAGTAATGTTACTCATTACATATGTCACATAGCCCTTTCATGGCTAAAACATCACCTGCAAGGTTAGAGTACACAATAATCGTAGATTCAACATAAGGCATATGCTCGCTATCATGAAAGATCATTCCAGATAATCTAATTACCAATATTACACTTATTTGGTAACCAAGTATGTTAAGTACATCATTAACAAACCATACTGATGCTTACCCTTATCTCAAGATTATACAAACAATCAGGGTATATAGAGATCGTGTTGTGTTTACAGAACCAACACTATTATTACCAACGTCATTATTGTTGCCATCAGCTATTGTCATCTTTATCATGAGGCACCCTTTAACATAACTGTCACTTAGCATCATTATTACCAACATTATGATCATTAAACAAACTACTAGAGTAGTTATCATCATTCTCATTATCATTAACAATTAAGCATAACAGGTCACATCATGCATCTATTACATGAGGGCTATCATCATATACATTACTATCATTAGCATCCTTATTATATGTAAGGCATCATATTACATATTGATAGTATCACAAACACCACCATCATTTAATTAGTTAATGGATAAGCATCCACTTCCATCACATGAGGGACCGTCACCAAAGAAACTCATACCCTCACTATAGCCTCACAACCCTCATCTGAAACCTATCACCCAACATGGGTATCGACTACCACACTATCCTTATCGGCCAGCACTCACTACTAACCATATCGACCATCACACTCATGCACATAGGGTAGGGTATCGCCCAACATGGCTATCGGCCATTAGGGCTATCGGCCACCATGGCTATCGACCATTAGGGTTATCGGCCAACACACCAGCACAAGAGTAGGGTATCGCCCAACAAGGCTATCGGCCATCAGGGTATCGCCCACCATGGTGTCGGCCAACAGAGCACATAGCCTATCGTCCAACATGGCACTACTTGGCCCTATCGTCCACCACATGGACAAGGAGATAACTCAACACTAGAGCACCCATTCTATCGTCCAACTCAAGGACATCCATGTCACCCAACACCATCAGACCATATTGCCCAACAAGAGAGAGAGAGAGAGAGAAAAAGAGAGAGTATCGCCCATCTCCAAGGGTACTCACCATATCGGTCAACAAAGAACATCACTATGTCTCCCAACATATCGGCCAACCAAACCCTAGCTCACCCTATCGCCCACTCATGGGCAAGGGTATCGGCCGACCTCAAGGACTCAACATGCCGCCCAACACAAGATACCATATCGTCCACCAAGGGGAACTCCATGCCGTCCAACTCAAAAACAAAGGTGTTGCTCAACCCAAGAGGAAGGGTGTTGCCCAACACTAAGAACACTGATATCGTTCAACTCAAGGACAAGGGTGTCTCTCAACACACCCACAAGGAAGGGATATCGCCCAACCCTAGGTCATCTTCCACCTCCAACACAAGGAAGCCCCAAACCCTAGAAAGCAAAGGTATACAAGGAACCCTAAACCCAAGAGAGGGATATCGGCCACTAAGGTATATAAGCAAGGTGCACAAGAAAGGAACTAAGCTAGTCTACTAACATGTAACAATGTTAAAGCTAGAGGTAAGAGAGTTAGGGTTAGAAACTATGCAACCCGCCTTAAGCTCCAAGGAAGAAGATGCACTTTGAGCTCCAAGGTTGTCGGCCACCAAAGCTCCAAAGCACTCCAAGGTCCAAAGCTATCGTCCACCAGGATGCTCCAGGAAGGTGTATCGGCCACCACTTCAGCTCCAAGGAAGTGTATCGGCCAACACAATCAAGATGGAGAGGGATATCGTGCACCAAGGGTGGAGGGGAGACCAAAGGACCAAAGGAGACTAAGGCAAGGAGAAGAGCTACCTATATAGGAAGAAGGGAGGAGAAAACAAGGTACAACCATGCTATGTGTCGTCCACCCAAGGGACACATGTCCACCAACTCGAGCCACTTCTCATGCAAGCCATAAGGCACTTGTCCAAGATGTGCACCACGTGTCCATCAACCAAGCCAAGCTATCTGGGCGACACAACAAGAGCTACTGGGCGACACACCAAGCAACTGGGCGACACACCACCTGCCCTGGGCGACACAAGGCTCAAGCAAGCCCAAACAAGGAACTCCAAGGCCCAAACAAGCTCAACTCAGGCCCAAAGGACTCAAACAACAAGCCCAAGCCTTCCTCTCAACCCTAGAGGAAGCAAAGAGGGAAAACATCTCAAAAGATGGCAAACTTGCACACAAAACCCTAAACTTGGGTTATTTGCAAGTAGCCCCTCGAACTCTCAACAAAGCACAACAAAACCCTAATCACCACTCAAAGGTGATTAGCAAGCACCAAAGCACCAAGATCAAGCAAAACAAATAGGGTAAACCCTAAACGCAGGTCAGGGTCCTTACAGCTATAAACCTCTACAAAAGGATTTCGTCCCCGAAATCCGAAGAGAAAAGTGAGGGATACTTCCTCCTCATCTCTTCCTCAAGCTCCCACGTGGCTTTCTCAACGCCACGGTGATGCCAAAGGACCTTCAAAAGAACCAGATCCTTTCTCTTCAACTTCTTGACTCTTCTGTCAAGGATCATCATAGGACCCTCTTCATAAGTCACATCTTTGTCAAGCTCAACTTCAACTGGTTGTATCGCTGTTCCTGTATCCGGATGACTTTTCTTCAGCATACTGACATGGAACACTGGATGTAACCTGTGCAACTCTGGAGGCAATTCTAACTCATAAGCCACCTTGCCAACACGCGCTATGACTGGGTAAGGCCCCATATATCTGGGAGCTAACTTACCCTTCCGTCCAAACCTCAGCACACCTTTCCACAGAGAGACTTTAAGATACACCTTGTCTCCCACCTGGAACTCCAAGGGTCGTCGGCGATTGTCTGCATAAGACTTCTGCCTGTCTTGTGCCGCTTTCAACTGTTGTTGTATCACCTTGATCTTTTCTGTCGTTTTCTGTACTAACTCAGGGCCCAAAAACTGATATTCACCTGATTCATACCAACACAAAGGAGATCTGCACTTCCTCCCATACAAAGCCTCATAGGGAGCCATGTCAATGCTCCGCTGATAGCTATTGTTGTAGGCAAATTATATCAAACTGAGATGTACGTCCCAACTGCCTAGGAACTACAAAACACAAGCACGAAGAAGATCCTCCAAAGTCTGAATAGTCCTCTCAGACTATCCATCTGTCTGCGGGTGGAAAGCGGTACTGAACTTCAACTGCGTTCCCATCGCCCTGTGCAACTGTTCCCAAAAACGACTTGTAAACTGAGGACCTCTATCAGAAACTATCGTTGCTGGCACACCATGCAAATGAACTATCTCATCTACATATACTCGAGCGAGCTTTTCAGCTGTATACGTGGTTTTCACAGGTAAGAAATGGGCAGACTTCATTAATCTGTCCACTATCACCCAAATGGAATCATGATTCTTAGTTGTCCTGGGTAGACCAACTACGAAATCCATGGTTATGTGATCCCATTTCCACTGTGGTATAGGCAAAGGTTGCAACGTACCTGCCGGCTTTTGATGCTCAGCCTTGACTTGCTGACACACCGCACACCTAGCCACAAACTCAGCTACATCTTTCTTCAAGTCGGGCCACCAGTACAAGTCCTTCAGATTATGATACATTTTGGTGACGCCTGGATGCATGGCATACATCGACGTGTGTGCTTCCTCGAGCACCAACTTCCTCAGATTATCAGCATCTGGAACCACCATCCTATTATGATAGCAAACCACTCCATCCTCGGACTCATGGAACCCATCACGCTTTTCGCTGCCAAACTCTAATCTGATTAGCTGTATTGTATCATCTGTTTGCTGTGCATCCTTGATCTGCTGTCTCAACGTGGGCTTGATTTGCATCTGTGCTAAAAGTCCAGCTAACGAGGAAACCTCCATCTGTACGTTCATCTGCCGTAAGGAGAATAACATGTCCCGCCTATGGCATACCAAAGAACTCATCTGTGCCTTCTTGGGAGTAGAAGACTTTCTGCTAAGCGCGTCTGCTACCACATTCGCCTTACCAAGATGATACTCGATAGGGCAATCATAATCATTGATCAACTCCATCCACCGACGTTGTCGCATGTTCAACTCTTGCTGTGAGAAGATGTACTTCAGATTTTTGTGATCTGTAAAGATCTGACACGCTTCCCCATAAAGATAGTGTCTCCAAATCTTTAACGCATGAACCACTGCTGCCAGATCCAAGTCATGGGTCGGATAGTTCTCCTCGTGTTTCTTAAGCTGTCGCGAAGCAAAAGAAACCACATGATCTTCCTGCATCAGCACACAACCCAAACCTTTCTTGGACGCATCACAGAAAACAACATAGCCTTTTCCAGATTCTGGCAAGATCAACACTGGAGCACTGGTTAGCTTTTCCTTCAAATTTTGGAAAGCTTGCTGACATCAATCATTCCAAACAAAAGGTACATCCTTCATGGTCAACTTCGTCATCGGTAGAGCTATCGAACTGAAGTCCTTGATAAACCTCCGGTAGTATCCTGCTAGACCAAGGAAACTACGAACTTCCGTCGGCGTCTTCGGCTGTTCCCAATCCGCAACGGATTCCACTTTCTTCAGATCTACTTTGACTCCTTCAGCAGATATCACATGAACTAAGAAAGTTACTTCATCTAACCAGAACTCACACTTACTAAACTTAGCATACAACTGATGTTGACGAAGGAGAGTCAACACTTGACGAAGATGTTGCTCATGCTCTAGCCGGTTTCGACTATAGATCAAGATGTCGTCTATAAAAACTACAACAAACTGATCTAAGAACGGACGAAACACTCTGTTCATCAGGTCCATGAAAGCAGCAGGTGCATTGGTTAATCCAAACGGCATAACCACAAACTCAAAATGACCATACCTCGTCCTAAAGGCTGACTTTGGTATGTCATCCGCCTTTATCCTCAACTGATGATATCCAGACCGTAGATCGATCTTCGAAAACACTGTAGCACAACGCAACTGATCGAACAGGTCATCTATCCTCGGCAACGGGTACTTATTCTTGATCGTGACGTTGTTCAACTGCCGGTAGTCTATACACAACCGCATTGAACCATCCTTCTTCTTAACGAACAACACGGGAGCACCCCAAGGTGACGTGCTTGGTCTGATGAAACCTTTTTCCAACAACTCTTGTAACTGCTTCTTCAACTCTACCATCTCTGCTGGAGCCATCCTATAAGGTGTTTGTGCAATCGGCTGCGTTCCCAGAACCAGATTGATCTCAAAATCGATCTCTCAGGGTGGAGGAACACCAGGAAACTCCTCGGGAAACACATCTGCAAACTCTCGGACCACTGACACTTCTTCAAGGTTAAGGCCTTTTGCCTTGGTATCCACACCGGTATCCACAACGTGAGCTAAGAACGCCTCACAACCTTGTCGCAACAATCTATCTGCCACCATAGATGACACCAGACACGTCGGAAGAATCTTCCTATCTCCCTGGAAGATCCACTGAGATGGTACACCAGCACTTCCCATCACTGACGGTGTTGAAAACATGGGTTTCTTGAAGCCACCAAACCTTCGTTCTTGAAACTGAGCAGGTCTTTTAAGAGACACCGACTCTCTTTTCTCCCTTACTGTCCTCTCGATCCGTCGAACTGATTCCACAAACGTAGCAAACCGCTCTCGGTTTTCCAGCGCAGACACAGGGGTTGTCAACTCAACACTCAAACCCTTCTCGAAACGTCTGATCCGTTCATCATCTGTTGCCGCCATGTGAGGACAGAACCTCAACAGATCCATAAACTTAGCTTCATACTCGGTGATGTTCATCGTTCCTTGCCGCAACTTCTCAAACTGACTGATCTTCTCATCCAGGTACGTCTTCGGAAAGTATCTGGTGATGAACTCGCGCCGAAACACTTCCCAACAGATCACCTCACCAGGCCGCTTCTCTTCCTCGATGGTCCACCAGTGACCAGCACTACCCTTCAAAAGGTAGACAGCATGCTTTACTTTGTCTGCTTTGGGGATGTCGAGGATCCGGAAAGCCTTTTCAAGACTTGTCAGCCACAGATCTGCATCCGCTGGATCAGCCGTTCCAGCATAATCCGAAGCTCCGACTCGGCGAAGCCGCTCAAAGGTCTTCCCAATACCCGATGCTTCTCCATGGGGAACCTGTGCTCGCGGAGGAGGCACTGGTAATCGCTCAACCATGAGATTCATCGTAGCCATTAACTGCCCCATAA
Organism: Alisma plantago-aquatica; assembly: GCA_963693085.1. Classification (NCBI taxonomy): domain Eukaryota; kingdom Viridiplantae; phylum Streptophyta; class Magnoliopsida; order Alismatales; family Alismataceae; genus Alisma; species Alisma plantago-aquatica. Next base: position 1,099,778,158 of record OY856409.1, on the reverse strand, counting down.
GCTGTTGGTAGGCAGGGTGTTCAAGTATGGCTGGGTCTGGTTGGGGGACCTCAGGCACCCGATCTTCATGTGCCTGTCTATCTGCTCCATCAACCGATGCAGCATCACTATGCTCAGGAGAATGTTCTTCGTGGTTTCCAGACATCTTGGCTTTTCTCCCGCTGAGGGCAGAAGATTTTTGTAAGATAACCTGGAAACTCATAAGAATAGACTCAACCTAGTCCTAGATCCCTGTAGACTCAGCGAACCTAAAGCTCTGATACCAAAACTTGTGGCAACACATCCCATTATCACACAGATAACGAGGTGTTACGCGAAAACGTGCGGAAAACACCATAACCACAGATTATCGAAAACACGGGTTAATTAAAACTGATTGCGGAAAATTGATAAACTGTGAAACTATTACTTTCTAGTCCTCATCCTGCATAGAAACATGTCGTATAAATATGTACATACACAAGATCTGACACGTGTCCACAACTCAGGAACAGATGTCCATCCATCACATGAGTTCACCACCTGTTCATATATACATAAAGGCCCTCATCCGGCCAACAACAGGATATACAGACATCATCGAACGATCTTCGTGAAACATCGTCAAAACACTGCCAAGGACCTGAGAGTAAAGGGATGACTCTAGACTCTACTACATAACATCCAAAACAGCAGCATGTCCAACACTTGCCTTCTACTGCTCCTCAAGCTGCTCGTCCGCAACACCACAACCACGACCACGTCTACCTCGACCACCTAAAAAGGGTGTAAACCAACGGGGTGAGACAATTGAACAATTGTCCCAGCGGGAAACATAGCTCCCCACCGCAACCATAGAACCTCAGCAAGATAAACCATAACAACAATTATAACATGAGCAGATATATCAGAAGCAGTTATATATATAGCAAGATCATTCTTACTGGCAAGCATACCAGCTGTACTTAAAACTTATAACCAGATGTATTTCAAAAGAATATGATTATCAAGATAAGGTATATCAACATGTAACAGGATTATTAGAACAGAATATAATGTCACATAACCTGATTATCAAGATAAGACAGATTGCCACATAACCTGCAAGGTATAACAAATAAGGCCTCAACCAATGTTTCGTGTTTGATTTGATCAGTAAATACTAAACGGCTGTATTACGTTTTATTATGCCCTGAGGATTTGAACTGTACCGTTCAAATCCAACCTTCGGTTACGAAACCCAAGCCGGTTCCATACGAGGTCAAATGGAAGAGTTGGACTCCACGACCTCCCACCTCATGGTCAGTACATGAGTACAACACAAGCAGGACCGCAGTCACATGCTGAAGTGGTTTAAGCCACAGGGTTAGCTCCATAGGCTACCCATTCTCTAGCCCGCCTTGGTACAGGTCACAACGCTAGTAAAACCGAGCCACGGGCCTGATCACCGTGCTCTGAGCCATGAACACATTCATGCTCCATATATCACATATCCTGAGCCATGGGCCTGTTCACCATGCTCTACACACATATATGAGTCTGCAACCGAAGTTACACTCTTACCTCCTCATTTTCAGGCTAGGAGCAACCTACACATATTCAACAATATGCGCTTACAGGTTAACCCGTAGGAAAACCTATTTCACCATCACCAAGTCCTGACGATGATGGATCTATGGCCAGGGCAAACTACATGATATATTTCACTGTGATTAATTAGTATATTTTAGATGGATTGCAAGATTCAACCAAGGTGTATAACATGCAAGATATAACAGAAAGTAAAGAACATTATATTATGATCTATTCATATCAACCTGATCCATCTTAAGGATCCAACATCACATGTTATCACTTGGCCTCTTGCCAACCATTCATATCCATCTCAAGGATCATCACATACCACAGGGTCTCAACCCTTCATCATGCACTGCCATTGTCTCTTAAGGCTCACCTCATCATCATGGGACAAACATATCACATGCATACTCTTATAGAGTAATTATCAAAGTAATGTTACTCATTACATATGTCACATAGCCCTTTCATGGCTAAAACATCACCTGCAAGGTTAGAGTACACAATAATCGTAGATTCAACATAAGGCATATACTCGCTATCATGAAAGATCATTCCAGATAATCTAATTACCAATATTACACTTATTTGGTAACCAAGTATGTTAAGTACATCATTAACAAACCATACTGATGCTTACCCTTATCTCAAGATTATACAAACAATCAGGGTATATAGAGATCGTGTTGTGTTTACAGAACCAACACTATTATTACCAACGTCATTATTGTTGCCATCAACTATTGTCATCTTTATCATGAGGCACCCTTTAACATAACTGTCACTTAGCATCATTATTACCAACATTATGATCATTAAACAAACTACTAGAGTAGTTATCATCATTCTCATTATCATTAACAATTAAGCATAATAGGTCACATCATGCATCATTACATGAGGGCTATCATCATATACATTACTATCATTAGCATCCTTATTATATGTAAGACATCGTATTACATATTGACAGTATCACAAACACCACCATCATTTAATTAGTTAATGGATAAGCATCCACTTCCATCACATGAGGGACCGTCACCAAAGAAACTCATACCCTCGCTATAGCCTCACAACCCTCATCTGAAACCTATCACCCAACATGGGTATCGACTACCACACTATCCTTATCGGCCAGCACTCACTACTAACCCTATCGACCATCACACTCATGCACATAGGGTAGGGTATCGCCCAACATGGCTATCGGCCATTAGGGCTATCGGCCACCATGGCTATCAGCCATTAGGGTTATCGGCCATTATGGTATCAGCCAACACACCAGCACAAGAGTAGGGTATCGCCCAACAGGGCTATCGTCCATCAGGGTATCGCCCACCATGGTGTCGGCCAACAGAGCACATAGCCTATCGTCCAACATGGCACTACTTGGCCCTATCATCCACCACATGGACAAGGAGATAACTCAACACTAGAGCACCCATTCTATCGTCCAACTCAAGGACATCCATGTCGCCCAACACCATCAGACCATATCGCCCAACAAGAGAGAGAGAGAGAGAGAGAGAGAGAGAGAGAAAGAGAGAGTATCGCCCATCTCCAAGGGTACTCACCATATCGGTCAACAAAGAACATCACTATGTCTCCCAACATATCGGCCAACCAAACCCTAGCTCACCCTATCGCCCACTCATGGGCAAGGGTATCGGCCGACCTCAAGGACTCAACATGCCGCCCAACACAAGATACCATATCGTCCACCAAGGGGAACTCCATGCCGTCCAACTCAAAAACAAAGGTGTTGCTCAACCCAAGAGGAAGGGTGTTGCCCAACACCAAGAACACTGATATCATTCAACTCAAGGACAAGGGTGTCTCTCAACACACCCACAAGGAAGGGATATCGCCCAACCCTAGGTCATCTTCAACCTCCAACACAAGGAAGCCCCAAACCCTAGAAAGCAAAGGTATACAAGGAACCCTAAACCCAAGAGAGGGATATCGGCCACTAAGGTATATAAGCAAGGTGCACAAGAAAGGAACTAAGCTAGTCTACTGACATGTAACAAGGTTAAAGCTAGAGGTAAGAGAGTTAGGGTTAGAAACTATGCAACCCGCCTTAAGCTCCAAGGAAGAAGATGCACTTTGAGCTCCAAGGTTGTCAGCCACCAAAGCTCCAAAGCACTCCAAGGTCCAAAGCTATCGTCCACCAGGCTGCTCCAGGAAGGTGTATCGGCCACCACTTCAGCTCCAAGGAAGTGTATCGGCCAACACAAGCAAGATGGAGAGGGATATCGTGCACCAAGGGTGGAGGGGAGACCAAAGGACCAAAGGAGACTAAGGCAAGGAGAAGAGCTACCTATATAGGAAGAAGGGAGGAGAAACCAAGGTACAACCATGCTATGTGTCGTCCACCCAAGGGACACATGTCCACCAACTCGAGCCACTTCTCATGCAAGCCATAAGGCACTTGTCCAAGATGTGCACCACGTGTCCATCAACCAAGCCAAGCTATCTGGGTGACACAACAAGAGCTACTGGGCGACACACCAAGCAACTGGGCGACACACCACCTGCCCTGGGCGACACAAGGCTCAAGCAAGCCCAAACAAGGAACTCCAAGGCCCAAACAAGCTCAACTCAGGCCTAAAGGACTCAAACAACAAGCCCAAGCCTTCCTCTCAACCCTAGAGGAAGCAAAGAGGGAAAACATCTCAAAAGATGGCAAACTTGCACACAAAACCCTAAACTTGGGTTATTTGCAAGTAGCCCCTCGAACTCTCAACAAAGCACAACAAAACCCTAATCACCACTCAAAGGTGATTAGCAAGCACCAAAGCACCAAGATCAAGCAAAACAAATAGGGTAAACCCTAAACGCAGGTCAGGGTCCTTACAGCTATAAACCTCTACAAAAGGATTTCGTCCCCGAAATCCGAAGAGAAAAGCGAGGGATACTTCCTCCTCATCTCTTCCTCAAGCTCCCACATGGCTTCCTCAACGCCACGGTGATGCCAAAGGACCTTCACAAGAACCAGATCCTTTCTCTTCAACTTCTTGACTCTTCTGATAAGGATCATCATTGGACCCTCTTCATAAGTCACATCTTTGTCAAGCTCAACTTCAACTGGTTGTATCGCTGTTCCTGTATCCGGATGACTTTTCTTCAGCATACTGACATGGAACACTGGATGTAACCTGTGCAACTCTAGAGGCAATTCTAACTCATAAGCCACCTTGCCAACACGCGCTATGACTGGGTAAGGCCCCATATATCTGGGAGCTAACTTACCCTTCCGTCCAAACCTCAGCACACCTTTCCACGGAGAGACTTTAAGATACACCTTGTCTCCCACCTGGAACTCCAAGGGTCGTCGACGATTGTCTGCATAAGACTTCTGCCTGTCTTGTGCCGCTTTCAACTGTTGTTGTATCACCTTGATCTTTTCTGTCGTTTGCTGTACTAACTCAGGGCCCAAAAGCTGATATTCACCTGATTCATACCAACACAAAGGAGATCTGCACTTCCTCCCATACAAAGCCTCATAGGGAGCCATGTCAATGCTCCGCTGATAGCTATTGTTGTAGGCAAATTCTATCAAACTGAGATGTACGTCCCAACTGCCTAGGAACTACAAAACACAAGCACGAAGAAGATCCTCCAAAGTCTGAATAGTCCTCTCAGACTGTCCATCTGTCTGCGGGTGGAAAGCGGTACTGAACTTCAACTGCGTTCCCATCGCCCTGTGCAACTGTTCCCAAAAACGACTTGTAAACTGAGGACCTCTATCAGAAACTATCGTTGCTGGCACACCATGCAAACGAACTATCTCATCTACATATACTCGAGCGAGCTTTTCAGCTGTATACGTGGTTTTCACAGGTAAGAAATGGGCAGACTTCGTTAATCTGTCCACTATCACCCAAATGGAATCATGATTCTTAGTTGTCCTGGGTAGACCAACTACGAAATCCATGGTTATGTGATCCCATTTCCACTGTGGTATAGGCAAAGGTTGCAACGTACCTGCCAGCTTTTGATGCTCAGCCTTGACTTGCTGACACACCGCACACCTAGCCACAAACTCAGCTACATCTTTCTTCAAGCCGGGCCACCAGTACAAGTCCTTCAGACTATGATACATTTTGGTGACGCCTGGATGCATGGCATACATCGACGTGTGTGCTTCCTCGAGCACCAACTTCCTCAAATTATCAGCATCTGGAACCACCATCCTATTATGATAGCAAACCACTCCATCCTCGGACTCATGGAACCCATCACGCTTTTCGCTGCCAAACTCTGATGTGATTAGCTGTATTGTATCATCTGTTTGTTGTGCATCCTTGATCTGCTGTCTCAACGTGGGCTTGATTTGCATCTGTGCTAAAAGTCCAGCTAACGAGGAAACCTCCATCTGTACGTTCATCTGCCGTAAGGAGACTAGCATATCCCACCTATGGCATACCAAAGAACTCATCTGTGCCTTCTTGGGAGTAGAAGACTTTCTGCTAAGCGCGTCTGCTACCACATTCGCCTTACCAGGATGATACTCGATAGTGCAATCATAATCATTGATCAACTCCATCCACCGACGTTGTCGCATGTTCAACTCTTGCTGTGAGAAGATGTACTTCAGATTTTTGTGATCTGTAAAGATCTGACATGCTTCCCCATAAAGATAGTGTCTCCAAATCTTTAACGCATGAACCACTGCTGCCAGCTCCAAGTCATGGGTCGGATAGTTCTCCTCGTGTTTCTTAAGCTGTCACGAAGCAAAAGAAACCACATGATCTTCCTGCATCAGCACACAACCCAAACCTTTCTTGGACGCATCACAGAAAACAATATAGCCTTTTCCAGATTCTGGCAAGATCAACACTGGAGCACTGGTTAGATTTTCCTTTAAACTTTGGAAAGCTTGCTGACATCGATCATTCCAAACAAAAGGTACATCCTTCATGGTCAACTTTGTCATCGGTAGAGCTATCGAACTGAAGTCCTTGATAAACCTCCGGTAGTATCCTGCTAGACCAAGGAAACTACGAACTTCCATCGGCGTCTTCGGCTGTTCCCAATCCGCAATGGATTCCACTTTCTTCGGATCTACTTTGACTCCTTCAGCAGATATCACATGACCTAAGAAAGTTACTTCATCTAACCAGAACTCACACTTACTAAACTTAGCATACAACTGATGTTGACGAAGGAGAGTCAACGCTTGACGAAGATGTTGCTCATGCTCTAGACGGTTCCGACTATAGATCAAGATGTTGTCTATAAAAACTACAACAAACTGATCTAAGAACGGACGAAACACTCTGTTCATCAGGTCCATGAAAGCAGCAGGTGCATTGGTTAATCCAAACGGCATAACCACAAACTCAAAATGACCATACCTCATCCTAAAGGCTGACTTTGGTATGTCATCCGCCTTTATCCTCAACTGATGATATCCAGACCGTAGATCGATCTTCGAAAACATTGTAGCACAACACAACTGATCGAACAGGTCATCTATCCTCGGCAACAGGTACTTATTCTTGATCGTGACCTTGTTCAACTGCCGGTAGTCTATACACAACCGCATTGAACCATCCTTCTTCTTAACAAACAACACGGGAGAACCCCAAGGTGACGTGCTCGGTCTGATGAAACCTTTTTCCAACAACTCTTGTAACTGCTTCTTCAACTCTACCATCTCTGCTGGAGCCATCCTATAAGGTGTCTGTGCAATCGGCTGCGTTCCCTGAACCAGATTGATCTCAAAATCGATCTCTCGGGGTGGAGGAACACCAGGAAACTCCTCGGGAAACACATCTGCAAACTCTCGGACCACTGACACTTATTCAAGGTTAAGGCCTTTCGCCTTGGTATCCACAACGGTATCCACAATGTGAGCTAAGAACGCCTCACATCCTTGTCGCAACAAACTATCTGCCACCATAGCTGACACCAGACACGTCGGAAGAATCTTCCTATCTCCCTGGAAGATCCACTGAGATGGTACACCAGCACTTCCCATCACTGACGGTGTTGAAAACCTGGGTTTCTTAAAGCCACCAAACCTTCGTTCTTGAAACTGAGCAGGTCTTTTAAGAGACACCGACTCTCTTTTCTCCCTTACTGTCCTCTCGATCCGTCGAACTGATTCCACAAACGTAGCAAACCGCTCTCGGTTTTCCAGCGCAGACACAGGGGTTGTCAACTCAGCACTCAAACCCTTCTCGAAACGTCTGATCCGTTCATCATCTGTTGCCGCCATGTGAGGACAGAACCTCAACAGATCCATAAACTTAGCTTCATACTCGGTGATGTTCATCGTTCCTTGCCGCAACTTCTCAAACTGACTGATCTTCTCATCCAGGTACGTCTTCGGAAAGTATCTGGTGATGAACTCGCGCCGAAACACTTCCCAACAGATCACCTCACCAGGCCGCTTCTCTTCCTCGATGGTCCACCAGTGACCAACACTACCCTTCAAAAGGTAGACAACATGCTTTACTTTGTTTGCTTTGGGGATGTCGAGGATCCAGAAAGCCTTTTCAAGACTTGTCAGCCACAGATCTGCATCCGCTGGATTAGCCGTTCCATCATAATCCGAAGCTCCGACTCGGCGAAGCCGCTCAAAGGTCTTCCCAATACCCGATGCTTCTCCATGGGGAACATGTGCTCGCGGAGGAGGCACTGGTAATCGCTCAACCATGAGATTCATCGTAGCCATTAACTGCCCCATAAGCTGTTGGTAGGCAGGGTGTTCAAATATGGCTGGGTCTGGTTGGGGGACCTCAGGCACCCGATCTTCATGTGCCTGTCTATCTGCTCCATCAACCGATGAAGCGTCACTATGCTCAGGAGCATGTTCTTCGTGGTTTCCAGACATCTTGGCTTTTCTCCCGCTGAGGGCAGAAGATTTTTGTAAGATAACCTAGAAACTCATAAGAACAGACTCAACCTAGTCCTAGATCCCTGTAGACTCAGCGAACCTAAAGCTCTGATACCAAAACTTGTGGCAACACATCCCATTATCACACAGATAATGAGGTGTTACGCGAAAACGTGCGGAAAACACCATAACCACAGATTATCGAAAACACGGGTTAATTAAAACCGATTGCGGAAAATTGATAAACTGTGAAACTATTACTTTCCAGTCCTCATCCTGCACAGAAACATGTCGTATAAATATGTACATACACAAGATCTGACACGTGTCCACAACTCAGGAACAGATGTCCATCCATCACATGAGTTCACCACCTGTTCATATATACATAAAGGCCCTCATCCGGCCAACAGCAGGATATACAGACATCATCGAACGATCTTCGTGAAACATCGTCAAAACACTGCCAAGGACCTGAGAGTACAGGGATGACTCTAGACTCTACTACACAACATCTAAAACAGCAGCATGTCCAACACTTTCCTTCTACTGCTCCTCAAGCTGCTCGTCCGCAACACCACAACCACGACCACGTCTACCTCGACCACCTAAAAAGGGTGTAAACCATCGGGGTGAGACAATTGAACAATTTTCCCAGTGGGAAACATAGCTCCCCACCGCAACCATAGAACCTCAGCAAGATAAACCATAACAACAATTATAACATGAGCAGATATATCAGAAGCAGTTATATATATAGCAAGATCATTCTTACCGGCAAGCATACCAGCTGTACTTAAAACTTATAACCAGATGTCTTTCAAAAGAATATGATTATCAAGATAAGGTATATCAACATGTAAAAGGATTATTAGAACAGAATATAATGTCACATAACCTGATTATCAAGATAAGACAGATTGCCACATAACCTGCAAAGTATAACAAATAAGGCCTCAACTAATGTTTCGTGTTTGATTTGATCAGTAAATACTAAACGGCTGTATTACGTTTTATTATGCCCTGAGGATTTGAACTGTACCGTTCAAATCCAACCTTCGGTTACGAAACCCAATCCGGTTCCATACGAGGTCAAATGGAAGAGCCGGACTCCACGACCTCCCACCTCATGGTCAGTACATGAGTACAACACAAGCAGGACCGCAGTCACATGCTGAAGTGGTCTAAGCCACAGGGTTAGCTCCATAGGCTACCCATTCTCTAGCCCGCCTTGGTACAGGTCACGACGCTAGTAAAACTGAGCCACGGGCCTGATCACCGTGCTCTGAGCCATGAACACATTCATGCTCCATATATCACATATCCTGAGCCATGGGCCTGTTCACCATGCTCTACACACATATCTGAGTCTGCAACCGAAGTTACACTCTTACCTCCTCATTTTCAGGCTAGGAGCAACCTACACATATTCAACAATATGCGCTTCCAGGTTAACCCGTAGGAAAACCTGTTTCACCATCACCAAGTCCTGACGATGATGGATCTATGGCCAGGGCAAACTACATGATATATTTCACTGTGATTAATTAGTATCTTTTAGATGGATTGCAAGATTCAACCATGGTGTATAACATGCAAGATATAACAGAAAGTAAAGAACATTATATTATGATCTATTCATATCAACCTGATCCATCTTAAGGATCCAACATCACATGTTATCACTTGGCCTCTTGCCAACCATTCAGATCCATCTCAAGGATCATCACATACCATAGGGTCTCAACCCTTCATCATGCACTGCCATTGTCTCTTAAGGCTCACCTCATCATCATGGGACAGACATATCACATGCATACTCTTATAGAGTAATTATCAAAGTAATGTTACTCATTACATATGTCACATAGCCCTTTCATGGCTAAAACATCACCTGAAAGGTTAGAGTACATAATAATCGTAGATTCAACATAAGGCATATGCTCGCTATCATGAAAGATCATTCCAGATAATCTAATTACCAATATTACACTTATTTGGTAACCAAGTATGTTAAGTACATCATTAACAAACCATACTGATGCTTACCCTTATCTCAAGATTATACAAACAATCAGGGTATATAGAGATCGTGTTGTGTTTACAGAACCAACACTATTATTACAAACGTCATTATTGTTGCCATCAGCTACTGTCATCTTTATCATGAGGCACCCTTTAACATAACTGTCACTTAGCATCATTATTACCAACATTATGACCATTAAACAAACTACTAGAGTAGTTATCATCATTCTCATTATCATTAACAATTAAGCATAACAGGTCACATCATGCATCATTACATGAGGGCTATCATCATATACATTACTATCATTAGCATCCTTATTATATGTAAGGCATCATATTACATATTGATAGTATCACAAACATCACCATCATTTAATTAGTTAATGGATAAGCATCCACTTCCATCACATGAGGGACCGTCACCAAAGAAACTCATACCCTCACTATAGCCTCACAACCCTCATCTGAAACCTATCACCCAACATGGGTATCGACTACCACACTATCCTTATCGGACAGCACTCACTACTAACCCTATCGACCATCACACTCATGCACATAGGGTAGGGTATCGCCCAACATGGCTATCGGCCATTAGGGCTATTGGCCACCATGGCTATCGGCCATTAGGGTTATCAGCCATTATGGTATCAGCCAACACACCAGCACAAGAGTAGGGTATCGCCCAATAGGGCTATCGGCCATCAGGGTATCGCCCACCATGGTGTCGGCCAACATAGCACATAGCCTATCGTCCAACATGGCACTACTTGGCCCTATCATCCACAACATGGACAAGGAGATAACTCAACACAAGAGCACCCATTCTATCGTCCAACTCAAGGACATCCATGTCGCCCAACACCATCAGACCATATCGCCCAACAAGAGAGAGAGAGAGAGAGAAAAAGAGAGAGTATCGCCCATCTCCAAGGGTACTCACCATATCAGTCAACAAAGAACATCACTATGTCTCCCAACATATCGGCCAACCAAACCCTAGCTCACCCTATCGCCCACTCATGGGAAAGGGTATCGACCGACCTCAAGGACTCAACATGCCGCCCAACACAAGATACCATATCGTCCACTAAGGGGAACTCCATGCCGTCCAACTCAAAAACAAAGGTGTTGCTCAACCCAAGAGGAAGGGTGTTGCCCAACACCAAGAACACTGATATCGTTCAACTCAAGGACAAGGGTGTCTCTCAACACACCCACAAGGAAGGGATATCGCCCAACCCTAGGTCATCTTCAACCTCCAACACAAGGAAGCCCCAAACCCTAGAAAGCAAAGGTATACAAGGAACCCTAAACCCAAGAGAGGGATATCGGCCACTAAGGTATATAAGTAAGGTGCACAAGAAAGGAACTAAGCTAGTCTACTAACATGTAACAAGGTTAAAGCTAGAGGTAAGAGAGTTAGGGTTAGAAACTATGCAATCCGCCTTAAGCTCCAAGGAAGAAGATGCACTTTGAGCTCCAAGGTTGTCGGCCACCAAAGCTCCAAAGCACTCCAAGGTCCAAAGCTATCGTCCACCAGGCTGCTCCAGGAAGGTGTATCAGCCACCACTTCAGCTCCAAGGAAGTGTATCGTCCAACACAAGCAAGATGGAGAGGGATATCGTACACCAAGGGTGGAGGGGAGACCAAAGGACCAAAGGAGACTAAGGCAAGGAGAAGAGCTACCTATATAGGAAGAAGGGAGGAGAAACCAAGGTACAACCATGCTATGTGTCGTCCACCCAAGGGACACATGTCCACCAACTCGAGCCACTTCTCATGCAAGCCATAAGGCACTTGTCCAAGATGTGCACCACGTGTCCATCAACCAATCCAAGCTATCTGGGCGACACAACAAGAGCTACTGGGCAATACACCAAGAAACTGGGCGACACACCACCTGCCCTGGGTGACACAAGGCTCAAGCAAGCCCAAACAAAGAACTCCAAGGCCCAAACAAGCTCAACTCAGGCTCAAAGGACTCAAACAACAAGCCCAAGCCTTCCTCTCAACCCTAGAGGAAGCAAAGAGGGAAAACATCTCAAAAGATGGCAAACTTGCACACAAAACCCTAAACTTGGGTTATTTGCAAGTAGCCCCTCGAACTCTCAACAAAGCACAACAAAACCCTAATCACCACTCAAAGGTGATTAGCAAGCACCAAAGCACCAAGATCAAGCAAAACAAACAGGGTAAACCCTAAACGCAGGTCAGGGTCCTTACAAATGCTATGTTGTTTTCTGTGATTCTTCCAAGAAGAGCTTAGGCTGTGTGCTGATGCAGGAAGATCATGTGGTTTCTTTTGCTTCTCGACAACTTAAGAAACATGAGGAAAGCTATTCGATACATGATTTGGAGTTGGCAGCGGTGCTTCATGGGTTGAAGATTTGGAGACACTATCTTTATGGGGAAGTGTGTCCGATCTTTACGGATCACAAGAACTTGAAGTACATTTTCTCACAGAATGAGTTGAACATGCGTCAGTAGCGCTGGATGGAGTTAATAAGTGATTATGATTACACCATCAAATATCACCCAGGTAAGGTGAACGTGGTAGCATATGTGCTTAGCAGGAAGTCTTCTTCTCTTCCCACGAGGAAGGCACAGTTGAGTTCTTTGATATGCCATAAGCGGGATATGTTAGTCTCTTTACGACAGATGAATGTACAGTTAGAAGTCTCTTTGTTGACAGGACTATTGGCACAGATGCAAGTGAATCCTACATTGAGACAATAGATCAAAGAAGCACAGCAAGCCGATTCTACAGTGAAGCTAATCAGATCAGAGTTTGGCAGCGAGAAGCGCGATGGTTTCCATGAGTCCGAGGATGGGCTAGTTTGTTATCATAACAAGATGATGGTTCTCGATGTTGATAATCTAAGGAAGTTAGTGCTCGAGGAAGCGCACACGTCTATGTATGCTATGCATCCAAGTGTCACCAAGATGTATCACAATCTGAAGGATCTGTATTGGTGGTCCAGATTAAAGAAAGACGTAGCTGAGTTTGTGGCAAAATGTGCAGTATGTCAGCAAGTTAAGGCAGAACATCAGAAGTCGGCAGGTACGTTGCAACCCATGCTGATACCACAGTGGAAGTGGGATCATGTAACCATGGATTTCGTAGTTGGCCTTCCGAGGACAGCTAAGAATCATGATTCCATCTAGGTGATAGTGGACAGATTGATGAAGTCTACACACTTCATACATGTAAAGACAATGTACACAGAAGAGAAGCTTGCACATGTATACGTAGATGAGATAGTGCGTTTGCACGATGTTCCAGAAACGATAGTCTCTGACAGAGGTCCTCAGTTCACAAGTCATTTTTGGGAACAGTTGCATAAGGCGTTGGGAACGCAGTTGAGGTTCAGTACCACTTTTCATCTGCAGACAGATGGACAGTCTGAAAGGACTATTCAGACTTTAGAAGATCTTCTAAGAGCTTGTGTTCTGCAGTTCCTAGGAAGTTGGGATGTGCATCTCAGTCTGATAGAGTTTACTTACAACAACAGATACCAACAAAATATCGACATGGCACCTTATGAAGCATTATACGGTAGAAAGTGTAGATCTTCTTTATGTTGGTATGAGTCTGGCGAGTATCAACTTTTGGGTCCTGAGTTAGTGCATCAGACGACAGAGAAGATTAAGATGATACGGTAACAGTTGAAAGCGGCACAGGATAGACAGAAATCTTATGCAGATAATCTTCACCAACCTTTAGAGTTCAAGGTGGGAGATAAGGTGTATCTCAAGGTCTCTCCATGGAAAGGTGTGCTAAGGTTTGGAAGGAAAGGCAAGTTGGCTCCCAGGTATATGGGACCATAGCCAGTGATAGCATGTGTTGGAAAAGTGGCCTACAAGTAGGAGACCAGAGCTCCACAGATTGCATCCAGTGTTCCATGTTAGTATGCTAAAGAAAAGTCATCCAGGAATAGAGATAATGATATAACCAATTGAGGTCGAGCTTGATGAACATGTGACCTACGAGGAAGGTCCAATGTTAATCCTTGACAGATGGGTGAAGAAGATGAAGAGGAAAGACCTTGTGCTTGTGAAAGTTCTTTGGAATCACCGTGGTGTTGAGGAATCCATGTGGGAGCTTGAGGAAGAGATACAGAGGAAGTATCCCTCACTTTTCTCTTTGGATTTTGGGGGCAAAATCCTTTTATAGGGGTTTATGGCTTGTAAGGACCCTAACCTTCGTTTTGGGCTTACCCTATTTACTTTGCCTAAACCTTGTGTTTAGAGGCTTGCATAATCACATGAGGTGTGATTAGGGTTGTTGTGCTTTCATGTGGGTCTTTTTGGTGCAACTTGCAATTTACCCAAGTTCTAGGGTTTATGTGCAAGTTTGTCACCTTGAGAGATCTCTTTCTCTCTCTTTGCATCCTCTAGGGTTGAGATGATGGGTCGGGGAGCCTTGCTTGAGTTGTTTGGGCCTCCTTTGGGCTTGCTTGTTTAGTTTGAGCCTTGAGGTGTGGCCTTGTTGCCTTGTATCAGGCAAGAGAGCTTCCTATACTGCCTTGTGCCGGGAAAGGGTGGTGTATCGGCCATGGGTGCTGGTGGGTGTGTCGGGTTGCTATGTTGGGAGACACACACCCCTCCACCTAGCATTGTTTGTGTCACCCCTTATGGACACTTGGTGCTTGTTGCTAGCAAGGTGGAAAAGTCTTGGACAAGTGGTGTTTGGGGCGCTAGCATGTGGCACAACCCCTTAGTGGATGCCCCCTTTCTCTCACCCTTACCCTATTGTATATATACCCCTCTCTTTGCTTGCTAGTGGTCCCTTTAGCTTCCCATGTTGCTCTCTTTACCTTGGTGGCTGATATCCCTTGGAGAAGAGTGGTGGCCGATACATCTTGTAGCAGTGGTTCTCCTCTTCCCTAGTGGTGACTGAAACCCTAGTGTTCTTGCCCCTTTCTTCTCTAGTTGGTGAGTTTCTCTCTCCCTTCCCCCTTGGTACCATATTCTTCCTTGTCTTTCAGCCATGGTGGTAATATGGTTTCTATTTTCTTCTTGAGGTGGCCAAAGGTGGTGCCTTGGAGCTTTGGATCTTAGAAAAGTGTGCTTGAGGCGGGTTACATAACTCCTAACCCTAACTATACTATCTCCTTTATATGTTGCTTTGCAATGTTATCTTGATCAGCCTTACATACCTTTCTAGTAATGCTTCTTGCTTTAGTTGGTTATGATGCTGCCCTACATGTGCCCTAGATCATGTTGGATGCTATGTGGGGAGTTGGTTTCCCTTTTGTGTTGGCCTACCCTTTGGAGTAGGGGATCTTGAGCAAAACCCCTCTCTTGCTTTAGTTGAGAGGTGAGCTTAGGGTTCCTTAGTTTAAAGGTGTGTGTAGTGTGTTCTTGGGCAAAAACCCTATCTCTCCTTGGTCTTGAGAGATGATCCTATGCTCTAGTTGCTTGGGTAAAACCCATCTCTCTCCTTGGTTGTTGAAAGGTGAGCCTATGTCCTAGATGTTTGGGTGATATGTTGAGTTGGTTGGCCGATAGGGTGTTGTTCTACCATTGTTGCCTGATATGCTTGAGGTTGTGCAAAACCCCTCTGACT
Source organism: Alisma plantago-aquatica (assembly GCA_963693085.1). NCBI lineage: Eukaryota > Viridiplantae > Streptophyta > Magnoliopsida > Alismatales > Alismataceae > Alisma > Alisma plantago-aquatica. Next base: position 1,099,762,148 of record OY856409.1, on the reverse strand, counting down.
TGGTTGTTGAGAGGTTAGCCAATACTCTTGGTATCCTTGTGCGATATGGTGTGGATGGTTGTGATGAGGTTGAGACCTTCTAACCCTAGCAACCCAAAATGGTTGCTTGACACCTAGTTGGTCCCTTGGCCGATATGTGTTTTGGAGGAGTTGAGCTCTTGGGCGATATCTCCCTTTTGTGTTGACCTCTTGGGCATCATGGCCTTGCTTTGCATGATACCCATGATGGGGATGTGCTGCCCGATATGGATCTTGGATGGTTTGAGTTCTTGGGCGATAGAGTGTTGCGTTGGGCGTTGGGCGTTGCACTTGGTGACCCGACATTGCTGCTGCTCTACACGATACATGTAGAGTGTGTTGCCTGACACTCTGTCTTAGAGATGATGCCTGCTATGACGCATTTCTCGCCATGGTGTTGCCCGATATCAGTTGGCTTGAGACGTTGCGTTTCCTGATGTGGCATCACCCGTTATGGTTTTATGACCTTTGTTAGCTTGGGCGATATTGGTTGGCTCAAGGCTTGCTCGATATCGGCCTGTTGATGTCAGTTGGATGGGTGCTTTTCCCATTATCAGTCTGTACATTAGCTTAGTGTTAGCTTGGTTGGATGCTAACCCATTATGGTGGTTCTTAGGGTGTTGCCCGATATCAGTTGATAGGTGTTGCTTGGATGATATCGGTTTTTTGAGTGTTAACCGTTATAGTGAGGAACGTTATGCCTTTAGCAAGGATCGTTGTACCTTTGGTGAAGGTTATCTCTTACCCAATATTCTTTTAGTGAGGGTTGTACTCTTGGTTCTGTTGGCAACCCTAATATTGTTTGGAATGTTTATATGTGGATGTTATGTATATGCATGCTCATCTAATGTGGCACAACTATATCTTGATGATGAAGTGTTTATCTACTCTTGAGCATACTAACCATACATGTTTCATCAATTGAGATGTGTACTCAGGTATGAGCTATAATGATTTCATTGGTGACATTCTCTTGATATTGAGATAATGAGGAACACTATGTGTTATGAGAACTATGATGATACATGATGAGTGTTGCCTATGTGTTGGTAACATGTGCTTAAGGATGGGATGGAATCCCTGTGATGTTGGATCTTTGAGAAGGATCATGATGATTGGAAAGAGGCCAAGTGGCAACATGTGATGTTGGATCCTCGAGATGGATCATGATGATGTTGATAGTATTGATAATAGCAGTAATAGTGTGACATAAGATAATGGAATCTATGTTGTTACTCTTGTTTATGGTTTGCTTAATATAACTTGGTTGACCTTGACAATCCACTTAAAATGTATTAATTAATTAGATATGAACCTTTCATGTAGTTTGCCCTGGCCATAGATCCATCATTGTTAGGAGCTGGTGATGGTGAAACATGTTCTCCTACGGGTTAACCTAGAGCGCATATTGTTGAATATGCAGGGTTTCTCCTAGCCGAAAATAGGAGGATTAGAGTGCAACTTCAGTTGTAGACTCAAGATGTGTATAAGAGCATGGTGAATAGGCCCATGGCTCAGTGTGATAGAGCATGAATGCGTTCATGGCTCGGGAGCATGGTGAACAGGCCTGTGGCTCAAGATATGCAAGCGCTGACACCTGTACCAAGGCGGGATAGAGGAAAGGGTAGCCCATGGGAGCTGACCCCATGACTGAGGTCACTTAAGAAAGAGACTGTGGTCCTACTTTGGATATCATGCAATGACCATGAAGAGTATGAGGTCGTGGAATTCGACTTTTCCATTGACCTTGTATGGCACCTTCTTTGGGTTTCACAACCAAAGGTTGGATTGGAGCGGTACGGCTCATTTCCTTAGGGCATAATAAATGGTAATCCATCCATGTAGTATATTTTCTTAGGGAAAACATAGAACATTGGTTGAGGCCTTGCATATTATATGATTGTTTCATATACATGCCCTAATTACTTCTTGCAGCTAGTTATATGCTTCTCAGGTATCATGGTAAGCTGTTATACATATATAATCTTGTTCTTCATATTTCATATATGATCTGGTTATCTGCTATATACTGCTTTAACTTTTCTGAGATTTTATAGTTCGGCGGGGAGTTATGTTTCTTGCTGGGACTGTGTGTCTCACCCAGCTAGTTTCAAACCTTCTAGGTGATCGAGCTAGACATGGTGGTGATCGTAGTGTTGTAGCCGAGCAGCAAGAAGATCAATAGAAGGCAAGGTTGGACATGCTGTTGTTGTGGTTGTTTTGTAGTAGAGTCTTAGAGTCTCCCTGTACTTTGAGGTCCTTGGAGGTGTTTTTATGAGGTTTCATTTGGTATGATATTAGTATGGCTTTTTGTAACATGTTGTTGGCCTGGCTAGGTCTGATATGTATATGAATAGGTGATGTATCCTTGATGGATATGGAACAGTTGGATCCTATGTGTTGGTGGACATATATCATGATTATGTAAGTATAACATGTTTCCTTACAGGAAGTGGATCTGGTTGTAATAGTTTTTCTTTTATGATGTTTTCCACAATCGGTTTTAATTACCATATGTTTTTGGTAATATGTTGTCTATGGTGGTTCCACACATTTTTGTGTGGCATCTCGTTGTCTGTGTGATGGCGGGATGTCACAGGAGTCACCACCAGAGCCATCACCATCATCATCATCATCACCATCACCAGCATCCTCATCAACATTACTAGTCTCGTCGTTAGCCTGGTCAGGCAACTCCTCATCCATAGAAGGACTGAAGTGATGACCAGGACAACGAGTATTCTGCTCATCCCAAGTCATACCAAGAGCATAAAGCACATTGGCATGAGGGAAGGAATGATCAGAATCTCCCAGACTGGCAAGTAGAGTGGCCAAGGGGCCAACATGTAATGGTAGGAAGACAGGAGTAGGACCACCAACAACAGAGGGTGTGGGAGCAGTAACGGAATTCTCAGGTGAAGGGTAGAAGTGATTGTATGCATAAGATGCATAATCACTACCGGGGTATGGCTGGTAGGTGGGGTATGGGTGTGGACATGATAAGTTCATGTTAGACATGATTGAAAATAAATCTTGGTGTAGATGCTCCTGGATTTGGAGGTTGTATGCTTGTTGGTGTATCATATAACCCATTAGGGCTTCATTGGACACATGGAATGAGGCACGGCTAGGTCAGGTAGGCGAGGAGGTGGAGGAGCTCAGGTTGAGGTAGAGACAGGTGCAGCTGAGGTAGAGGCAGAGGGTGAGGCACCGAGTGTGGTGGAGGAAAGGATAGGCACAGATTTCTGAATGGTGGTCTCACTGATACACACTCCCTTCCTGGAAGGTCTGTTGTGGAAGTCAGAGAAGAGTGATTTCTCAGTGGAGAATTGGAAAAGACCACATATCAAGGCAGGATAAGGAGGATGGGTACCACGAGTGTTGTTTCTAGAGTCAAAAAAAGTCATGTGGTGGAGGATATATCTAGACTATTTGACTCTGACATTCTCTAAGATGCAGTACATTATCACCGCAGTGTTCTCTACAATATCTGTTTGGTTTTTCTTTGGGTGGAAGTTGTAGTGGACCACTAGGGCTAATATATGCTTCTTGAGATCTAAGGAGGAGGAGGGTAGGGTTCTCTTGTTCTTATAGGGAATGTCGGGTTTCTTCACATAGCGATGGATGTCAGGAAGAGTGATCTCATTTTTCTTGTAGAAACCTTCAGGATCCAGAAGGTCAAAATACTCACGATAATCCTTATGCCAGGTATCATTCTCATCGGCTCTTGAAAAGAAGATGTTCAGGATATCCTCTAAGATTTGGAATTTCTTCCCGGCGATCATAGTTGTAAGGATCACTTATTCAGAGGGGTTACAAGGGAGTCATAATTCCAACGCAAATTTGCATAGAATTTGTGAACGACTTTCGTGCTAGACATAGAATTGTGAAAGCACTCATGCTCAACCCCCAGGGTTGATAGGTGATAAACAAAAAGCAATCTTGACACTTGATCGATGATAGCTTGATGCCTAGGGCTAGGCTCAAAAAGGGCTCTAAAAGGAAAAGGACTCCTAGGAAGAAGGTCCTTATACCGATTTAAAGCCTCAATTGAGACAAAGAAGGTCTCATCAAAGGGAATCAAGCAGGAAGATGAGGAGTAGGATGGTGCATTGCTAGGGGTGAGTCTCTTTCTTCTATGTGAAGCCATGGAGGCAAAAAGAACGAGAAGAAGAGATCAAACGCACAAACCACTCCACCAAAAACGTTCACACACCTAGGTTGAGCTAGGGGGAAGGCCTAGGAAGGTCTTCCTAGGTCAGATTAGGGCTAGGTTAGGGAAGGGAAGGTCAAGGGTTGAGAGCTTAGGGCTAGAAGAAGGGGAATAAGTCGACTAATCTCTAGTTGAAAGGGAGAATAGTCAGTCAAATCCAACTTAAGTTGGCTTTAACCCGCCGATCGGTCGAGTCCTATGAGTCAGAAACTCGATCGATTGATCCTTTTTTTAAGCTCTCGGTCATGGATCGGTCGAGTTTATCATGGGGAAACTCGACCGATGGTCAACCTGACCTAAAACCATCAAACTTAATTTCTAGCCATATGAAAGCTAATTAAATTTATTTTTCAAGTACATTATGTATATTGAATATACTTAGGCACATATCACTCATCATTGGGTACTATTTTGCGATAAAACAGGCGTTTACGAAAAATACCCAAAAACAAGAGAAAAACAAGGCAATATGAACATGAAAAACCAATTTTAATCATATTAGCACTCAAAGATGATCAAGATAGATTCAAAACATATATGACAGATGACAACTAGCTAGAAGGCATATCAAATTCATTCAAAGTAGTTATAAGCAATTTTGATCTAATAAAATTAAATTTCTCTCTAGCTAGAGGTTTAGTAAAAATGTTTGCCAATTGATTTTCTGTGTCCACATGCGTGATATAAATATCCTTCTTGGCAATGTGATCATGAAGAAAGTGATGGCAAACCTATATATGTTTAGCTCTACTATGCAATATAGGATTGTAAGACAAGTTAATTGCACTAGTATTATCACAATAGATAGGAGAAGCATCAAAATGAATGTTAAAGTTTTGGAGCATTTTCTTCATCCATAGGACCTGGGCACAACAACTCCCGACTGCAATGTACTCAACCTCGGTGGTTGATAATGCCATGGTGCTCTATTTCTTGGAAAACCAAGACACCAAGCATGGTCCTAGGAGGAAACAAATGCCACTTGCGCACTTTCTATCAATCAAGCAGCCTGCATAATCAACATCACTATAGGCAGTAAGAGTAACGTCCCTTGACTTGGGGTACCATAGTCCAAAATTTTGAGTTTTGGCTAAGTACCTTAGAATCCTATTAACATCTATAAGATGAGATTTCTTAGGATTTGATTGAAATCTAGAACACAAGCCAACACTAAACATTATGCCAGGTCTAGAGGAAGTTAAGTAAAGTAAACTTCCAATCATACCTCTATAGAGCTTCTCATCTACCTTTTCACCTTCTTCATCTTTATCAAGTTTGGCGGCATTTGACATGGGTGTGTCCATCGGCTTGGTATTCTCCATCCCAAAGCGCTTAAGTAGTTCATTGGTGTATTTGCCGTTGTTGATGAAGTTCCCATATTTGATTTGTTTGATTTGAAATCCGAGGAAGAATGTGAGTTCACCCATCATACTCATCTCAAATTCACTCTGCATAAGATCACTAAATTCCTTACAAATATCAAGGTTAGTTCCGCCAAAAATGATATCATCAACATATATTTGAATAATAAAAAAATTGTTAGAAGTGTGCTTTAGAAATAAGATAGAATCCACTTTTCCCATGATATAACCATGATCTAACAAAAAGTTCTTTAATTTCTCATACCAAGCTCTTGGTGCTTGTTTGAGTCCATAGAGAGCTTTTTGCAGCAAATAAACATGGTTAGGTAGACTGTCATGTTCAAAGCCCGGAGGTTGTACAACATACACTTCCTCCTCAATTGTACCATTCAAAAATGCACTTTTAACATCCATTTGATACAAAAGAAAGTTTTTATGACTAGAAAAAGCAAGCAACATATGAATGGACTCAAGTCTAACTACAAGTGCATATGTTTAATCAAAGTCAATACCTTCCTATTGATTGTAGACTTGAGCTACTAACCTTGCTTTGTTTCTTACCACTTTTCCCATCAAGCTTGTTGCGGTAGATCCATTTGGTGCCAATGATCTTTCTATCACTTGGTCTTGGCACAAGGGTCCAAACTTTGTTCTTCTCAAATTGTTCCAGCTCCTCTTGCATAGCTAGGATCCATTCTTCATCCCCAAGAGCTTCCTTGACATCTATAGGCTCTAGTTGTGATATGAAGACATTGTTGGCTTGTTCTTTGTTGAATGATGCCCACGTCTTCACTCTTTCAAATGGATCACCTAAAATCAGCTCCTTAGGATGATTCTTTGCAAACTGAAGAGTTGGATCCTTCTTTTCATCATCTTTTTCTTCTTCTTGAGCAGCCACCTCTTTTCCCTTTTGGGTGATGTTGAGTTCTTTAAGGATATGAATTACTTCATCTTCAACATCATCATTTGAAACAATATCTTTGGGAATAGAGGGGTTAGTCTTAATAAACTTACATTAATAGATTCTTCTACCTTAGCAAGATCAACATTATAAACTCTATATACCTTGCTAGTAGTGTTATAGCCAAGAAAAAAAGCCTTATATGATTTCAGATCAAACTTGTCGAGAGAATCTTTCATATTCAAAATAAAACAAGGACATTTGAAAATATGGAAATACTCGATAGAAGGCTTCCTACCACGCCATAGTTCATAGGGGGTTTTCTTTAGCGAGGGATGAGTGAAAACACGATTTTGCACATAACAAGAGGTACTGAAAGCTTTAGCCCAAAACTTTTTAGGAGTATCGAACTCAAGAAGCATGGTTCTAGCCATCTTATGTAGAGACGTATTCTTCCTCTCTACAACCCCATTTTGTTGAGGTGAAGAAAAGTTGTGTATAACCCGATTCTTGAAAAAAAATGCTCAAAAATCTCATTTTCAAATTCTCCCCCATGGTCACTACGTGTGACGTCTGTCTCGGAAAACGAGATCAACAAATGCGGAAGCAAATTACTAGCAGCGGAATTACTGAAAATCACTAAAAATTAAAACTTTTTGCAAAGAAATCCTCAAACTATAAAACTCTATCATAAAGAACCAAATTAGGTTATTTACATTCAGATTTATCAGTACATCTCTGTATCATCTTATCTCGAGAGTCATAACATTGAATGCCCTATTAAACTGTACATAAGCAGTATACAAAAATCTCGAGGAATTAAATAAAAAATCTCATATTTATATAAAACCATATACTGACTCCTAGGACCTGAGAGTACAAAGACGACACATAGGACTTTCTATATATAAGACTTGACAGTCAGTGTCTCCACCTGTGGATCACTGCTGTCCCTGATGTTGCTGTTGTTGCTGTTCACCCACTGAAGGGTTTCTCCTTCCTCGGCGTCTACCTAAAACGTTAAATCCCACAGGGGTGAGACAATTGAAAAAATTGTCCCAGTGAGAGTTATAACTCTCTGCCAAAGGCATTGTTATTGTAGATAATAGAATAACATTGAGCAGTAGGATTATGAATATTCAACAGCAGGTGAATCATTGAATAAACTAAATAGAGTAGTATTCTCTTAAGCAATCATTTCAATTATAACTTGATTGCATAGAAAGTCATTTAATCAATAAGGACTATGAAGAACATGTATATCCTTTATCTTTCTAAGACATAATAAGCAATGTATCATAAACCATTGTTTCTTGTAGTTCAACCTAAGCAATCATGCTACACGACTGATTACATTTTACAAACATACTTATGCCCTGAGGAGATGAGGTATACCACTCATACTCCAACCGACCATTACAAAATCGCAATCGGTACCATACATAGGTCATCAGAAGATCTAGATTTCTATGACCTCATCTTCCTCAGTCAGTGTGAGGATCAACATGCAGGACATCTTGTGTCTATGCTATAATATCTTTCTAGGGTATTCTGGCAACTTTGCTATTAGAGTTACAGTGGCATGATGTACTCTCTTCACAATCGAGGGATTTCTTATTTATCTCACATCGATTCGACATTAACAACATCATCGGGAGATTAGTGATACATCATCCTGGCATATAGATATAATGAAGGATTGAGAGATTAAATATTCATCTCACATCAATTCCTCCAATAGGACGTAAGGATATTCACGTCCATAACCCCCACATACTCAAAGTATGTTCTCCAGGAGTTCCCTTAGGAAAACCTATTTCACCATCATCTAACTTCTGACGATGATGGATCTATGGTCAGGGCTCTACATGATATCATTATATTGATTATTTAAGTGCATTACAACATTCTTTTAGCATCAGGCATGATTTCAAACATAAACCATTAAAACAATTTCTATAAAGAAAGAGTACTATTTGTATTAAGTTCATTTCACATTTTGTCAACATTGGGATCTCAATCCCTAACCATCTCATCATTATGATTCAAGAATATGGGTGTTCAAACCCTTAAATCATCAAAACACTTGTTACCAAGTAACATATTTCCATTAAGTCATTTTGACAGTATAAACATGATAGTAGCAATGCATATATTTCATATGGCTCATACAACCTATCAATCTCATTTGTTACCTTTCAATAGGCAGCATAGCATATCATTGCTTTTGAACTTATAAAGTGCTTTCAATGAATATGACATCATAGCTCTTACCTGGCTATGCTCACTATTTCATAAAAACTTGCATGACTAAATACAAATGATAACATGCACATTATTTCTATATCAGCACAATGTACCATAATGATAACATCATTATTTCAAAGGTTGCATCACTAAGCCCTTACTAAGGTTAGGATTTCCCTTTATTTAATTTAAATAGGGTTAACCAACCCCTTTAGCTCAATTAGGAATAGTGATTCCTCATTTCATTAACTAATCATAGAGCTTCATGCTATAAAGCATAACCTAGGATTAGGGTTCCACACTTTCATTCACCTTAATTGGAATTAGGGTTTACTATTCACATACCTTGATTAAGGGTTTATCATGTCATCATTTTGAATTAAGATTACATCATCATCATGCATTAGGAATACTTCCATTATTACCCTCAATTTAGGGTTAGGACTCATTAACCATCATAATTAGGGTTTTCATGATCTCACTAATATGGATCATACACTAATTAGGCATTCATTCATATTGGAAGTCCATTACTTGATTATTATTCATATAAGAAGCCTTTTCTCTCTCATCCCCTATTGGATGATATTAGCTTCAGCCTTGATTAGGTTAAGTCAACTCAATCATGAAAGAGAATTGACTTCATGATTTATATCATTACTACTGTAATCATTAGGGCTTAATTACTTCATGGGTTTCAAACACACTATCCCATTAGGGTACAAGTACCATGATCACCTTTGATTACATCATGTATTAATTAACTAATCACTTTGTCCTTTAAGCACTTTAGGTACCTATGGGGTATAGGTTAATCAGCCAACAAATGATCTTGACTAACTTAGACCTCAAATGGTCTTACATACAAAACCTCTAAATGGTCCAAGACCGTTTGGACCTTCATGCGGTCTTGGTCTGCCCTTGAGACCATTTGCTAAAGTGATAGGTGAAGACCGACTGCCAAGTTTGACTTTTGAAACCGCATGGACACAATCGGTTTTGAAACCGCATACACTCAACTGATTTGGAAACCGTATGAACCTAAACGGTTTGGGATCGTTTGGTCCCAAATGGTCTTGAGACCATTTGGTCCCAAAAGGTCTTGAGACCGTTTGGTCCAAACCACCTCAAAACCGCATGGACCAAAAATGGTTCCAACACCTCAAATTGAATTTGGATTTCCATTGTTGATCCCCTCAATGATTCAATACATGTAATCAATCATCAATTGGACCTATCAAATTTATTCAATTGAGTTAATTAAGTCATCCTTCAACTAATTTGACCTTCAATTGACCCTCAATTGGTTATCAGTTAGGGCTTGAATCAATTGGATTAGGGTTTGGAATTGATGACCCTTCAACATCAATCAATGTGAGTCTAATTGATTTGAACCTATTGAACCATCATCCAATTTGGTCATGACCTGACCCCAAATGGTCTTGGGATCGTTTAGATGACCTCAAAACGGTCTTGAGACCGTTTTCCCAAGTTAACACCAAAAACCAAGTCAACGAATTAGGGTTTGGTCCCTTGGATTGATCACCATATCCACAATTGATTGATCTTCAACTTAGAACCTTTGGATCTTCAATTGGTCAACTATACTTAACCCTAGACCTCCAAATGGTCTTGGGTGATCACCAAACGGTCTTGAGACCATTTGGGTGATCCCCAAATGGCTTTGAAACCGTTTGGGTCTCTCAACCCAAGTCTCAACCTTAATCAATTATCAAAAACAACAATTAACCCGATTAGGGTTTAGATGGTTGATAGACCTTTAATTAGTAAACCATTTGGAGTTAATTGATAATTTTTGGTAGGTGATTAGTCTACATTATTGTCAACAGATCTTGAACGCTTGGTCAATGCCTCCAAACGGTCTTGGACTGTTTTCTTCTATGCGGTTTGGTTGAAACCGTTTGCAATCAAACAATTTGGGAAACCGTTTGAGCACCCAAACCAAACTGTTTGCTAAAGTAATTTTCTTTGGATTAACATCAAAGTTAACGTCATCATCTTCTTCCTAGGAACAACCAAGAACTGTTGCTGTTCTTCATGGAGGTTACAACAATTAACCAACAGAATACTAAAGAAGAAACTAACCAACGATTATTAAAGAGATGGATGCATTAGCAAAGCTTAAGGGTTAGAGTTATAAAACCCACCTCTAGAACTGATCCAAAGCTCCAAGATCCGTAGCTTTAATAATGGATTGGACTCCAGCAGTTGTCCAAGGTCCATTCTTCAATCTTTGGATGATCAAGATGGCTAGAAAAGGAAATCATGTGAAGAAAACCATGAATCTAACCTTGTTTTATGGTTTCCACTATGAATTCGAGGTAGATGATGATACAAACTTACCAACAGGTTTGATCATCCTCCCTATGCTCCAAAGCTCTTCCTTGGTCGGTCAAAGCAAGGTGATGAAGAAAAGAACTAAGGGAAATGATCCTTTGTGTTGTTGGAAAAGATACATATATATTTATGAGTTTTTCAAGGAAAATGAAAAGAAGAGTATTATTTCCTTTTATTCCAACTAATTCCACAAAAACCTCCTCCATTACTTGGCTACGTGACCACCTTCTATTTTCAAGGAAATCATCTCCATTATCCAAGGTTTAAAGGAAAAGAAACTAAACACCTTAAAGAGATGTATATTAATATCCACCCTTTTATTGGATATATATATATATATATATATATATATATATATATATATATATTAATGTGAATAACTTCCACTTCAATCAAGATGTTTTTGGTGCCCAAACATGGAACAAGCTCGTCCAAACTATTGTCAACACATCCTCAACTTTTGGTTCAAGGGCTCCATAATTAATATATTTCTTTTTGCATTAAGTTGTATTAAAGAGCCATTTATACTTAAATCTTGATTATTTCAATATGAAGTTTCTCTCTCCTCCATGATAATTCACATGAGGCGCCCTTCTCATTTTCTTTGCTCTACTAGATTTCAATAAACATGAGAGACCCTCAAGAGGTGATATCTTGCATATTGAACCCTATGTTTTGGGTAAATTGCACATTACACCAAAACTAGGTTTTAATGCACAAGGATTGCTCTACAAGCTGTATCTTGGTACTCAAGATTGTAGAAACCATACCACCACATCATATTCATTCTTATGATGTCTCAACATCAGAGGAACATCTTATCATGTGGAATTTGCAAGTTAACCCCTCTACTTGGGTAATTTGCACTTTAGTCCAAAATTAACAAAACAATGTTTCAATATTATTCAAAAAGGACTAAAAATGAAATATAAGTTCCTCAAAAACCTTAATTACTTTTCAAGGAATACAAGCAAGCATCTAATCAACTTTATTTAGGAAAAACACCTAGGGGTAGTGTATAACCTAGGTCAGGGATGTTACAAATTATCCATCCCTTACAAGGATTTCGTCCCCAAAATCATTATAAAAACATATAAAGAGAAAAGAGCAGGGTATTTCCTTCTCATCTCTTCCTCTAGTTCCCATGTAGCTTCTTCAATGCCACGGTGATTCCAGAGGACTTTCACAAGAATTATGTCTTTCTTCTTTAGCTTCTTGATCCTTCTATCTAGAATTGACATAGGTCCTTCTTCATAAGATACATCATCATTCAATTCTATTTCCATAGGTTGCAGAACTGATTCTTTATTAGGATGACATTTCCTTAACATGGAAATGTGGAACATTGGGTGTAACTTTTGCAACTCTGGTGGTAACTTCAGCTTATAAGCTACCTTTCCAATCCATTCAATGATTGGATAAGGCCCCATAAACCTAGGAGTTAACTTTCCTTTCCTTCCAAATCTAAGAACTCCTTTCCAAGGTGAGACCTTGAGGTACACTCTGTCTCCAACCTGGAATTCTAAAGGTCTACTGTAACATCCCTGGCCTGAGTTATAACCTAACCCTAGAAGTTTTTCCTAAATATGTAATTAAACACTTGTAATTATCTTTTAGGAGGTAATAAAAGCTCCTAAGGAACATATGTTTCCATTCCTGTCCCCTAGGAACAATGTTGTAATATTGTTTTGCAATGTAGGGACCTATGTGAAATTATCCAGTTAAGAGGTTTAACTTGTAGAGTTCACAGGTTAAGATGTACCCTTGATGATGAAACATCATAAGAGTGAATCTGATGAGGCATGATGGATTTTTCAAGCTTGGGCATTCAGATGCAGCTTGTGGAATGATCCTGGTGCTTAAAAACCCTAATTTGGAGTAAAGTGCAATTTACCCAAATTATGGGTGAAACTTGTAAAGTACACCTTCTAGAGCATCTTATATGATCTTGGCATCATTTAGAGTAGAAATGATGAAAGAGATGCACCAATAAATAATCAGATAAGAAAAGTAATCTTTGTGCATAAAATTCACCATGTATGTGTATGAAAACCTTCATATGTGTACCCTAGTTGAAAGTTGATCGTTTCTACCCTTGAATCTTGAGCTTTGATGAACTTGGTTTAAGTTTAGATGGCTTGGACGTGCCTAAGAAGCAAGGAGGGATTTAGATGAAAATCCCATGCTTTAGAGGTCCTTATGGTGTAAAATGGCCTAAAGTATATAAGCCCTTTTCCTTGTAAACCAAGTGAACGGTCCTTCATTTCTCTTCACTTCTCTTCTTTCTCAAAACGTCTAAGGCAAGATCTAGAGCTCAGGGAGGCGACCAAGTAGTTCTAAGGTGAGAAGAACCATCTTCAAGCTCGGATTCTTGGGTGAATTCATCATGCAAGCTTGGTTTTGTGAATAACTCACTTAGTTTTCTTGTTCTAGCCATCCATTTCTACCTTTCTTTGGAGGAATCACACTTGACCAAGTTGTGGAGTTCAAGACGCCATTAGAGGCTTGAAGCCTGGAAGCTTGGAGCTCCAAGAACATCATTTAAGGCGGGTTTTATAATTCTAAACTCTACACTTTATACGCATGTTTTGTTCTTGCAATTCTAGTACTTAGTTCTTCTTCTACCTCCCTTCTTCCTTCCACTTTGCAAGTAAAATAGTGGAATAACTGACCTTGACAGAGGTTGAAGAAGGTGGGCGTGATTACCAAAGTTACTTTATCAAACGGTCCTGTTCCCCCCCCCCCCCCTTGACCAGACCGTTTGAAGGGCAAACGGGTTCACATGGTCGGTTGGGGCAAATGGGTTCAACCCATTTGAGGGCGTTGAACAAGCATTGATCGTTTGGGATTCCTGTTCATAATCATGTAGGATAATGACCTACCAAATTTGAGGGGTTAACTCCAAAGGAATCGTAGGTTGAAGGCCAATCAATTAGGCAATCGAATTGAATTAAGTGCTGTTTTTTTTCAAACTGATTAACTTGATCTTTTTGGGCAAACGGGTTCAACCCGTTTGAGTGAGTTGACCAAGCGTTGAACGTTTGAGATTCCTGTTCATAATATGTTGAATTTCATTCCTACAAAGAATCAAAGTTAAATTCTTAACCAATTGAGAGTTGAAGGCACTTCAACATTCTAACCCTAATCGGGATATATAGATTTTGTTGAGTTTTGGGTTGAAGGACCCAAACGGTCTCAAGATCATTTGGGGGTTCCTCCAAACGATCTCAAGACCGTTTGGGCACAACTCAAGACTGTTTGAAGGTCTAAAGTTGAGGTAATTTGATGGGTTGAGGGTCGAATTATAGTAAGTTGTTGAATCGATAAAAATGCTGATTTTAGACCTAATTCAAGTTCAACCCTAATCCAACCGACTTGGTTTTTGGTCAAACTTTGGGAAAACGGTCTCAAGATCGTTTGGAGGTCATCCAAACGATCTCAAGACCGTTTGGGCCAAGTTTGGGCCCAATTGGAGCTCAATTGATAGGTTCAACCTTGATTTGATTCACATTGTTGAAAATTGATGATTAGCCGATTGGAAACCTTAATTGAGTTAGACTTAACTCTAATTGGCTTCCAATTGAAGGTCAAATTGGTGTCCAATTGTTTTAGGCTCATCTTAATTGACTCAATTTGTAAGTGGTTTACATGGCTTGGGTCAATTGAAGGCTTCAACAAAGGATATCCTATTCTATCATAACCTTTATGTCACCTTTCATGACCACACTCGTTTAGGCTCAAATGGGTCCACACCCGTTTCAACTCAAACGAGTCCACACCCGTTTCAACTCAAACGAGTCCACACCCGTTTCAATCCAAATGGGTCCACACGCGTTTCAACTCAAATGAGTCCACACCCGTTTCAATCCAAATGGGTCCACACCCGTTTCAACTCAAACGAGTCCACACCCGTTTCAATCCAAATGGGTCCACACCCATTTCAACTCAAACGAGTCCACACCCGTTTCAATTGAAATGGGTCCACACCCGTTTCAACTCAAACGAGTCCACACCCGTTTCAATCCAAATGGGTTCACACCTGTTTCAATTCAAATGGGTTCACACTCGTTTCAACTTAAATGGGTTCAATTGAGTGATACCTTGTTTTAATCAAACCCTAATCACATGATGGTGATGTGTTGACTTGTGTTAGTCAATGAGGACTTAACCCAACCTAATCTAGAGTGGTGTAATCACCATATACTAGTTAGAGGAGAGAGAAGGTACCAATTATGGTGGAAACTCAAGTAAAATACCTTCAATATACATGAATGTGCATGAATAGGGTATGATCCACTATGTGAAATCATGGAAACCCTAACTATGATAATTGATGAATCTTAACCTAACCTGAGAGCACCAAAGGTGATGTTTTCTCATACATGATGATTATATGAGTTCAATTCATGTAATGAGAATAGTAAACCCTAATTTAAGGGTGATGACATGTAATGTGAATAGTAAACCCTAACTTCAAGGGTGATGACATGTAATGAGAATAGTAAACCCTAATTCAAGGGTGATGACATGTAATGTGAATAGTAAACCCTGATTCTAGGGTGACGGAATGTAATGTGTGCCTTAAAACACTATTTGATGAAAACCAGGGAAACCTAGCTCTTGTAAGAGTAGGGAAATACAACTTCTTTAAATGAGTTATTTATTGTTATAAGTCGAATTGACCATGTAGGTTCCTATATGAGGATGATCATATCCAGGTATGGATGATGATGCTATATTAATTGAAAGCATGTTGTTAGATTTATGAATAGTGATATATCCTGGTGCCTTGTTAGTGGCATCTTATGAGATTGATGGGCTGTGAGAGCCATGAGTACCATCAAGGTCATGCTTAACAGATGACTTGTGATGAGAGAATTGAGAAATGATAATTGATGTAAGTTAGACTTGTTACATTTAGTATCCTTCTTTCTTAGCTACTATGCTAATGTTTAATATTCAAGAACATGTATGTTATCTGATAAGTGATAACTTATGAGTTTGATAGGTTGAATGAGTCATGAGTAAGATGCGCTGATGTTCATCAAGGGTCATATTATTTAGATGACCAGATAAAATAATATGTTGTTGGTAATAAATGTTATAATTAGTCTAGGGGTTTGGACTCTCACTTTCTGGATTCTTAGTGATAAGATGTTTAGGGATTGATATCCCTATGTTAAATTATGAAATGTGATCTTGATATAGAGTGTTACTATGTGAAGTTCTATTACAAGTTAATCCTATGAAAGGCTTAACTGCAGACTTATGGGTGATGAATGTAAATAACCCTTGTGTCACTTGAGTATGGTTAAGTATGATTTCATGTGTACTAATCATACAGTTATGTTGTGGATTTGGAATCCTAACACCTTGTAGGAAAGGGTATGGCTACAGGCCATGATATCCCTTATTATAATGCCAGGTGATGGATATATGATATAAGCCTGAAGAGAGCCAGTGTGGTGATGATGGATTTATAATAAATAGATGTTATACATGTCCTTTTATTTTTAAAAGAAAAGTGATATGTGGGTTTATCTTAGAGATGCTTTACTTCTAGTAGGAGGAATATATTACAATCTGTGAAACATTGTTCTAACTACTCCTAAAATATATATGACTTCTTTGTGTACTGTTACTCTCTTATTCTGTAATAATCATGTTTCTGGCGAAGGGTTATAACTCCCGCTGGGACAATTATTTAAAATTGTCTCACCCCGTAGATTTCAACTTTTTAGGTGGTCGCCAAGGACGAAGGGACCAACCTCCAGGTGACCAGTATCAGCAGTAGCAGCACCCGGAGCAGTAGTAAATCTCAGGTGGAGATTCAGACTGCTGAGTTATATAGATAGATAGTCAGTCCTATGCGTCCTCTGTACTCTCAGGTCCTTGGAGTCATGGTCTGAGTTTTGATTCATCTTTTGAGATTTTGTAGCATGTTGTGTATAATTACTCAAGAAGTAATTAATAGAGATGTAAACAGTTTATATTGAATCTATGAAAGGAGTTTTTATGGTTTCAATGTCTTATCTCAAAAAGTTTTATTTTCCTCCGATTTTTGGGTATTCCGCTGCTAAACGAATTGCTTCCGCTATGTTTACTTCGAAGTTCATGTGTTCATCTCGGACTTTGGAGATCAGAGCCCACAATTAGTGGTATCAGATCTCTAGGTTCGCTGAGTCTACAGAGACATAGGACTTAGGATGTTGAGTCTATCTTTAGTGTTCCTTCCTTATCTAATAGAACCTTCTGCTCCTCAGGAGGAGGAGATATATAAGGATGTCTGAGCCACATGAAGAGTACGTGGCGGAAAGTAGCGTTGCTGCACCACAGGGAGGTGCAAGGCACCCAGAAATGGAGCAACCCTTACCTGAGCAACCCAGGGAGCCACCCCAGTTTGACCCAGCTGAAATAGAAAACCCAGCTGTCCATGCCTTATTTGATAAGTTTCTGACAGCCATAACACACATAGAAGATAGGGTGCCACCATCTGCACCTAGGGTACCAGCCCATCAGGAAGGTTATGGAGCTGGCAAGACTTTCGAGAGACTTCGTCGGGTGGGAGCCATAGAGTATGCTGGTACATCTGACCCAGCAGATGTTGATCTATGGTTGACAGAGCTGGAAAAGGCTTTCAGGATCCTTGATATTCCTGAAGCTGAAAAGGTAAAACATGTGGTATACCTCCTAAAAGGGAGTGCTGGTAATTGGTGGATGATAGAGGAGGATAAGAGACTAGAAGAAGAAATAGGATGGGAGGTTTTCCGACGAGAATTCGTCAATAGATACTTCCCTAAGACGTATCTAGATGAGAAGATCTCTCAATTTGAGAAGATCACACAAGGACACATGAACGTTAGCGAGTATGAAGCTAAGTTCATGGAGTTACTACGGTTTTGTCCACAAATGGCAGTTACCGATGAAGAAAGAATTTAACGTTTTGAAAAGGGTTTGAAATCTGAACTAGCCACTCTTGTGTCTGCTCTAGAGAATAGAGAAAGGTTTGCCACCTTTGTGGAGTCAGTAAGAAGGATAGAGAGGTCAGAAACCATGAAACAACAGACAAGTAGTAAGAAGATGTACACCCAGCCTCAAGAACAAGGGCCTGAAAGTTTTAAGAAACCAAGATTTTCTACACCATCAACTTTGTCAGGATTTCCTACCCAGACACAATGGGTGTCAAGTGGAAGTAGGGATCATAGTAGTATTCCAAGAGGACCCTCCGACATAGCATCAGCATCGGTAACTGGATCATATAGACATTTTGCACCCAGGATCTGTTACCTATGTAGACAGCCGGGACACCTGGCAAGGGATTGTCCAGACAGGAATACAATAATGACTCAACCCCAAGGACAGAGTCTGCAAGGCTCACAAGGGAGGGTCTATAATAATAGAGGACATGGACAAACGTCCCAAATAGGTCAGATGAAATAAGTTTTGTTTTAATATTACATATCAGGATTCTATGTGTTAAAAATATATAATTTTGCTGCTTCTGAATTCCTTGACTAGGTCCTGGAAGAACACAAGGGAGATAAGAACTTGTATCTTACTCAGTATTCTTTAAAACAATTTATAATCTCCCTTAACTGTGTATGAAAAGGATGAAATATAGATGTGATACCTGAAGAATAATCTAGTATGGTAAATTCTGTGTGTATAATGATATGAAGAACGAGGAATATGTTGATAAGTAAAATACATACTACCTAATCTCAATACTTATATACCCTGGCCAGGTATATAGTTATTGTAGATAAGGCAAGTATGAAACTCCTAGATTGTTATCTTTTGATTACTCTAATCAGGTAATTATTCTATAACAGTCTAGAGAGTATAAGAAAAAAATTAAATAAGAAAAGCTAAGTGAATACTTAGTGAATATGCTCAGTGAATATACTCAGTGAATACTTAGTGAATATACTCAGTGAATACTTAGTGAATATGCTCAGTGAATATACTCAGTGAATACTTAGTGAATATGCTTAGTGAATATACTCAGTGAATACTTAGTGAATATACTCAGTGAATACTTAGTGAATATACTCAGTGAATACTTAGTGAATATGCTCAGTGAATATACTCAGTGAATACTTAGTGAATATGCTCAGTGAATATACTCAGTGAATACTTAGTGAATATGCTCAGTGAATATACTCAGTGAATACTTAGTGAATATACTCAGTAAATACTTAGTGAATATACTTAGTGAATACTTAGTGAATATGCTTAGTGAATATACTCAGTGAATACTTAGTGAATATACTCAGTGAATACTTAGTGAATATACTCAGTGAATACTTAGTGAATATGCTTAGTGAATATACTCAGTGAATACTTAGTGAATATGCTCAGTGAATATACTCAGTGAATACTTAGTGAATATACTTAGTGAATATACTCAGTGAATACTTAGTGAATATGCTCAGTGAATATACTCAGTGAATACTTAGTGAATATGCTCAGTAAATATACTCAGTGAATACTTAGTGAATATACTCAGTGAATACTTAGTGAATATACTCAGTGAATACTTAGTGAATATGCTCAGTGAATATACTCAGTGAATACTTAGTGAATATGCTCAGTGAATATACTCAGTGAATACTTAGTGAATATGCTCAGTGAATATACTCAGTGAATACTTAGTGAATATACTCAGTAAATACTTAGTGAATATACTCAGTAAATACTTAGTGAATATGCTTAGTTAATATACTCAGTGAATACTTAGTGAATACTTAGTGGATATACTCAGTGAATACTTAGTGAATATGCTCAGTGAATATACTCAATGAATACTTAGTGAATATGCTCAGTGAATATACTCAGTGAATACTTAATGAATATGCTCAGTGAATATACTCAGTGAATAATTAGTGAATATACTCAGTAAATACTTAGTGAATATACTCAGTGAATACTTAGTGAATATGCTTAGTGAATATACTCAGTGAATACTTAGTGAATATGCTCAGTGAATATACTCAGTGAATTTCCTCAGTGAATACTTAGTGAACAAACTTAGTGAATATACTTGGTGAATTTCCTTAGTAACTACTTAGTAAGCATACTCAATGAACTCCTTCAGTGAAGCCTTTGAGACAATATACTGAGTAAAATATCTGTGTTAAGGTATGTATGTTCCTCTGATGGTAAGCATTCTTGAGTAATATTGGAAGAATGTTCTTTTATGCTTTTTCCTTTCAAAAAGTATGGAAACCTTATGTTAGGGGTTTATGCTTTATACAAGCATAAACAGTGATAAGAAGTAATTAACAAAAGGGACTTTGTACAAATTACAAACCCATAATATCATCATGATGATCAATCTATTTTTCCTTTCCCTGGGATTTCGAGGACGAAATCCTTGTTAGGGGTTTATAATATGTAACATCCCTGACCTGAGTTATAACCTAACCCTAGAATTTTTTCATAAATATGTAATTAAACACTTGTAATTATCTTTTAGCAGATAATAAAAGGTCCTAAGGAACATATGTTTCCATTCCTGTCCCCTAGGAACAATGTTGTAATATTGTTTTGCAATGCAGGGACCTATGTGCAATTATCCAGTTAAGAGGTTTAACTTGCAGAGTTCACAGGTTAAGATGTACCCTTGATGATGAAACATCATAAGAGTGAATATGATGAGGCATGATGGATTTTTCAAGCTTGCGCATTCAGATGCAGCTTGTGGAATGATCCTGGTGCTTAAAAACCCTAATTTGGAGTAAAGTGCAATTTACCCAAATTATGGGTGAAACTTGTAAATTACACCTTCTAGAGCATCTTATATGACTCTTGGCATCATTTAGAGTAGAAATGATGAAAGAGATGCACCAATAAATAATCAGATAAGAAAAGTAATCTTTGTGCATAAAATTCACCATGTATGTGTATGAAGACCTTCATATGTGTACCCTAGTTGAAAGTTGATCTTTTCTACCCTTAAATCTTGAGCTTTGATGAACTTGGTTTAAGTTTAGATGGCTTGGACGTGCCTAAGAAGCAAGGAGGGATTTAGATGAAAATCCCATGCTTTAGAGGTCCTTATGGTGTAAAATGGCCTAAAGTATATAAGCCCTTTTCCTTGTAAACCAAGTGAACGATCCTTCATTTCTCTTCACTTCTCTTCTTTCTCAAAACGTCTAAGGCAAGCTCTGGAGCTCAGGGAGGCGACCAAGTAGTTCTAAGGTGAGAAAAACCATCTTCAAGCTCGGATTCTTGGGTGAATTCATCATGCAAGCTTGGTTTGTGAATAACTCACTTAGTTTTCTTGTTCTAGCCATCCATTTCTACCTTTCTTTGGAGGAATCACACTTAACCAAGTTGTGGAGTTCAATACGCCATTAGAGGCTTGAAGCCTGGAGCTCCAAGAACATCGTTTAAGGCGGGTTTTATAATTCTAAACTCTACACTTTATATGCATGTTTTGTTCTTGCAATTCTAGTACTTAGTTCTTCTTCTACCTCCCTTCTTCCTTGCACTTTGCAAGTAAAACGGTGGAATAACCGACCTTGACAGAGGTTGAAGAAGGTGGGCATGATTACCAAAGTTACTTTATCAAACGGTCTTGTTTCCCCCCCTGACCAGACCGTTTGAAGGGCAAACGGGTTCACATGGTCGGTTGGGGAAAATGGGTTCAACTCATTTGAGGGCGTTGACCAAGCATTGACCGTTTGGGATTCCTGTTCATAATCATGTAGTCTAATGACCCACCAAATTTGAGGGGTTAACTCCAAAGTAATCGTAGGTTGAAGGCCAATCAATTACGCAATCGAATTGAATTAAGTGCTGTTTTTTTCAAACTGATTAACTTGATCTTTTTGGGCAAACGGGTTCAACCCGTTTGAGTGAGTTGACCAAGCATTGACCGTTTGAGATTCCTGTTCATAATATGTTGAATTTCATTCCTGCAAAGAATCAAAGTTAAATTCTTAACCAATTGAGAGTTGAAGGCACTTCAACATCCTAACCCTAATCGGGCTGAAATTGCTGTTTTCATATATAGATTTTGTTGAGTTTTGGGTTGAAGGACCCAAACGGTCTCAAGATCGTTTGGGGGTTCCTCCAAACGATCTCAAGACCGTTTGGGCACAACTCAAGACCGTTTGAAGGTCTAAAGTTGAGGTAATTTGATGGGTTGAGGGTCCAATTGTAATAAGTTGTTGAATCGATAAAAATGCTGATTTTAGACCTAATTCAAGTTCAACCCTAATCCAACCGACTTGGTTTTTGGTCAAACTTTGCGAAAACAGTCTCAAGATCGTTTGGAGGTCATCCAAACGATCTCAAGACCGTTTGGGCCAAGTTTGGGCCCAATTGGAATTCAATTGATAGGTTCAACCTTAATTTGATTCACATTGTTGAAAATTGATGATTAGCCGATTGGAAACCTTAATTGAGTTAGACTTAACTCTAATTGGCTTCCAATTGAAGGTCAAATTGGTGTCCAATTGTTTGAGGCTCATCTTAATTGACTCAATTTGTAAGTGGTTAACATGGCTTGGGCCAATTGAAGGCTTCAACAAAGGATATCCTATTCTATCATAACCTTTATGTCACCTTTCATGACCACACTCGTTTAGGCTCAAATGGGTCCACACCCGTTTCAACTCAAACAAGTCCACACCTGTTTCAACTCAAACGAGTCCACACCCGTTTCAACTCAAACGAGTCCACACACGTTTCAATCCAAATGGGTCCACACCCGTTTCAACTCAAACGAGTCCACACCCGTTTCAATCCAAATGGGTCCACACCCGTTTCAACTCAAACGAGTCCACACCTGTTTCAATCCAAATGGGTCCACACCCGTTTCAACTCAAACGAGTCCACACCCGTTTCAATCCAAATGGGTCCACACCCATTTCAACTCAAACGAGTCCACACCCGTTTCAATCCAAATGGGTCCACACCCGTTTCAACTCAAACGAGTCCACACCCGTTTCAATCCAAATGGGTTCACACCCGTTTCAATTCAAATGGGTTCACACTCATTTCAACTTAAATGGGTTCAATTGAGTGATACCTTGTTTTAATCAAACCCTAATCACATGATGGTGATGTGTTGACTTGTGTTAGTCAATGAGGACTTAACCCAACCTAATCTAGAGTGGTGTAATCACCATCTACTAGTTAGAGGAGAGAGAAGGTACCAATTATGGTGAAAACTCAAGTAAAATACCTTCAATATACATGAATGTGCATGAATAGGGTATGATCCACTATGTGAAATCATGGAAACCCTAACTATGATAATTGATGAATCTTAACCTAACCTGAGAGCACCAAAGGTGATGTTTTCTCATACATGATGATGATATGAGTTCAATTCATGTAATGAGAATAGTAAACCCTAATTCAAGGGTGATGACATGTAATGTGAATAGTAAACCCTAACTTCAAGGGTGATGACATGTAATGAGAATAGTAAACCCTAATTCAAGGGTGATGACATGTAATGTGAATAGTAAACCCTGATTCTAGGGTGAGGGCATGTAATGTGTGCCTTAAAACACTATTTGATGAAAACCAGGGAAACCTAGCTCTTGTAAGAGTAGGGAGATACAACTTCTTTAAATGAGTTATTTATTGTTATCAGTTGAATTGACCATGTAGGTTCCTATATGAGGATGATCATATCCAGGTATGGATGATGATGCTATATTCATTGAAAGCATATTGTTAGCTTTATGAATAGTGATATATCCTGGTGCCTTGTTAGTGGCATCTTATGAGATTGATGGGCTGTGAGAGCCATGAGTACCATCAAGGTCATGCTTAACAGATGACTTGTGATGAGAGAATTGAGAAATGATAATTGATGTAAGTTAGACTTGTTACATTTAGTATCCTTCTTTCTTATCTACTATGCTAATGTTTAATATTCAAGAACATGTATGTTATCTGATAAGTGATAACTTATGAGTTTGATAGGTTGAATGAGTCATGAGTAATATGCGTTGATGTTCATCAAGGGTCATATTATTTAGATGACCAGATAAAATAATATGTTGTTGGTAATAAATGTTATAATTAGTCCAGGGGTTTGGACTCTCACTTTCCGGATTCTTAGTGATAAGATGTTTAGGGATTGATATCCCTATGTTAAATTATGAAATGTGATCTTGATATAAAGTGTTACTATGTGAAGTTCTATTACAAGTTAATCCTATGAAAGGCTTAACTGCAGACTTATGGGTGATGAATGTAAATAACCCTTGTGTCACTTGAGTATGGTTAAGTATGATTTCATGTGTACTAATCATACAGTTATGTTGTGGATTTGGAATCCTAACACCTTGTAGGAAAGGGTATGGCTACAGGCCATGATATCCCTTATTATAATGCCAGGTGATGGATATATGATATAAGCCTGAAGAGAGCCAGTGTGGTGATGATGGATTTATAATAAATAGATGTTATACATGTCCTTTTATTTTTGAAAGAAAAGTGATATGTGGGTTTATCTTAGAGATGCTTTACTTCTAGTAGGAGGAATAGATTACAATCTGTGAAACATTGTTCTAACTACTCGTAAAATATATATGACTTCTTTGTGTACTGTTATTCTCGTATTCTGTAATAATCATGTTTCTGGCGAAGGGTTATAACTCCCGCTGGGACAATTATTTAAAATTGTCTCACCCCATAGATTTCAACTTTTTAGGTGGTCGCCAAGGACAAAGGGACCAACCTCCAGGTGACCAGTATCAGCAGCAGCAGCACCCAGAGTAGCAGTAAATCTCAGGTGGAGATTCAGACTGTTGAGTTATATAGATAGATAGTCAGTCCTATGCTTCCTCTGTACTCTCAGGTCCTTGGAGTCATGGTCTGAGTTTTGATTCGTCTCTTGAGATTTTGTAGCATGCTGTGTATAATTACTCAAGAAGTAATTAACAGAGATGTAAACAGTTTATCTTGAATCTGTGAAAGGAGTTTTTATGGTTTCAATGTCTTATCTCAAAAAGTTTTATTTTCCGCCGATTTTTGGGTATTCCGCTGCTAAACGAATCGCTTCCTCTATGTTTACTTCGAAGTTCATGTGTTCATCTCGGACTTTGGAGATCAGAGCCCACATCTACGATGCTTATCAGTGTAATATTTTTGCCTATCCTATGCAGTCTTTAGCTATTGTTGTATTATTTTAATCTTTTTGGTGGTCTGCTGCACAAGTTCAGGACCTAAAAGTTGATATTCACCAGTTTTATACCAACATAGGGGAGATATACAACGTCTACCATACAAAGCTTCATAAGGTGCCATGTCAATACTGTGTTGATAGCTATTGTTGTAGGCAAACTCTATCAAACTTAGATGCAAATCCCAACTTCCTGTAAACTGAAGAACACATGCTCTAAGCAAGTCTTCCAAAGTCTGTATAGTCCTTTCTGACTGTCCATCAGTCTGAGGATGAAAGGTTGTACTAAACCTTAACTGTGTTCCTAAAGCTTTATGAAGTCGCTCCCAAAAATGACTCGTAAACTGGGGACCTCTATCAGAAACAATGGTAACCGGGACCCCATGCAGCCGCATGATCTCATCTACATATAACTATGCTAGCTTCTCAGCAGAATAGGTTGTTTTGACAGGTAAGAAATGTGTTGTCTTTGTCATCCTATCCACTATTACCCAGATGGAATCATGACCTTTAGCTGTTCTGGGTAAACCAATCACAAAATCCATGGTCACATGATCCCACTTCCACTGTGGTATGGGTAAAGGTTGCATTATTCCTGTATACTTTTGGTGTTCAGCTTTAACTTGCTGACACACATGACATCACATAATGAATTCATCAACGTCCTTCAAACCAGGCCACCAATACATATCTTTCAAGTTACGATACATCTTGGTGCTTCCTGGATGCATAGCATACATCGAAGAATGAGCTTCTTCCAGGACTAACTTCCTCAGGTTATCAACATCAAGAACTATCATTCTATCATGATAACATGCTACCTGATCATCTGAGTCATGGAAACCTTCTCATTTCTCACTACCATACTCTGATCTAATCTGCTGAATTACAACATCAGCTTGTTGTGCCTCCTTAATCTGCTGTCTCAGAGTAGGTTTTATGTGCATCTCAGCTAGCAATCCAGATAACAATGATACTTTTAACTGTACATTGTCTTGCCTTAAAGAGATAAGCATATCCCTCCTAGAGGACACCCGAGAATTCAACTGTGCTCTGTCTTTGGCTGGTGTTGCTGATTTCCTACTCAAAGCATCAGCAACTACATTGGCCTTCCCTGGATAGTAATCAATAGTACAATCGTAATCTTTGATTAATTCCATCCAGCGGTGTTGCCTCATGTTAAGCTCATGCTGAGAAAAGATGTACCTTAGGTTCTTATGGTCTGTGAAAATCTGGAATGTCTCTCCATAAAGATAATGTCTCCAGATTTTCAAGGCATGGACCACAACAGCTAGTTCTAGATCGTGTGTCGGATAATTCTCCTCGTGTTTCTTAAGATGTCGAGAAGCAAAAGAAATCACATGTTTATCCTGCATCAACACACATCCTAGTCCATTCTTAGAGGCATCACAGAAAACTATATACCCTTTCCCTTGTTCAGGTAATACTAGCACTGGTGCACTTGTCAACCTTTCCTTCAACAGCTAGAATGATTTTTGACACTTGTCATTCCAGGCAAAAGGAACATCCTTTCTAGTCAACTTGGTCAAAGGTAGGTCTATAGAACTGAAGTTCTTAATGAACCTCCTATAATAACCTGCCAACCCTAAGAAACTTCGAATCTCCGTCGGAGTCTTCGGCTGCTCCCATTGCAGGACAGATTCTACCTCTTTAGGGTCAACATGAATGCCTGAGGCAGATATTACGTGTCCAAGAAAAGAAACTTCTGGTAACCAGAACTCACACTTGCTAAACTTAGCATATAACTTATGCTCTCTTAGCAAAGTTAGAGCCTGACGAAGATGCTAAGCATCTCTACTGTAGATCAAGATGTCATCTATGAAGACAACAACACACTGATCCAGATAAGGTCAAAAGATTCTATTCATGAGTTCCATAAATGCAGTTGGTGCATTAGTTAGTCCAAACGACATAACTATGAACTCATAGTGACCATACCTTGTTCTAAAGGCAAACTTAGGTATGTCACCATCCTTAATACGTAGATGATGATATCCTAACCTCAAATCTATCTTTGAGAAGATGGTTGCACCATGCAACTGGTCAAAGAGATCATCAATCCTCAGAAAAGGATACTTATTCTTTATTGTTACTTTATTTAACTGTCGGTAATCAATGCATAATCGCATCGATCCATCCTTCTTTTTAACAAAGAGGACCGGAGCACCCCAAGGCGAAGTACTCGGTCAGATGAAACCCTTCTCAAGCAACTCTTGCAGCTGTTTCTTGAGTTCTGCCATCTCAGCAGGCGCCATCCTATACGGTGTTTGTGCTATAGGTTGCGTATCTATGATTAGATTAATTTCAAAATCAATCTCCCGGGGTGGAGGTACACCTGGAAGTTCTTCAGGAAATACATCTTCAAATTCTCTGACTACAGGAACTTCAGCAGGATTAGAACTCTCCATGGTGGTATCTACCACATGGGCCAAGAATGCATAACATCCTTGCCTCAACAGCTTCTCAGCTACCATAGCTGACACAAGACAGGTCGGAAGAATCTTTCTATCGCCTTGAAAGATCCATGTGTCTCTTTCATTAGTGAATACAGCTTGCTTGGATTCATAATCCAAGACAACCTTATATCTTTCTAAGGTATCCATCCCATTACATCGAATCCATGCATTTCAAGTGGTATAAGATCCACTCGAATGCAACGTTCAGAAAAGAAAAGAATGCAGGGAGAACACACTTCCCGCAACACAACAGATCCCATCAAAGGAGTTTCTAACAATAAACTATCTGCTCTACGACTTGTAGTCATGTTGCAGTCAAGAGTCACTCTTCGAGTGATAAAGGAGTGTGTATCACCCGGATCAATTAAAACATATATGATGCAAGATGTAGACATATTAGAATAAAACAATTCCATCTGACCTGCCACAACCTGAGGGTTGATCACTGCATCGGATGGATTCATCGCATAAAATCTCATCGTTGCCTATGGTTGATTCGGTGCCCGATGACTGGGTGCTGATGATCTAGCTTGGGACGCTTGTCCATGTCCTCCAGCGTTACCTGGAAACTGTCTCCTTTGAGAACCTTGTTGACTCTGCCTTTGAGGTTGAGTCACACTCATTTCTCTAGCTCTGCAATCCTTCATCAGATGTCCCACCTTTCCACATATGTAACAACTTATGTTCCCTTGCAGTGGTCTAGATGGTCCTGTAACTGACATAGATGCTGAGCTGCGAGCTCCTTCTAACGGTAAACTTCATCCTCTACCCCTATTTGACGTCCACTATGTCTGGGTACTGAATCGAGGTGGTGGTGTAGGCACGTAAAACCTTGGTTTCTTGAAACATTTGGATGAGGATCCTTAGAATTGGGGGTACATATTCTTGTTCTTGGTCTATTTCTTCTCTGACACGGATCTCTCTATCCTCCTGACCAATTCCACAAAGGTAGAAAATCTCTCCCTATTCTCCAGAGCAGACACAGGGGTGGTCAACTCAGCGTTTAGCCCCTTCTCAAAATGTTGTATCCTCTCTTCATCTGTAGTTTCCATGTGCAGACAGAATCGCAAAAGTTCCATGAACTTAGCCTCATACTCACTATTGTTCATCGGTCCTTGTCTTAACCTCTCAAACTAAGAGATTTTCTCATCCAAAAATGACTTAGGAAAGTATCTGTTGATAAATTCCCGTCGAAAAACTTCCCATTCGATCTCCACACCTGGCCTTTTCCCTTCCTCCATGGTCCACCAGTGACCATCACTCCCCTTGAGAAGATACACAACATGTCTAACCTTCTCAGCCTCAGGGATGTTTAGGATTCTAAAGACCTTCTCTAGTTCAGTTAACCACAAGTCAGCATCTGCTGGGTCAGCTGTTCCAGCATATTTTGTGGCTCCAACTCGGCGAAGTCATTCAAACGTCTTGCCGGCTCCTTGTCCTTCTAGATGAGTAGGTGCCCTAGGTATAGGTATAGGAATCCTATCAGTCATATGTGTCATGGCAGTCATGAACTGCCCGAACATGGCTTGGAAGGCTGGGTTCCCCATGTCAACTGGATTGAACTGGGGTGGTTCAGGTACAAGTTCTTCTCTTTCTTGGTTTCTTGCACCTCCTCTAGGTGCAACAACACTACTCTCTACAACGTGTTCCTCGTGTGATCCAGACATCTTTAGTTTTATCTTTTCCTCCTATATGAGTAGAAGACCCTATTACATATACTGGAAGGCACTAGAACAGACTCTACAACCCTAGTCCTATGTCTCTGTAGACTCAACGAACCTAGAGCTATGATACCACTAAATTGTGACGTCTGTCTCGAAAAATGAGATCAATGAATGCGGAAGCGAATTACTAGCAGCGGAATTACTGAAAATCACTAAAAATTAAAACTTTTTGCAAAGAAATACTCAAACTATAAAACTCTATCATAAAGAACCAAAGTAGGTTATTTACATTATGATTTATTAGTACATCTCTGTATCATCTTATCTCGAGAGTCATAACATTGACTGCCCTGTTAAACTGTACATAAGCAGTATACAAAAATCTCGAGGTATTAAATCAAAAATCTCAGATCTATATAAAACCATCTACTGACTCCTAGGACCTAAGAGTACATAGACGACACATAGGACTTTCTATATACAAGACTTGACAGTTAGTGTCTCCACCTGTGGATCACTACTATCCCTAATGTTGCTGTTGTTGCTACTCTTGCTGCTCACCCACTAAATGGTTTCTCCTTCCTCGGCATCTACCTAAATAGTTGAATCCCACGGGGGTGAGACAATTGAAAAAATTGTCCCAGCGAGAGTTATAACTCTCCTCCAGAAGCATTGTTATTGTAGATAATAGAATAACATTGAGCAGAAGGATTATGAATATTCAACAGTAGGTGAATCATTGAATAAACTAAATAGAGAAGTATTCTCTTAAGCAATCATTTCAATTATAACTTGATTGCATAGCAAGTCATTTAATCAATAAGGAATATGAAGAACATGTTTATCCTTTATCTTTCTAAAACATAATAAGCAATGCATCATCAACCATTGTTACTCATAGTTCAACCTAAGCAATCATGCTACACGGCTGATTACATTTTACAAACATACTTATGCCCTGAGGAGATGAGGTATACCAGTCATACTCCAAGCGACCATTACGAAATCACAATCGGTACCATACATAGGTCATCAGAAGAGCCGGATTTTTATGACCTCATCTTCCTCAGTCAGTGTGAGGATCAACATGCAGGACATCTTGTGTCTCTGCTATAATAGCTTTCTAGGGTATTCTGGCAACTTTGATATTAGAGTTACAATGGCATGCTGTACTCTCTTTGCAATCGAGGGATTTCTTATTTATCTCACATCGATTCGGCATTAACAACATCATCGGGAGATTAGTGATACATCATCCAGGCATATACATATAATAAAGTATTGAGAGATTAAATATTCATCTCACATCAATTCCTCCATTAGGACGGAAGGATATTCACGTCCATAACCCCCACATACTCAAAGTATGCTCTCCAGGAGTTCCCTTAGGAAAACCTATTTCACCATCATCTAACTTCTGACGATGATGGATCTATGGTCAGGGCTCTACATGATATCATTATATTGATTATTTAAGTGCATTACAACATTCTTTTAGCATCAGGCATGATTTCAAACATAAACCATTAAAAAAATTTCTATAAAGAAAGAGTACTATTTGTATTAAGTTCATTTCGCATTTTGTCAACATTGGGATCTCAATCCCTAACCATCTCATCATTATGATTCAAGAATATGGGTGTTCAAACCCTTAAATCATCAAAACACTTGTTACCAAGTAACATATTGCCATTAAGTCATTTTGACGGTATAAACATGATAGTAGCAATGCAGATATTTCATATGGCTCATACAGCCTATCAATCTCATTTGTTACCTTTCAATAGGCAACATAGCATATCATTTCTTTTGAACTTATAAAGTGCTTTCAATGAATATGACATCATAGCTCTTACCTGGCTATGCTCACTATTTCATAAAATCATGCATGACTAAATACAAATGATAACATGCACATTATTTCTATATCAACACAATGTACCATAATGATAACATCATTATTTCAAAGGTTGCATCACTAAGCCCTTACTAGGGTTAGGATTTCCCTTTATTTAATTTAAATAGGGTTAACCAACCCCTTTAGCTCAATTAGGAATAATGATTCCTCATTTCATTAACTAATCATAGAGCTTCATGCTATAAAGCATAACCCAGGATTAGGGTTCCACACTTTCATTCACCTTAATTGGAATTAGGGTTTACTATTCACATACCTTGATTTATAGTTTACTATTCACATACATTGATTTAGGGTTTATCATGTCATCATTTTGAATTAACATTACATCATCATCATGAATTAGGAATACTTCCATTATTACCCTCAATTTAGGGTTAGACCTCATTAACCATCATAATTAGGGTTTTCATGATCTCACTAATATGGATCATACCCTAATTAGGCATTCATTCATATTGGAAGTCCATTACTTGATTATTATTCATATAAGAAGCCTTTTCTCTCTCATCCCCTATTGGATGATATTAGCTTCAGCCTTGATTAGGTTAAGTCAACTCAATCATGAAAGAGAATTGACTTCATGATTTATATCATTACTATTGTAATCATTAGGGCTTAACTACTTCATGGGTTTCAAACACACTATCCCATTAGGGTACAAGTACCATGATCACCTTTGATTACATCATGTATTAATTAACTAATCACTTTTTCCTTTAACCACTTTAAGTACCTATGGGGTTTAGGTTAATCAGCCAACAAACGATCTTGACTAACTTAGACCTCAAACGGTCTTACATACAAAACCTCCAAACGGTCCAAGACCGTTTGGACCTTCATGCGGTCTTGGTCTGCCCTTGAGACCATTTTCTAAAGTGAGAGGTGAAGACCAGTTGCCAAGTTTGACTTTTGAAACCGCATGGACACAATCGGTTTTGAAACCGCATACACTCAACCGATTTGAAAACCGCATGAACCTAAACGGTTTGGGATCGTATGGTCCCAAACGGTCTTGAGACCATTTGGTCCAAACCACCTCAAAACCGCATGGACCAAAAATGGTTCCAACACCTCAAATTGAATTTGGATTTCCATTGTTGATCCCCTCAACGATTCAATACATGTAATCAATCATCAATTGGACCTATCACCTTTATTCAATTGAGTTAATTAAGTCATCCTTCAACTGATTTGACCCTCATTTGACCCTCAATTGGTTATCAATTAGGGCTTGAATCAATTGGATTAGGGTTTGGAATCGATGACCCTTCAACATCAATCAATGCGAGTCTGTTTGATTTAAACCTATTGAACCATCATCCAATTTGGCCATGACCTGACCATAAACGGTCTTGGGATCATTAGGATGACCTACAAATGGTCTTGAGACCGTTTTCCCAAGTTAACACCAAAAACCAAGTCAACCAATTAGGGTTTGGTCCCTTGGATTGATCACCATATCCACAATTGATTGATCTTCAACTTAGAACCTTTGGATCTTCAATTGGTCAACTATACTTAAACCTAGACCTCCAAATGGTCTTGGGTGATCACCAAATGGTCTTGAGACCGTTTGGGTGATCCCCAAATGGTTTTGAAACTGTTTGGGTCACTCAACCCAAGTCTCAACCTTAATCAATTATCAAAAACAACAATTAACCCGATTAGGGTTTAGATTGTTGATAGACCTTTAATTAGTAAACCATTTGGAGTTAATTGATAATTTTTGGTAGGTGATTAGTCTATATTATTGTCAACAGATATCCAAATGGTCAACACTTGGTCAACGCCTCCAAACGGTCTTGGACCGTTTGCTTCTATGCGGTTTGGTTGAAACCGTTTGCAATCAAACGGTTTGAAACCGTTTGATCCCAAACGGTTAGGGAAACCGTTTGAGCACCCAAACCAAACCGTTTGCTAAAGTAATTTTCTTTGGATTAACATCAAAGTTAACGTCATCATCTTCTTCCTAAGAACAACCACGAACTGTTGCTGTTCTTCATGGAGGTTATAGCAATTAACCAACAAAATACTAAAGAAGAAACTAGCCAACGATTATTAAAGAGATGGATGCATTAGCAAAGCTTAAGGGTTAGAGTTATAAAACCCACCTATAGAACTGATCCAGAGCTCCAAGATCCGTATCTTTAATGGTGTATTGGACTCCAACAGTTGTCCAAGGTCCGTTCTTCAATCTTTGGATGAACAAGATGGCTAGAAAAGGAAATCGTGTGAAGAAAACCATGAATCTAACCTTGTTTTATGGTTTCCACTATGAATTCGAGGTAGATGATGATCCAAACTTACCAAAAGGTTTGATCATCCTCCCTCTGCTCCAGAGCTCTTCCTTGGTTGGTCAAATCAAGGTGATGAAGAAAAGAACTAAGGGAAATGATCCTTTGTGTTGTTGGAAAAGATACATATATATATTTATGAGTTTTTCAAGGAAAATGAAAAGAAGAGGATTATTTCCTTTTATTCCAACTAATTCCACAAAAACCTCCTCCATTACTTGGCTACGTGGCCACCTTCTATTTTCAAGGAAAGCCTCTCCATTATCCAAGGTTTAAAGTAAAAGAAACTAAACACCTTAAAGAGATGTATATTAATATCCACCCTTTTATTGGATATTGTTATATATATATATATATATTAATGTGAATAACTTCCACTTCAATCAAGATATTTTTGGTGCCCAAACATGGCACAAGCTCGTCCAAACTATTGTCAACACATCCTCCAACTTTTGGTTCAAGGGCTCCATAATTAATATATTTCTTTTTGCATTAAGTTGTATTAAAGAGCCATTTATACTTAAATCTTGATTATTTCAATATCAAGTTTCTCTCTCCTCCATGATAATTCACATGAGGCACCCTACTCATTTTATTTGCTCTACTAGATGTCAAGAAACATGAGAGACCCTCAAGAGGTGATATCTTGCATATTGAACCCTATGTTTTGGGTAAATTGCACATTACACCAAAACTAGGTTTTAATGCACAAGGATTGCTCTACAAGCTGTATCTTGGTACTCAAGATTGTGGAAACCATACCACCACATCATATTAATTCTTATGATGTCTCAAAATTAGAGGAACATCTTATCATGTGGAATTTGCAAGTTATTCCCTCTACTTGGGTAATTTGCACTTTAGTCCAAAATTAACAAAACAATGTTTCAATATTATTCAAAAAGGACTAAAAATGAAATATAAGTTCCTCAAAAACCTTAATTACTTTTCAAGGAACACAAGCAAGCATCTAATCAACTTTATTTAGGCAAAACACCTAGGGTTAGTGTATAACCCAGGTCAGGGATGTTACACTACAGATGGAAACAAACCGACAAGAAGCTTCATTCTCAACTCGTTTGCAAAAACTAGAGAAAATATCAAGCATATCACTCTTTGAAACAAGAAAGAAGGTCCAAGTATATCTAGAGAAATCATCGACAATAACAAGGCAATACTTGGAACCACGAAGCGATTGCGTTCTCATTGGTCCAAATAGATCAATATGAAGAAGCTCAAGAGCTCTCTTAGTGCTAAGGACTCCTTTAGATTTTAAGGAGGACTTTATTTTCTTTCCTTGTGTACAAGGTTGGAATTCCTCATCCTTTTCAAAATCCAATTTAGAAAGTCACTTGACTAAGTCCTTTTTGCTCAACTTCTTTAATTGATGCATATTTACATGACCAAGCCGATAATGCCAAAGAGAAATATCATTCGAGTTGGGTACAAGGCATCTACCAATCACATACTTAATAGAGTTAAGAACAATAACATAAAGATTACCACTTCTAGTTCCCTTATATATAACTTGGTAGGTGGGGGAATCTAGGATCAAACATTCAAAAATAGTAAATAGTACAAAGTAACCATTATCACATATTTGACTAACATTTATTAAATTGTGATGTAGGCCATCCACACAAAGGACATTCTTGATGCATAAGGATTCACCTACATCACCCTCACCTTTGACTTTACCTTTCTTGTTGTCCCCAAAGGTGACAGATCCTCCTTTCTTCTTTGTGAAATTGTTGAAATGGCTTACATCACTTGTCATGTGCTTTGTGCATCCACTATCAACAATCCATCTATCTTTTCCCTACAATGAAGGAGAATGTTGGTTCCCAACTCAAACTTTGGGATCCAGAGTTAGCTTGGGGACCCAATTCATCTTTGGGTTGTTCCTCTTAGGCTTGTAAGGACAATAAGTGGAATAATGATCATCACATTTGCAATAAGAACAAACCATAGGATTCTTAGTGCCCAAAGATTCTCCTACAAAGAAGGAAATATCCTTTCTCTTTTTCTTACCTTTGGCCTTACTCTTTCCCTTTGAGGCTCCCCCTACAAATCCCAAACCACTACTTACCACCTTTTTAGTAGAGTGATCAAGGATTTCATTTAGGGGGTTTTTCCCTTGGAGGAATTTCTACAAGGATGTTCTCAATATATGGTTATCATCATTCAAAGAAACAATAGTATAAGATAAAGTAGATATGTCATCCCTAGCATGCACACGATTAGCCTCAAGACATAAATCTTTAGTAAGATATGAATCCTTTTCAAGAGAGATAGAAGAAACATCAACACTAGGTAACAAAGGTCGAGAAGATAGATCATTTACTTGACTAAGCAACCTAGCATTTTTAGATTTTAGAATTTGAATCTCTTTGAGATAAACATCTCTCACTTCTCTATGAGCATCAATGAGCAACTTAAATTCAACATTTTCAGTTTTAAGCAATTCAAGTTCTTTTAGGCAATTTTGGTTCTCTTCCTTAAGATTTTCAATGTTCTTAAGGTAGATACCATTCTCAACTTCAACCCCATTGTAGTGGAGTTAAAGATCAAGGTATTGCCCTTATAAATTATCAATACTCTCAAGGTTTGTTTTCTCATTTAACTCCAAAATTTCAAACTTAGCATAAAGATCATCAATGATTTTTCCTAACTATTTTCTTTAGATTTACATTTAGCAAAAGAAGAACAGGTAGTAACAAGCATGTCAATAATAGCTTCTTTAGGCAATTCATGCAAACTTACCTCACTTACCTCACCAATGTCTTCACTTGTAGAGGCCATGAGAGAAAGGTGGAACTCTCCATCTTCTTTGGAGCTAGAGCTGCTTGAAGATGAAGCTTCCCAAACCACATTAGCTGCATTCTTGTGTCTCTTTTCCTTCTTATCCATCCTCTTGTGCTTGCTCTACTTATTATAATTCTCTACTTTCCTTGAGCTGCTCTTGTGGTGAGACTTTCTTGACTTTGGGCATTCACTCTTGTAGTGCCCCTTTTGACCACACTTGTAGCATCTCAGAGTAGAGGAGGAGGAGGCTTACTTTCCCTTGAAGTGCTTGTCCTTAGTGTAGTTGACTTCATGCTCAGTATGGCCTTCATCTTCACTAGAGCAGGGGGAAGAAGTCTGGCAATCAAGTTGTTGTTGAAGGATGACGGCCTCCACTTGTACTTTGAAAGCACTATCTTTGATCTTCTTAGCTTCCTTCTCTTCTTGCTTAGCTTCTTCTTCTTACTTGTGAAGTCTAGGCTCATGGGCTTGAAGATTGCCAATGAATTATTCAGTTGGGATGTCACCAAGGCTCCTCACTTCTTCAATGGAGGTGACCTTTGACTCCCATCTTTTTGGAAGAGTTATCAAGCTTTGAGTTGATGACGCCTCTATCCAAAGTGGTGCCCAAAGCAGCCAGCATGTTAATGATGACATTCAGCCTTGAATACATCTCTGCAATGCCTTCTTTCTTTCCCCTCTTGAAGTTTTCTAGGAGGCTGCTCAACATGTAGATCTTTGCCTCCTTGACTTGCTTTGTGCCTTCATATGTGATGCACATTTTGTCCCAAATCTCATAGGTGGTGTCCCATAATGAGATCCGGATGAACTCTGTGGGAGTGAGGGTTGCATAGAGGATGGTAATGGCCTTTGCATTGAGTTGAGTCTCCTTGAGAGCAGCTGCACTCCATGTTTGCAACAACTCTGGTTGGCTCTTTATAAGGTGTAACCATCACCTTCCACATATGAAAGTTCATCCCTTGAATGCAGAACTGCATCTGTCTCTTCTAATAGAGGAAGTTGGTGCCATAAAAGACTGGAGGGCACATGGAGAAGCCTCTCTCTAGGTTGAGTGAACCAAGTAGGTTGTCGCCCATCTTCTTATCTCATGGGAGATTGTTGGAGAAGATCCTTAGCTCTAATACCAATTGTTGGATCTAAGGGCTCTAGAGGGGGGTGAATAGAGCTACAAAATTTCTCACAAAAACAATTAGACCTTTAAATTATATTATTTAGGAGCAAAAGCTTAATGGCAATTTGAAGTCTTATCTAACAAGCATAGCAAGGATGAGAGAGATAGATAGAAAACACTTGACAAAGGAATGTAGAGTGTTTTCACACTTCAAACTAGAAGTGATTCATTCCATTACCTAGAGAGGTCAACCTCTAGGACTTTGCAAGTGCTTTTATCTATAATATTACCACAGGGATTTACAGCAATAGACCACTAAAGGACTTACCCATCCAACCACAAGGAGATCTTTACCTTAACAAGGAACTTACCCACTTAGCTTGAAATCTTCAGCCTTCACCTAGGTCTTATCCATTCAAGCTCAAGTCTTCCGCTTTGAAGGACTTTGCTTCTCCTCTTGGATCTTCAGCCTTTGCCTTCTCCTTCACTTGGAGAAGATCACCACTTCTTCATTAACCTTGAAGAGGACCAGCTACAACTCCTTCTTCACTCGATGGAGCTTGCTTCAACTTTTCTTTATGAGAGAAGGGGATAGGGAAGTAGTGTAGGATTGAAAGGTTTACATGCATAAAGGTGAACTCTCTTATAATAATCCTAACTCACTCAAAAATCACGAAATGATGGGTAAACTAGAGAGAGAAAGGGGCTCAAGGAGTAGTAGCACACTCAACTATAGCAAAAACCTTGTGTGTAGTGAATGAGCAACCTTAGAATGAACTCCAAGGGGTTATATTTATAGCTGGGTGTGCTCCCTTGAGTTGGGGACACTTAGGGCCGAAATATAGCTATTTTTGCTCAAGGAAATAGATCTACTTTCATCCAAACAAGTCACCAACTGTTAGAATCACTTTTTCTATATTTTTCATACAGTACATGCGGTCGAGTTTCAATAAAGGTAACTCGACCGATTGGCTAAAAGACAAACTTGATTTTCAAACTATTGGTCGAGTTTGTCCTAAGAAACTCGACCAATCAGTTAAAATCACATTTGGTTAGTAAGTCGTTCGGTCAAGTTTTGTGAACGCACAACTTGACCGATGCACATATCTAATAATTGATCTAAGGGATCGGTCGAGATTGAAACTCGATCGATCAGCAGTTTGTGATCAATTTTCTAATATGATTAAAAAGTGATTAAAACTTGGTACTAAGTGTCCCACATATTTTTCTCATCTTAGTTACAAGTCATATCATCAATACAAGTGATAATAAAATTCTTCTAAGGTCATTTGAAGGGATTTCCTTATTAGCACACTTGCATTGCTTTTGACTTGAACTTTGACAAGCTAGGGCTTGTGTAAAATGATTCTTTTCATGTACCTAAAACCTAAGATCAATCTTGAATACACATATTAGATACATATGAATTGAATGGTTGAGTCATTATTAAAATATAGACAATGTATAACCTCTAGGTCAACATAATATACTAGGAGATAACCAAATTAAGATAATACTTGTTCATGACCTAGCCATCATGACATATTTATGGGAAGCAAGCCCAAACCTACACATTATTAACAACATAATCGATACATAAAAAGAATGAAAATCATTTTTGCTAATAATTTTTGATCTATAATGTTTTTTTTGACAAAATAAAAACCATTGGACACGTTACGAAAAATTCAATCTAACAAGACCAATATTGATATATTTTGAGAAAAATGATATACACATATTTTTTACAAATATTAGGCACATTATGTTAAGAGTTGTGCAAATTTGCTATTTATGCACAACAATTAAAAAGTAGGTGCATACACACAATAGTTGGATGCATTCACACCATAATTGGGTGCTTTTCTATAAATAGTGGGTGTGTCAAGTTAAAATTTGTGCTAATTCTCTATTTATGCACAACATCTAAAACGTAGACACATTCACACCATAATTGGGTATTTTTCTATAACTATTGGGCGCACTATGTTTAGATTTGTACTAATTTTCTATTTATGCACAACATCTAAAAAGTAGGTACATCACACCATAATTGGGCACATTCACACCATAATTGGGCTCTTTTCTACAAATATTGGGCACATTATGTTTAGACTTGTGCTAATTTGCTATATGCACAACATCTAAAAAGTAGGCACATTCACACCATAATAGGGCGCATTCACACCATAATTGGGTGCTTTTCTACAAATATTGGGCGCATTATGTTAAGATTTGTGCTAATTTTCTATTTATGCAGAACAATTAAAAATTATGTGTATTCACACAATAATTGGGTGCATTCACACCATAACTCGGCATTTTTCTTTAAATCTTGAGTGTGTTATGTTAAGATTTGTACTAATTTGATATTTATTCACAACATCTAAAAAGTATGCGCATTCACACCATACTTAGGTGCATTCAAATCATAATTGGGCGCTTTTTTATAAATATTGGACACATTATGTTTAGATTTGTACTGATTTGCTATTTATGCACAACATCTAAAAAGTATGCGCATTCATACCATAATTGGGCGCATTCACACCATAATTGGATGCTTTTTTACAAATATTGGGCGCATTATGTTTAGATTTGTGCTGATTTTCTATTTATGCATAATACCGAAAAACATGCGCATTCACACCATAATTGGGCGCATTCACTCTATAATTGGGCATTTTTCTACAAATATTATTTAGATTTGTCCTAATATGCTATGTATGCACAACATCTAAAAAGTAGGTGCATTCACACCATAATTGGGCACATTCACACCATAATCGAGCACTTTTATACAAATATTGGGCGTGTTATATTAAGATTTGTGCTAATTTGCTATTTTTACAGAATATCTAAGAAGTAGGCCCATTCATACTATAATTGGGCATATTCACACCATAATTGGATGCTTTTCTACAAATATTGGGCACATTATGTTAAGATTTGTGCTACTTTGCTATTTATGCACAACATCTAAAAAGTAGGCACATTCACACCATAATTAGGCCTTTTTTACAAATATTGGACATGTTATATTATGATTTATAATAATTTGTTATTTTTGTACAACATCTAAGAAGTAGGCCCGTTCACACTATAATCAAGCATTTTTCTATAAATATTGGGCACATTATGTATAAATTTGTACTCATTTGTTATTTATGCACACCATCTAAGAAATAGGCACATTAACACCATAATTGGGCACATTCACACCATAATTGGGTGATTTTATACAAATATTGAGCGTGCTATGTTAAGATTTGTGATAATTCTCTATTTTTGCACAATATCTAAGAAGTAGATGCATTCACACCATAATTGGGCGCTTTTATACAAATATAGGTCACATTCTGTTAAGATTTGTGCTAATTTACTATTTATGCACAACATCTAAGAAGTAGGCACATTCACATCATAATTGGGCTCATTCACACCATAATTAGGCATTTTTTCACAAATATTAGGCGCATTATGTTAAAATTTGTGCTAATTTATAATTTTTACACAACATCTAAAAATTAGGCGCGTTCACAACATAATTGGGCGCATTCAGACCATAATTGGGCGCTTTTCTACAAATATTGAGTGTGTTATGTTAAGATTTGTGCTAATTTATAATTTTTACACAACATTTAAGAAGTAGGCACATTTACAATAATTTGCACTATATTTGGGCATTTTCTACAAATATTATGCGCATTATGTTAATAATTTATGCTAATTTACATGTACTCCAAAAAGTAGGCACATTCATATCATAATTGGGGGCATTTGTATCAAAATTAGACACTTTTCTATAAATATTAGGCACATTATGTTATGATTTGTACTAATCTATAATTTATATAACATTTAAAAGTACAAACATTCACACCATAATTGAGCGCATTAGCACCATAATTAGTTATTTTTCTGTAAATAGCGTATGATTGCGCATTAGCACTATAATTGTGTATTTTTCTACAAATATTTGGCGCATTATGTTAAGATTTGTGCTAATTTGTTATTTATGTACATATTTTTTAAAAATGTACAAATAATACTTATTTATTATTTTTTTCAAAAATATGTCAATATAATTTTCTTCAAATGTATTTTTATAACAAATTCGATGGATTTTTTTATTTAAAAATTCATTATGAGGTGAAAATTATAAATAAAATAATGGATTCCCCCTCTTTTATTTTTTCCAAAAAAAAAAGTAAAACCGAGCCCCCTCGCTTGGAAGGCGGTTTTACAGTACGTTTGCCGCCCCTCCCAGCGTCGTATAAGTTAAGTCCTAAAAAGAACCAGATATCATAACGTAGATCATTCAATGATGCGACCAATCCCCTAATCTGGGATTTAAGTCGTGTCAAGGTGAGATTAAGTAGTAACCAGCAATTCCTTCCATTGAGATAGAAACCAGCCCTAACGTTTCTTTTTATACTTTTCAGAGATTTTAAACTTAAATTACTTGGAAATTAGCTAAACAGATGATGCAAAAACGCTAACTGTGATCCTACGTTTAACTAGCCCAGAATAACAACCATATGAATTACATCTACCCTACTAAACTAATCTACTCTACTGCTCCACTAGGTAACCTCAGCTCGTTTGATTTACTCATGCTTATAGGTTCATGCGGATCTTCTTAATGACGGTGACATTGACCGGAAAATATTTGCTCACTAGAGTGATTTATTGACTCACTGCGTGGAAATCTCAATATAACCATAACAGAGAACATGATTTATTTGATTTGTTGTCTTATAAAAAATACATCATTATCAGAAATGACACAACATTTGTAGTTTAATCTAAACATGTAGACAGTTCAGGATTTATGTGCTGGGAAGATAATCGATTTATAAACAAATTATAAATAGATCTAAGTTTGTTATTCCAGTTATCATACTCTTGAATCCACATGAAGTGTGTTAAAGACATGTAAAAGCATCTCGTGCTAAGCCTCACAGTAGACTCGGGACCTTAAGACTAGGGATGTACATATATTAGTCCAGACCATTGGACCGGATCGGATCGACTTTTTGGTCCGGCCCGATCCTGGACCGATATTAATTTTGGTCCAATCTTCAGTCCTCTATTTTTTAAAATTCCAGCTCTCAGTTCGGTCCGGTCCAAAACTGATCTAGACCGGTCTGGACCGTTTGGTTCGAATAACGTAAAACAATCTTTTCTTATAATGAATTAAAGACAATATATGTTTATATTAGTGCTAAAGTTTACGAAGAGCTGTTGGGAATGGATTGCATGATGGGATATATATAAATAATAAGTTATATGTAACTTATTAGAATATTATTACTGTGAGATTAGAAATAAATACTTGTTAAAATATGACATGAGAAGAAGTAATGGAGTTAAGTAGATAGCTTAAGATTCATATCAATGTGCTTGATAACTATTAATAACATCATAATAATTGTTCAAGAAAATACAATTACCTACCATAGCATGCTTATGGATAAATGTATATTCTATAATAGAATGAGAACAAGGATTGTTACATCTAACATATGGAAGTACAAAAGCATCCAAATAAAATATATTAGGTGTGAGTTTAATTTTTTCACTAAAAAAAGTTAAAATCACGTCAATATATTATTCTTTCATATTTTTTAACTAGCATGAATTTTAGTCGGTCCAGTTCGGTCCCGGTCCGATCCTAGACCGGACGGATTCTTGTTCGGTCCGGTCCTCGGTCTAAATTTTTTACTTATTCAGGTCTTAGTCAGTCCGGTTTTGGTCCGATCCGGTCCAGTCCGGACCGAATTTGGACCGATGTACAACCCTACTTAAGACTCATAAACTTGCTTCTAGTCTACAACAGGACTCCCGTGGTCATTTGCGGATGGCTAGATATATTATCTGAGATTTGGACATCTATGCTAACCTGGGTGCTAAGGTGGAATATTATAACTTATTGTCATGCACTACCCATGACAATAGTTACAACGAGGCTGACCCATTGAGTAAATCCAGTACCATCAGAATCTGCAGTTAAGCTTAGTACCTTAATTAACTTCAAATATATTATTTTTAGTTGGGTTTAACCTCCTACACCCCACGACTGTGTTCTAGTTATGTTATCACGGACTTACTAGTCAGTATGTATGTTAATCCATTATGGTAAAGACATCGTCACAACTTATATGGTTTTCAAAGCACTAATGTTAAAGAGATTATCTAATATTAATTAACATGTGTGCAATCAACATATATTTATCCTAAGCCCATGTTTGTATGGTGTATCTTGAAAGCTCTAGAAGAGGGATGAATAGAACTAAATTCAATTTTTACAATATCACACAATTAAAGAAATATGTGCAACGAAAATGTAAAGCAATCAATCACAATAAGACAAACACAAAAGACATTGTGATTTATAGTGGTTCCAACTTCAAATATCGTGGCTCCACTACCTAGTTGCTGCCAACTAGGATTTCTCATCATATACTTTTATTAATATTCATTACAGATACAAATTGTAATTATTGGTGTCTTTTGTGATCAAGACCAACCTCCGTTTAAGTTCAAGGATAATTATCACCTCTCCTTTGCAAGTTGAGGATAAGCATCCTTGAATAAGGTCATAATCTCCTTATTTAACCTTTAGACGAATGCTTCTCACAAGAAGTAACTCTAAAGCACAAACAAGAAGGAAGAAAGAAAGTACAACCAATTCTCGTAAAGATAACAATTTGAGGATCTTATGAACAAGTGGTGATCAATCCATATGGGTTCATGCAAAGCTTCATGTAATGGATTATGACACTAGACTAGACTTATAATTGCTTGGAAGTTTTCGAGGTTATGATAAAGTGGAATTCTACGCTTGATTGGATATCATGTAGAGGAATTGCTCAAGTGTATTTTGAGTATCCATATGCACTCCTATATATAAGAAATGCTTAGGAATAGTTCTGATAATTATTGGGAGTGTTTCAGACAAGTTTAGATCCAAGATACTTTTTACATGATGACAGTGGGGTTAAGATGATTAATTGTGCAATCATTGAAATTTTGTAGAAAAGGTGCTTAGTCAAATAATAGTTTGACCGAGAATCACTCTGGTCAAATTACAATTCAACAAAGAATATGTATGGTCGAATTAATCTACTTGGCTAAAAAAGTCCTAAAATTTGTAAGATGGATCAATCAATTGTTACAATTAAACCTACCTATGTTGATGGGTGTGTACA
The DNA here is from genome assembly GCA_963693085.1 of Alisma plantago-aquatica. Lineage (NCBI taxonomy): Eukaryota > Viridiplantae > Streptophyta > Magnoliopsida > Alismatales > Alismataceae > Alisma > Alisma plantago-aquatica. The sequence goes on along the minus strand of OY856409.1, from coordinate 1,099,717,412 downwards.
TGTACATAACTAGGTTTAGGATGATTTTTTGTCATTTGTCACTTATTCAGACATGAAATCTATCGAGTTGTACAATTCCACATGTAGAAAGCATAATTCTAGGTACAACTTGATTTACAAACATCCAAACACATACATTATTGCACATTCATTGTCATTGGAACTTGTCTAAGTTCCTTAATGCATGTGTCAATACCACAAACAGAATACATTTGTATCATCAAAATTAGAGTGTGGAATATCCAAGAAGCCAACATATCTCACTTTCATGCTTCTTTTGTCTCCTTTGACTATTTGAGTTTATTATTAAATAATTCTCTTTGTAAGAATCCCTAATTCACAAAAAACATACAGAAAGTCTAGATTACTGTTGAAGATTAGAATGATACTTTAAACATTCATTTTAATAACATTGTTACAAAAACTATTTATTTGGAATCAAGGAAAACTTGGTACATTAGTGCATTGTTTTAAACTTTCTTGTATTATTGTCTCTAGTATCATTCTAGAAGTTAATCAAAGAACAATCTAATGGATTTCCATATTTCATTTTGTTGCAGCATTAAGAAATTCTCACTTTATGAAATCTAGCTTGATAATGATAAGAACGTGACAAATGTGTAAATTTACCAATTTAACATATACTCAAAATCTATTACCATCTCACTTTACTCTTTGTTTGGAAAGGAATGGCAAATATTGCTTCTATTCAATTATTTTCTTCATTTCCCATATGTAGGTTAAGCCCTGTAGGGGTAGAAGAGATAGAAAGAACAGAAAGAAGTGAATTAGATTACTAATGATGTTTTCTTCAAAGAATCAAGTAGAGAAGAGAAGAGTATCTGAAGTTACATACTCGTCCTATATTGAGTGCTTGGATTTCATTTTTTTGCTTCAGTCCTTCCTTTGTTCCCTCTTTTTCTTCCTAAATTTAATTGGGATATCCACTTCCTAATTATAAGGATTCTATTTCACAAACACAACTCGAATATTATACTTTTATTACAAGTAAATGGGAATCTATATGATATATTGTGTAGTGGGATGACTAATAGGGTGGTAGTGATCCCCTCAGGTAGTAGCCTGAACTCACTATAAGACCATCAATAGTCGGGCCCAAGTCGAATGACCAAGGAGACATTAGTTGGCCTGATTACACTTGGGTCAAATGACTAAACTGGTCAGGGGAAACTTCACTAGATGCCACTCCCCCTTTCTACTATCTTAGTCATCCCAACTAGTGATCTAGTCTACCAACATAGTAGTTTGTCTGGAGTAAATTACACTTAAAGGTTATATTGGACACTTAGACATATTTCAAACCCTACCAAAGATTCAAATCCTTGACTCTAAGTGTAATGAGCATCATCTTATATTTATAATGATATGTGAATTTAAATAAATTTATTCTTTCATGACTCAAATCTAAGTTTCTAGTTGTTCTTATCATAGTGTTTTCAATAGACACTTTAAATATTCAAACTAAATCAATAAGATATTAGGTTTAGCATATTCTACTTGTCTCCTCTCATTTTGGTGTTGAAATTAACATTATGACATCTGTGATATCTATCATTAATCCATTTAATTAACTCTTTATTCATTTACTAGATAGAAAATGCAAAAATCATATGGTTGAGCTAAAAAATGTGATAAGGTTATACCTAATCCTAGATTATTGGTTAAGTGAAAATTGGGCCGTACAATATCACCCTATAATAAAATATGTCGTGAAGTTTGTTGAAGAGAAAATCATAATTGTTTTGCAAATATGACTCTAAGATCCCTAGTCATTTTCTGTAGTCTGTGACTTTGCCACATCACTTCCACTAAAAGTATTTCCATTTTCCAAAGTTAATGCATCAATTTTTCTAGAATATAAATTGAATCTTCACATAAGAAACAACTTCTTCGAGCTTGATTGGTTTTACATCAATTGTCTTCTCAATACCCAGATGCCATTTATTCAGCATGGAGACATGAAAGACATCATGAAGATTGCTAAATCGTGTGGCAGATCTAATTTATGTGCTACTCATCTAATTCTTTGTGTAATTGTATAAAACCTTGTGTATCTTAGAATTTGTATAATGTTCCTCCTAAATATGAACACTTTCTAATTAAGTAGGTTCAATTGCATTCAAAAAGCACCTCTAAGAAGGCTAAACTAATGCTTCTCTACAAGATCATCTCCACATGTCATCCAACCACGTCTTAAACAACAAAACCACAAGGTTCCCACCATCCCTAACCCAATATACAACAAATGTCCATCATATGAATACATACAATTTCTAAGGAAACCCAACATATGGTGTTCACAAAAAGTGATAAGAAAAAAACTAAAAGGGGTTTCAAAATTAGAACACCATCATCTACCAACCTAGAATATTAATAAGGTCTACTAACATCTCCAAACAATAGAGCCCCCTAAGGAGCAACATAACCGCTCTCATCAACCAATAATTAAATCCCTACAACAAGCCAACAACCACACATCCAAACTCCTCAAACACCAAAAAACATTGATCCTCCATCCTAAGAGATAAATCTAGTCATTTCATGTGTGGAGAAGGGAAGATCAGGAAAGTCCTAAGCAAACCTAAAACCCGACATCATCAGAATCTAGAACTCTTAACCTTGTTACCTCTTCCAACTATGTTATCCCAAATATGAATAGAAGACATCCATCCCCTAAATATGAACACACCTTTCCATTGTAAGATACTATAGTATTCTTCATCTCCAACATCAAAGTCAAGCAATTTGCATCACATTTATGCATCTTTTATATTTGTCATATGTTGCCTTCAACTATTTTATTATGACATGTATTTTCTCAATTATATCTTTCACTAACATAGGACCCAACATCTATCTTTCTCAGACCTCATATCAGCACATGAAATATTTGCATTTCCTTAAAAATGAAGTTTCATGTGGCAACACATCCCACTATCACATAGACAATGAGGTGTTACGCGAAAACGTGCGGAAAACACCATAACCACAGATTATCAAAAACACAGGTTAATTAAAACCGATTGCGGAAAGCTGATAAACTGAGAAACTATTACATTCAAGTCCTCATCCTACAAGGAAACATGTTATATAAACATATACAAGGTCTAATACGTGTCCACAGCTTAGAGGAACATATGTCCAACCATCACGTGACTCTATCACCTATTATACATACATAAAGGCCCACATCTGGCCAACAGCAGGATACATAAAACATCAACGATTATACATCGTGAAACAACGTCAAAACACCTCCAAGGACCTGAGAGTACAGGGATGACTTTAGACTCTACCACAAAACCCAAAAACAGCAGCATATCCATCGCTTGCCTTCTACTTCTCGTATTGCTGCTCGGCCGCAACTCCGCGACCACCACCACGTCTAGCTCGAACACCTAAAAAGCCAGTGGGGTGAGACAATCGAACATTGTCCCAGCGAGAAACATAACTCCTCGCCGAAACTATAAAACCAGAAGGATAAAGCAACAACATAAGATAATCAGTAAAACGTAGAAATAATAACAGTCTATACCACAAGGCTATTAGTACCATCAAGCTTTCCAGGCTGTATGGAAGACATATCATCAACTATCTCTTTATGGAACATAAGATTATGCGATCTTATCGCATAACATGAGAAAAATATAAGTAAATGTATGTATAATAAGGTTAAACGTGTCGGGTACCCAGCCCTATCGGGCAACGCATGCATCGGGCAGCAAAGCAACGCCCTTCACAAGGTGCATATCGGGCGACACACAAAAGGGCTAAACGTGACGCCCGTCACAAGACCACTAGAAACGTCCACCCCAAGTGCATGACGGACAAGGTATTCTACAGGTGTAACGTCCAAGGTGTAGCTCAAACTGTCAACCAGGAACACATCATCCAGCCAATGAACTCATGGCCTAACAGTCGTCACAAGGCAAGGTGAGATTGTGACGCCCGTCACAGAGAACAGGGATATCGCCCGTCACCAACATGGTCTATCGCCCAAGGGTCTAGGTCAAGAGGGTTGTCGGGCAGCACCTCCCCACACTCATAACGACCAAGGTACCGCTCACAAGATCAACATCTACCTCGAGCACAAGGGCAACCAAAACCCTAAAGGGTCAAGAAAATGGCTCACCTCAATCGACTAAGAAAGAGGGGTCTTACACATCTCTTGCTACCAAACAGGCAACACAAGGAACAACCCTAGCAACGTTTACAACCACCACAAGGCTCACCCTTCAAGTCCAAGGTGAGAGGAGAGTGTTGCTCAAGCTACTAGCTCACAAACTCACCTCTCAACTTAAATGAGAGAGGAGTGTTTCTCATGAGACTAGAACCCAAGCTCACTCCTCAAGACTTAGGAGAGAAGAGAGTATTGCCCACCAAGAAACCCTAGATAATAGGTTCGGCCAAAAAAAACAACTAGGCAAGAAACAAAGCTAGCAACATATAAGAACATGAAAGGAGGTAGTATAGTTAGGGTTAGGAGTTATGCAACCCACCTTAAGCAAGCTCCAAGCTCTAAGGAAGAAGAAAGCTCAAAGGTAGGATCGACCACCAAGATAGCTCCTCCAAGGGTGTCGTCCACCAAGCTTGCAAGGGAGAAGAGTATCGTGCACCAAGGTAGAGGAGAAAACCAAGAGACTAAAGGATCCCTAGCAAGAGGAAAAGAACACATATATAGAAGGGGATGGAGGAGAAAATAAGGTAGAGCAAAGCAAGTGTTGCCCACCTAGGGAAACTTGTCCTAGTGCACGAGCCACCACTCTAACAAGCCCTAAACACATGTCCAATTCCATTGCCACATGCAAGCATCAAGCACCAAGTGTCCACTAGTGGTGACACAAATGAGGTCAAAGCTTGGTCAAAGGTCATGGGCGACACACCTCATGGGCGAAACACCCCATGGGCGACACATCTCATGGGCGACACACCCCATGGGCGACACACTCCCTTCTTGGCCGATACAAGGTGCAACCAAACCAAAGCAAGGCACCTCAAGGCCCAAAAAGCTCAACCAAGCCCAACAGAACTTTAAGCAACGGGCCCAAGCCTTCCTCTCTACACTAGAGGAAGCAAAGAGAGAGAGAGAGGAACACCTCACAAGGTGGCAAACTTGCCCACAAACCCTAGACTTGGGTTATTTTCAAGTAGCACCTCCAACTCTCAAAAAAGCACAACCAAACCCTAATCACCACCAAAGGTGATTAGTAAGCAACAAAGCATCAAGGTTAAGCAAAACAAATAGGGTAAACCCTAAACGAAGGCCAGGGTCCTTACATTTCATATGGAGCCATACCAAAAATGAAGCAACAACCTTATTGTATGCAAATTCCATTAAGATAAATTTATGGTCCCAATCGCCATCAAATTATAGCATACATGCCTTTGACATGTCTCCCATGGTATGAATGGTCTACTCTGATTGGCCATTTGTCTAAGGGTGTAAGGTTGTGCCCAATTTCGATATTTGTTCCCGAAGCATGATGTAATTAATTCTAAAATCTAGATGTTATCATAGGATCTCTAACTAATATAATGGCTACTGGAAACTTATGTAATGTGACAAATTCATATACATCTATTTTGACAAGTTTAATTGCATTTGATGTTGACTTGACATGTTAGTAAAGAACATAATTTATAAGTTTTTTCAATCAACGATATTGAGTCAAAGTCTTACAATATTCCTATATATTTTGACAAGCTTAGGGGAGGAGATCCCTAATGTCCCCTACATTCCTCCTCACAAATGTATAGGGAAGCCACATGTGCCATTCCCATATAGCCTAAAGCTAAGAAAGGAAAAAAACAATTCAAGAAACTCCTAGACATCTTCCAAAAGTTCCACATCAACATCCTACTTGTGGAGGCAATAGAACAAATTCATATATATGGAAGATTCTTAAAGGTCATCATCGACAAGAAGAGGCAGATATAAGATACATATATCTTGCATATTGATGAAGTGGGTGCTCTTATACAGGAAAGGATGTCGGTCAAAAGAAAAGATCCAGGATGCTTCTATATTCCTTGCTCCATAGGCAGCAAGCATTTCTAATAAGTGCAGTGTGACTCTGGGGAAAGCATACACCTCATGCCTCTTACTACCTTTCAGAAGTTGGGTTTGAAGAAACCAATGTGAACATCCATTATAATCCAGTTGGAGGATGAATCAATTGTGAGGTTGTATGGGATATGCGAGGATGTGCTAGTCAAGGTCGATAAATTCATATATCCTGTCGATTTTGTGGTTATGGGCATGCACAAAATATAGGGATCTGAGATGTTGTTAGGAAGGTTGTTCTAGATATGTGCAATAGCAGGTAGGCATGTATTTGAGATGTGTTACTATAGGAATATGTGTCATAGTATATGTCAGCAACACAAATGGATATGCATAAACTAGACAACATGGTCAGATGATGATTGTGGCATCCAACTTACAAAAACAAGATTTACTTAAGCGGAAGTGATTGTTAACAACGGAATTACTGAAAAATCACTAAAAATTAACACCATTTACAAAGAGATCCAAACATAGGAAAACTCTTTCATCAAGAACCAATGTATAACATTTACATCATGGTTCATAAGTACATGCCTTGTACCATCTCTTCTTGAGGATTACAAACATTAACTGCCCTGTTAGAACTGTACACAGGCACTATAAGAACCTTGAGGCATCAAGACAAAATCTCATATCGATTCATCAAAAATACTAACTAATATCTCCGAGGACCTAAGAGTACAGAGACAACACATAGGACTACTATCTATCTGACTTAACAGATAGTATCTCCACTCGAGATCTCACTGCTGTCCCGGCTGATGTTGTCCTTTCTCTACTGTGGGGATTCTATTCCTTCATCCGCGTCCACCTAAAACATTGGATCCCACGGGGGTGAGACAAGTGTAAATTGCCCCAGCGAGAGATATAACTCTCTGCCAAAACATTATTATTGCAGTTTATTAGAATAAAACTGAGCAGAAGGATTATATATATATTTAATAGTAGATAAATTATTGTATGAACAGAGTGAATTAATCTCCTTTCCTAAGGAGAAAGTTGCATCTACCCATGGTAGAGTTGTAATTCATCCATCTACTTGCAATGAATGTAAAGGGATATAAATAACATCTATCAACTAGAGATGCATAAAATAAATGTAACATCAACCAATGAATTTCCGTATTCAATCATTAAGCAAACATACTATACAGATGATTACATTTTACAATCACACTTATGCCCTGAGGAGATGAGGTATACTGCTTATACTCCAACCGACCATTGTGAAGTCGAAATCGGTACCATACAAGATCAATGGAAGAGCTGGCTTCCATGACCTCCCACATCTCGATCAGTGCGAGATCACATGCAAGACATCTTGTGTCTCTGCTACATAGATTTCTAGGGTATAGAGCTACAGCGGCGGCTGCACTCTCTTTGCAATCGAGAGATTTCATGTTTACCTCCATCGATCCGACATTAATATTATTGGGAGATTCGTGATATATCTATCCCAATCTTTGCGAGATTCGTGATACATCCATCCCGGTACAAATAATGAAGGATTGAGAGGTTTAATGTTTACCTTCCATCAATTCCCCCATTAGGACGTAAGGATATGTTCGCCCATCAACCCCCACATATTCAAAATATGCATTCTGGGTTTTTCCGTGGAGCAACCCATTTCACCATCAGTAAATATTGACATTGATGGATCTATGGTCAGGGCTCTACATGATATGATTTCACTTGATTAATTAAGTACATTAGCATATTCTTTTAGCATCAGTCAAGTTCTCAAATAGGAATTATTGTGACAAATGCTACAAAGAAACATGTAAGCTCTTATCAATTGCTTTACCATAACTTATAATACATTGGGATCTTAATCCCTTATCTCATCACTTGAAAGTTCACATCTCACAGCAACATCATTATCTTACTTATCAAATCTGGGTATTCATACCCTCAGTTCATCACTAATCATTGTTACCACTTGTTAGGTAACTATTACCTCTAGGTCCTCAGACCGAGGTATACATGATACTTGTTACACAAGCATCTCACATGGCTCACAAGGCCCATTAAGTGTCTTGTCACCTTTCACTAGGAAACAACTTACTCATATGGCTCATAAAGTCCATGCACATTTTGTTACTTTTACTAAGCAACAAGAACATTAAGGCACACAAGGCCAATCAACATTTCTATTATATAAATGTCATAGCTCAAATCTGGCTATGTTCATCATCTCATGATATTTGCACGGTTAATACACATGATAACAGTCATGACAATTTCACATCACACCATGCAATACAATAGTAACACCATTATTCTCTTACCATGATTAGGGTTTACCATCAAATAGGGCTTTTCATCCCTTTACCCAAAATTAGGATTAGGGTTTCCCATTTCACATTAATTAGGTTTTCATGTTTATATTATCTATCCAACCCTAATTTATTGTCCCATTCCTCTAGGAGCATTCAATAATATCATAAGTATTCACTCATGATCATTACTCTCATCATATATCATTAATGATTATCAAATCAAGGTATGAGTTCATCTCTCAACCTTACTATGGTATGTTTATATCATACTCATTATCTTGGATTAACCCCTTTCTCATAGTATGTTAGTCAACACTTATCAAAGTGCATTCAATTCATTACATCTTCATTGTAACAATTTACATGACACACACTTATTATGTTTCTTATCCAAGTATATTGGATTTGAGGTGCATCAAGGTATGTCAACCCTGAAATGCTAAATGTGATATCTATCATGTCTTGATGTATCACTTTTCTCATCGACATGATAGATATCACTTTTCTCATCACTTCCAACTTACTTAAGTTAATCAAATGACCTTGGATTAAGGTATTTCCCTCTTAATACTTTTAACCACTACCCTATCACCTTTATCATGTAGTGCATAGGTGATTCAGCCCTATTTTATGCCTTTATCATGTGTCATTTTGCATTTCTTCCACATCTATACTTGTTAGATTACATGTTATTTCTCCCAATATGCTTATTTCTATCAAATGCACTTATGGAGGCTTTTTGCATGTTTTATAGGTACTTTGTCCACTACTTGATGGCATGGAAAGAGAATGGTCCAATCTAGGGTTTCCTTAGGCTTGGAGGAGCCCAAAATGAGGCTAAAACCACTTCCAACCTACCCCAAGTGGTCAAAGAATGTTTTGAAGAAATACCCTCCATGGATGATCAATTTCAAAGCTCAAATGCATGGGAGAGACACCACCATGACCGTGCCCATCCACCACGACCGTGGTCTACCCTACCCACCACGACCGTGGTGACCCACCACGGTCGTGCCACCCACAAAATCTACCCATTTTTCCACTGCTTTCCCCATTTTGCCCCTACTTAACCTAGTGCTTCCCCCACACCTATATATACCTAAGTGGTGGCTTTGGCACGAGGCTAGCTACCTTCCACCACCTCCTAGCTCCCCAAATCACCATCCACTACATTCTATTCCATTTCCACCTCCATTCCACTCCATTTCACCATTTCCACCACCAAAACACTAGTTTATACTAGTTCCTACCCATAATCCCCTTCATTTCACACCCTTGCACCTTGGAGGAGGGAGTAGGACGTCCTGCATATGATGGAGAGGAGGACTTCTTCATCTACACCGAGTTCCATGGCTTCTTCTACCTCTTTCTCCTTTCTTTTTGTATTTTCCATTTTTATGAGTAGCTAGGCCCCTATGGGTGGGCTGTTTGGGGGATATTATGTTACTTTGATACCATGTTGGGGGAAAATGACATGTAAACGTTGTAATTTCATTTGTTAATGATTATATTCTATTTTCATCTCATTCTCCATGAATTGCTTGTTGGTTTGTGTGTGAAATCACCTAGGAATTTAGGCAAATTGCTTGTATGTGTGAATTTTGGGATTTGCCCCTAGGTCCAATTCTTGGATCCCTAGGTTGCCTCCCATCTTACTACATCCTAATCAATCTCCCTAAACCTAAGTGAGAGATCTATGTATCTAGATTTGATAATTCTAGTGCAATAAGCATGGTGCCTTCTCAAGGCTAGAATGTGGGGGAATTGGGGTCCAAACCCTAATCTCACCTCCCCATTACTACCCTCGTCCCCTAATTGCCCTAGGAATGTCTAATCTAGAAACCTAGACTTGATTAGACTCTAATTGAATTGTACCTAATCCCTAACCCAATTGAGCCTCGTAAGGGTAGTAGGGGGTGTTAGGGACTAGTTCCCCTATGCACAACCTAGGAAATCCATGGCCAGTTAGTAGCTTAGGTTAATTCATTAGACTCTAACTTGTTGTTTGGTTTGTATAATCTAAATGGAATAATGATGTTCATATGTCACCCCCCAACTTAAGTGATAAGTTCATACCCCCAAACAGCCCACACATCTCTTTACTGCTTAAAACTCTAGTTTCGTGCTTGCTTAGCTTAATTAGTTCTTTCCTTGCTTAGTTAGCTTCTTTCCTTGCTCTTGCCTTGTTCATGGTAGCTTAGCTCTTTAATTCCTCTTTTACTTCTCTCTTTCTTGCCTTAGTGTAATTTTCCCTTTCATACCTAGCTTAATCCTTTCTTGCCTGTTTAGCCTTAATCTAGTCTAGGGTTAACGTAGATTTCATTCTTGCCTTTAATTCCTCACTAGTTCATAGTAGTTTAACAATAAAAACAACCTTTAAACCCTTAACCCTAGTCTCCGCAATAGGAACCTAGCAAAAATAAACCTAGCTCTAGTCCCCCCTCTTTTCCCTATGGATCGACCCTATACTTGCCACCTTCCTATACTACGACACGACCCTGTGTGCTTGCAGGTGTAATGTTTTAGTAGAAGTAGGTGTTAAGTTAGGTTTATAAATTTTGAAAGTGAATCCCATACCGTGTGTTCCGACCTCGTGGAGTGCATCTAGCCACCCTAGTTGCCTAGTGTGTACGCCTCTAGTGGAAATGCACCAAGCTTTCTGGCTTCGTTGCCGGGGATTAGAGGCATTCAACCTAGCTAGTTAGTTTTGCTTTGACTTTTCCTACTACCCTCATCATTGCTATTATTTATTCATTTTTCTTTGCATTATTTGTGTATATTGGTTTACTAACTTGCTTTCCTTTGTTTGGTTGTGCTTTGTGCATGTGACAAGCCATTCAGGAGGAAACGAGATGGAAGACGAAAATGCACCTCACAAGTCCTTGCAAGATTACTTCATGTCGAGCAACTACCAGTCACCTGTTGCATCTAGAGTCACCCAAATGCAAGGGGAACAATTTTCTATTCCTCCAGGTCTTCTTGGGCTCCTGCCCACCTTCTACGGCTCAGAGAGTGAAAACCCCTACACGCATGTGGATGCCTTCCTAGAGATGTGTGCCACCTTCAGAACGTTAACGACAAGTGATGACTCAATTCGACTCACATTGTTCCCCTTTTCACTCAAGGATAGGGCCAAGTAATGGTATGATTCAAGGAGAGACATCATGAGTTGGGGTGAGATGAAGATGGCATCTTGAGGAACTTCTACTCTATTGCAAGGATGACACAAATGCAGCGGTCAATAGTGAGTTTCAGCCAAATGGATAATGAAAAGTTCCATGATGCTTGGGATAGGTTGTAAAAGTTGTTGAGAGAGTGCCCACATCATGAGATACCTTTGTGGCAGCTTGTACAAGCATTCTACTCCAGTTTTTCATCAAGGGATCAAGCTATAGTGGATTCTTCTTGTGGAGGTGTTTTCATGACAAAGCCACCAAAGGAGTCATGGTCGTTGTTTGAGCAATTGGCGGAAAATTCAAGGAACCGAGATTCTAGCATGATCTGTGATGGGGATCGGCACTTTAGTGAGCCTTCTATTTCTAATGATCCCAATGCACAAGTGATGAAGGTTATGGGAGAAATGATGAAATTCATGAAAAGTCAAGGAGGAAATGGTCCTTGCCATCCGGTCAACTACATTGGTTCTTTTGAGGGAGAAGTGAAGAGACCTTACTCCTATAGCTACTCGGAACCTCAAAGTCCAAGCTACAACTCTAGGTTTGAGGAAGAGGTTATCTCTAGATTGAAGATCTTTGATGATGTCCAAAAAGATGTTGCAAGGATTAAAGAAAAGATAGAACAGCTCTCTTCTACACTTTCTCTTCAAGAAGAAAAGTTAGCTTCAAGATCCATCTTGAGTTACCATGAAGCAAGTGGGCCCATGCCCTCTTCTCAAATTTTCTACAATCCACCGCCCATGCAAGTGCAGCCCATATACCATTTTCAAGGCTATCCTAAGCCTTACACTCCCCCACCACCTTCACCACCTCAATTTTCCCAAAACTTCACCTTCCAACCCCAATTCTCTCCTCCCCCTCAATTCTCTTCTCCACCTCAATTTCAACCCCAAGTGTCACCCCCACCTCCTCCACAGCCACAACATGCTCCCCCACCCCATCATGAGCAAGGTGGTGTTGTGACAGTTCTAAGGAGTGGGAAAACACTTGAGCAACCCGCAAGTCAAAGAAAGAGTGACAAAGCAAAGAAGAAGCAGTCAAGTGGTGATGTTGTGATTGAGATTGCCGAAGATGATCATTTGCCACCCCATGTTGATATTGGGAGTCCTAGTGCTCCACCTCATGCTACACCACAGGAAGATCGTGTTGAGTCAAGTGGGCTAATAGCTAGTGAGCCACCATTTCCTGAAGCACTAGATGAGCCCCCGACTGTGAAAAGAAGACAAAATCACAATATGGACATTCTTGAGGTCTTCCGACAAGTGAAGGTCAACATTCCTATCTTGGATGCAATCAAACAAATTCCATCATATGCCAAGTGTCTCAAAGACCTATGCACTATGAAAAGAAGGTCAACAAGGAGGATTCCAAAGAGGGTGAGATTGACTGAACAAGTGAGCTCCATCATACAACATGCCCTTCCCGTGAAGAGAAAAGACCCAAGAGCCCCACTCATACCTAGTTACATAGGGGGACATCACATAAACAGGTCCTTACTTGATTTGGGATCTAGTGTGAATTTAATGACATACCCTGTCTATGTTGAGCTGGGCTTAGCCAAGTTGAAGCCGGCACATTGCACTCTCCAGTTGGCAGATAGATCCATAAAAGTGCCCAGGGGTAGAGTGGATGATGTCTTGGTGATGATAAACAAAGAAAAAGGCATGGTGTTCTCGGCGGATTTCATTGTACTTGATATGGAGCCGGAGGATAGGAAGATTCCTATCATCTTGGGAAGACCGTTCTTATCTACAACTGATGCTGACATTCATGTGTGCAGTGGCACTATGACAGTCTCATTCATGGACATATAGATCAACATCAACATGTACAAGACCCCAACCCAATGAGTCCGAGATAGGGACATTGGACATGATCACTTTACAAGTCCAAATGGGCATTTGAGAGGACACCAAGGTGAAGAAATTGGTGATGATTTTTTTGATGAAAGAGATGAGGAACCAAGGTTGAGTGCAAATGAAGGATGCATGTTTTGCAAGAATGGAAACTTGAGAATTCCAAATGGGTGAATTTTGAAGAATCATCAAGAAGCCCAACTGAAGGCAAGAAACTCAGTGCTTGTGGGAGGCAACCCACCTAGGTTTGGGAATTTTTGACCCAACCTCACATTTTTTATACTTTTGCTTTATTTTACACAAACACACATGCACTCTTGTGCTTGATAGTTTTCTTTTGAGTTTTGACGATGAGGCAGGTGCTAAACAATATAGAGAGAGGGTATAGAAGCAGGTCATGGTCTTTAAATCAAATATGTGGTCGAATAACAAATAAAAGTGAAATTCAAGTTCTTGAAGTGAGAAAACTGAAGGAGCACCCTCACCACGGCCATGGAGTTCGACCATGATCGTGGCACATGTGGCCAAGCATGACCATGGCACACAGCCACGGCCGTGGGAACTATTACATCAAGTTAGCTGAAGTTATAGTGTTTTTAGAAGATTGGCCACGGCCGTGTTGAAGAGGAGTGGCCACGACCGTGGCGAGGGTCGACCACTAGCCACAACAGGGTGACCTACATTTTGATGCTACGCACCAATCATGATCTTCACCCTACTATCCCTAAGCTCTAGTTTCATGTTGAGGACAACATGATTCAAAAGTTTGGGGTGGTAGGGCGGTATGCACCACATATCTCATTCTATCATTTTGATTACCTGAATGACATGATTTTTGTTTGCTTTTGATCTATCTAGTGTGGATTTTCTTTACTTATTTGCATCCTTGCATGCCATGTAGTTTACATTCCTTCCATTTTTGCGTAATTTTCAAAAATATTGCTATTTTTGCCATTCATTGCATATAATGTAGATTTTTGGTAATTTTTACATGTTTTGGCTAGGATTTGCTTGTTTGCTGCTTTAAGTTTCATAATATAGGATTAGATGTCATTAGAGGCAACTTGGCATAGTTTTGGCCAATTTTGCCCAAATTTGAGATTTCTTGTCTAAAAAGTATGTTTTAACCCAATCTCTATTGTTTTGAGTAAAAATGACGGCCTTTGACTAGTGCAAGTGAAATGTCATGATTTATTGCTAAGTGGTATCACCTTTTGACTTTTTACATGTGCATCACCTCTCTCATGATTGTGATTGATTTGGTTGAATTGTGAAATTGAGCAAGCTTTGAACACTTAGTGTTTGTAGAAGCACTTGTTTGATATATCAATTTCATCTTGTTCATTCATGTGGTGTGATATCTAGGATGAAGTGTTGGATTTATTTTCATGCAGGATGTCTTATTTGGAAAATCATACCAATGACCCCTCTTTGACCCGACTATTCTTCCACCATCTTCATACCCCTCGGCCTCATAAAAAGATGCCCTAGTGCACATAATCAGCCTTGGCCACCTCCAAAAGTTTGGGGTGGCCATATCTTTGTCTCCCCACTTCACTCTATCCACCATATACCCTATCTACACCAAGGGCAAAAAAAAAGAAAAGAAAAAGAAAAGCAAAAATAAAATAAAAGGATGCTCCTGTTTAAGAGCATTCAAATAAAGAAAAGATGAGTGTGTAAAAACACTCCAAAAATCTTACCGCAACCCTTTCTTCCACTTTCATACCCATTGAGCTAAGAAGCATCAAACTTAGCTCATTTTGCCTTTTTTCGCAGCCACGTGGGTCATTTGGTGCGATTTGAAATATAAGACTGAATGCATGAATTTGAAACAACACTCCTAGTCATCCTTGATTAACACCATCATGAAACGGTTTACCCAGAACTTTATGGAAGAAGTATGGATAACTTGTGTATTCTATGCACTATATTTGAAGTCCATGTGCTTTGTGATCTTTTCATGATTGGATTGTGAAAGCAGGAGAGGAGAGAGGTGAAATGCATGTACTTAGTCATCTTTGATACCATTCAACAATAATCATCTTTTATATTGCATTTGTCATTTCTTGACTGTGAAAAGTTTGTAGAGAGATTGAGTTGGAGCATACTTGAGGACAAGTATGTTTCAAGTTTGGGGTGGTGATTTAGCCCTATTTTAGGGCTTTATCATGTGTCATTTTGCATTTTAGCCACATCTATACTTGTTAGATTACATGTTATTTCTCCCAATATGCTTATTTCTATCAAATGCACTTATGGAGGCTTCTTGCATGTCTAATAGGTACTTTGTCCATTACTTGATGGCATGGAAAGAGGATGGTCCAATCTAGGGTTTCCTCAGGCTTGGAGGAGCCCAAAATGAGGCCAAAACCACTTCCAACCTACCCCAAGTGGTCAAAGAATGTTTTGAAGCAATACCCTCCATGGATGATCAATTTCAAAGCTCAAATGCATGGGAGAGACATCACCATGACCGTGGTTACCACGGTCATGGTGGACATGCCCTAAGCACAAAAAATCACTAAAACTCCCAGAAATTGATGAAAATGGCCAAAACGACCGTGGTGATCAACATGCCCGTGGCCATAGGTTCCCACCACGACCGCGGTGACCCCCACGGTCGTGGCCATCAATGTACATATCCTTGTGAACTACACATTTTAATTCCCACACCCATGCCCATCCACCACAGCCATGGTCTACCCTACCCACCACGTCCGTGGTGACCCACCACGGCCGTGCCACCCACAAAATCTACCCATTTTCCCACTGCTTTCCCCATTTTGCCCCTACTTAACCTAGTGCTTCCCCCACACCTATATATACCTAAGTGGCAGTTGGGGCATGAGGCTAGCTACCTTCCACCACCTCCTAGCTCCCCAAATCGCCATCCACTACATTCCATTCCATTTCCACCTCCATTCCACTCCATTTCGCCATTTCCACGACCAAAACACTAGTTTATTCTAGTTCCTACCGATAATCCCCTTCATTTCACACCCTTTCACCTTGGAGGAGGGAGGAGGACGTCCTGCAGCTCCTGGAGAGGAGGACTTATTCATCTACACCGATTTCCATGGCTTCTTCTACCCCTTTCTCCTTTCTTTTTGTATTTTCCATTTCTATGAGTAGCTCGGTCACCCATTAGAATTTGTACAACTATCTTTAATGATACAGACTTATCTCAAGTTAAGGCATCACATACTATAAGGTTTCCTATAATCAACCACTTGATATATTTCATCTCCATAAAGTATTACCCACTATTTCATCATTAGGGTTTTCTCTTACCTTCACCCAATTTTAGGGATAGGGTTTCATATAGCATTACATATCATCACCCTGGTTTAGGGTTTCACATGGCATCACCCTATATTAGGATTACATTATTACCCTGGATTAGGGTTACACATGGCATTATCCTAGATTAGGGTTCCACATTCCATTATCCATAATTAGGTTTTACTATTCAACCCAATTAGGATTTCATACTCCATCACCCATAATTAGGGTTTATTATTCATCCCGATTAGGGTTTATCATCAAAATACCCTGAATTAGGGTTTCTCTCAGAAATGCCCTAAATTAGGGTTTGAATTCATCAATCAACTCAATTAGGGGTTTATGATCTCTTTATCAAGGATCATACCCTAATTGTATATCACATTTATTCTGAATGTGTTAGGCTTGACTGTTTACATGATTATTATTCATGTATAATCTCTCTCTCATCCTACTCAGGATATCCACTACTCAATTCTTGATTAGATTGAGCCTACTTTTATTCAAATATATGCATTTAGGGTTAGCATGGTATATTGAATTATTGCATCATAATGCATCAATGATTAATCCCAACAAGGGTATCAATCATATAAATACATTAGATGTTCAAAAGATATGATCAACTGAACTTTCAGTTACATGAGGTATCCAAATGAATTGACCATTTAAATCTTCAATTACATTAGGTGTCCAAGTGGATTAACCAATTAAGTCTTCAATTACATTAGATATCCAAATTGATTAACCATATTGCACCTCAAATAGTTTTATATACTTAGACCCTAAAAGGTCTTGGTCTCTCAAAATTCAAATAGTTTGAAACTGTTTGGGCAAATTGCCCTTGAAACCATTTGGGCAAGAAATGTGTTGAGATCGATTGGACTTGGGTCTCCAAACGGTTTGAGACCGTTTGGTCCAAACCCTCTCAAAACCGAATGGACCAAAAAGGTCTTTCAACACTTAACCAATTCAAGGTTTCAATAAAAGAACCATCTATCAATTGAATCCTTGATTCATTCATCATTTGTACTATTGAATCATCCTTCAATTGTACCATGAATTAGGGTTTTGAGCCCAATTGAACTAGAATTTGTAATCAAGAAACCTTCAATTAGGGTTTTGAAATCGAGGAACCTTCAATGATTAACATTGTGGAACCGATTCAATTGAAATCAATGAATCACCATCAAATTATGATATGACCTGTCCTCAAACGGTCTTGAGATCATTTGGATGACCTATAAACGGTCTTGAGACCATTTTCCCCATCCATCATTAAAAATTTGTGAAGTTTGATTAGGGTCTAGATTGTTAGATTGATCACCAATTGAACTATTGATTGCATTATAGTTTGCTATCTCTGGACCTTCAATTACTTCACCATACTCAACCCTAGATCCAAACGGTCTTGGTTGACCTCCAAATGGTCTTGAGACCATTTGGGTTAATCAACCCAAAATTTTAAATCAACCAATTGAAATTTTAGCACTTAACCCGATTAGGGTCTGATAACTGATTAAACTTCAACTGATGAACCCTTTGGAATCAATCAATTAGATTTAATGGGTCATCAACCATCAACACTAGCATATAATCTCCAAATGGTCAACTGTGGTCAACCCTTCCAAACGGTTTGATGAAACCGTTTGATTTCAAACGGTTTTGTTGAAACCGATTGAACAATTTGTTGAAACCAATTGGAATAGAATTTCTTTGGGAAAAGTGCCCAAGATGATGTCATCATCATCTACCTTCGTTCATGTAGTTCATATTGCTACTGATTTCATAACATTATCAATTACAACAAGCAATTGATCAAGAAGAACAAGGAATCATTATAATTGCAAGATTGATAATTGAATAACAATGTAATGGGTTTAAGTTATATAACTCACCTCCAATTGAGTTTCAAAGCTTTAATCTCACGTAAAAAAATGGTGGATGCAACTCCTTTCACTATCCCAAGGCTCGTCCTCAAGCTTTGAGTGAAAAGGAAAGGTTAGAATTGAAGATTGATGGAAGAAAAGAAGAAATCCATAATTTATTTTCGATTTCCACCATGAAATCAAGGTGAAAAGAGATCATGGAGCTTACCTACAGGTTGGGGGTCGTCCTCATGTTTCTCCTAAGCTTCCTTGGTCGTTTTTCAAGCAAGGAGAGAAAGAAGGATCGAAAAAGCCTTTGAATTGAGTTGGAAGTGGTGTTTTTATAAGGAAATTCAATGAGAGAGAAAGTAGTAATTAATTCCTTTAATTTCTAAAATTGATGCCACATATCCCCCTCAACTCCTTGCACAAGAAGCTATCCTCTTTACCATTGCAAACCTCTTCATTATCCATGAATTTAAAGGAAAAGAAATTAAGCACCTTAACCCTTATAATAATAATATCCAAAAGTTAGTGGATATTACTTTTTCTTTTATTAATGTGAGTGAGTTATCCATTCCTTTGGATATTTTCATTTCCTTTGCAAGGAACAAGGACGTACATATATAAGGATTTTAACCAACACATTTTTGGTTGAAGGTCACTTCCATTAATATAATTATTTTTGCATTAAATTGAATTAGGGTTTCAATTATGCTTAAATCTTGATTATTTTAATATCAAGATTCTCTCTCCTACAAAGTGATACAAATGAGATGCCCCTCTCATTTTATATGCTCTAAATGATGCCAAGAAACATTAGGGACTATTTTGAAGTGGTAATTTGCATATTGAACCCTAATTTTTTGGGTAAATTGCATATTATACCAAAACTAGGTTTTAATGCACAAACATTGCTTTATCAACTCTTTCTTAGTACTCAGGCTTTTCCCAAGCCATACCTCTGCATCATCTTCATTCTTATGATGAAAAAACACTTGAGGAACTTTTTTCAAGTAACATTTGCAAGTTAACCCCTCAACTTGGGTAATTTTGCACTTTAGTCCAAAATAAGCAAACATTGCTTCAAACATTATTCAAACAGTACCAAAATTGAAACATAAGTTCCTCTTGAGCCTTAATTACTTTTAACTAAATAAAATCAAGTATCTAATTAACTTTATTAAGCAAAAATTATAGGGTTAAGGCATAACCCAGGTCGGGGATGTTACAAATTATAAACCCCTAACAAGGATTTCGTCCCCAAAATCCCAGATAAAGGGAGACAATTATTATTCATTAACTATATTATCAGGTCTCCACATAACATCTTATTGTCATGGAGATGCCATAAAACTTTGATCAATACAAAGTCCTTCCATACAGGGGTAGTATAGAACTTTTCGATGTTATGTTTATGCAAAGCATAAACCCCTAACAAGTGATGTCCATACTATTTTATATAATTGGACTGATTTCACAGTTAGCCATTCTAGGTAACCAACATTAATCATTTAATCATGAGTTATGCTTTTACTCTTACACACTACCTAGTATTTCTCAGATATCAGAATTCCTCACTTTGGTATCCATCACATGTGTCAAAATACATCACATCTGCATCATTCTTTCACCTTGGGACATTGCTTGTTACACATATCTTTATCTTGGAACCAAAGTCCAAGATAAACTGATACTTTTCTAAGTATCCATCACATGAACATTTTTATCTTATGCACATCAAGTGTCCTAAGACCCACTTGATTGCCATGTCCCTGAAAGGAAAGAAAATAAGGAATCATATTCCTCTTATTATTTCATGAATTTTTTTAAACTATTGATGAATCATTTACTCTTTGTCTCATCCTAGGTTCCTTGCCCTCAACATAGGAATTTATGAGGATGATTACATAACATTATTCCTTTCTTTGTTATTATTTAACATGTTCATGAGCATCTTGTGATCTCATCACATTTCCCATTTCCACATTATGGGAAAAGATCTTTATTATACACACAAACTTTATCGAACATGGATCACCTCCCTTGTTCTCATTCTCATATTATGAGGAGTATACTTTTTAATTCTTCATACACACATACTAATCTGAGATCATCTCAGATTTATCTTTCTTGTACTTAGGATATGATACATTTATCCATACCATATTTCAAATTTCATAATACTCACTAGATTGTCTCAGAATGACTACTTGATCAGAGCAATAAAAAAGATAACAATCTAAGAGTTTCCATACTCACTTTATCATCAATAGTTGTATACCTGGCCAGGGTATATAAATACTGAGATTAAGTAGTATGCACTTTATATACGATCACATTCCTTACTTTTCATATTATTACAAGCATAAGATTTAACATTCCAGGATTTTATCCAGGTATCTCTTCTATACCTCATCCTCTTTCATAGAGGTAAGAACAATATGAAACATCTATAATGTTACTGTACAAAATATAAGTCCTCTTAGGACTAATCAAGGAAAGCTCAATCAATTACTTTCTCAATTTAACTCAGGAAATCATAAAATGACATATTAGAATAACCTTATTTTGTCTAACCTGTTATGATTCATGGATAGTTCACTGCCTCAGGATGATTCTGCCCCAGAGGTTGATTCAACATAACATTTCTGGCTGAGCAATCTCTTTCTAGATGTCCTACCTGTCTACATTGGTAGCAAGTTTTGGGCTTTAGGTGTGGTCTAGAAGGTTCTTTACCTTTTTCGGGTAGCCATTGCCTTGGTACACTGGACTCTGGTTGTACTGGTGGTACCAAAAACTTTCCCTTTTTGGAACTACTAGGCCTCTGTCCCTGAGTTTGGATAGGCCTTTTCTCAATTCTTCCTTTATATTCCTTTTCTGGACAATTACTTATGATATGTCCAGGTTTCCTACACCTATGGCAGATCCTAGTTTCAGATTGTATCCTATTCCTTTCATCATTTTCTATTACTCCAATCTGCTGGTGTTAATTACGTATCCTATTGATGTCCAAAACATCATCATTGGGGGCTGGTAATCTAGGTTTTATTGCTAATGCTTGATCCATTATATACATCATGGTTGCCCTAAGTTTCCCAACAGTGATACCTAAAGAAGGATTTCTTATCATAGTTGGATCAGCTTGAGGGTTCTCAGGCAATTGTTCCTCTCTTGCCTGATCCCATGCACCTCTTCTTGGTGCAACATTGCTGCTTTCTGCAACATATTCCTCATGTGACCCAGCCATCTTCAAGTTCTTCTTCTCCTATATGAGCAGAAGACACTATCAAATACACTGGAAGACACTAGAACAGACTCTACTACCTTAGTCCTATGTCTATGTAGACTCAGCAAACCTAGGGCTCTGATACCACTTGTTTGTGGCATCGAACTTACAAAAATAAGATTTACTTAAGCGGAAACGATTGTTAACAATGGAATTACTGAAAAATCACTAAAAATTAAAACCATTTACAAAGAGATCCAAACATAGGAAAACTCTTTCATCAAGAACCAATGTATAACATTTACATCCTGGTTCATAAGTACATTCCTTGTACCATCTCTTCTTGAGGATTACAAACATTAACAACCATATTAGAACTGTACACATGCAGTATAAGAACCTCGAGGCATCAAGCCAAAATCTCAGATCGATTCGTCAAAAACACTAACTACTATCTTCGAGGACCTGAGAGTACAAAGACGACACATAGGGCTACTATCTATATGACTTGACAGACATTATATCCACTTGAGATCTCACTATTATCCTGACTGATGTTGTCCTTTCTCTACTGTGGGGATTCTATTCCCTCGTCCGCATCCACCTAAAACATTGGATCCCACGGGGGTGAGACAATTGTAAATTTCCCCAGGGAGAGATATAACTCTCCGCTAAAACATTATTATTGCAGTTTATTAGAATAAAACTGAGAAGGATGATTATATATATATTTAACAGTAGATAAATTGTTGTATGAACAGAGTGAAGTAATCTCCTTTCCTAAGGAGAACATTTCATCTACCCATGGTAGAGTTGTAATTCATCCATCTACTTGTAATTAATGTAAAGGGATATAAATAACATCTATCAACTAGAGATGCAGAGAATAAATGTAACATCAAACAATGAATTTCCGTATTCAATCCTTAAGCAAACATACTATACGACTGATTACATTTTACAATCACACTTATGCCCTGAGGAGATGAGGTATACCGCTCATACTCCAACCGACCATTGCGAATTCGAAATCGGTACCATACAAGATCAATGGAAGAGATGGCTTCCATGACCTCCCACATCTCAGTCAGTGCGATATCACATGTAAGACATCTTGTGTCTCTGCTACATAGCTTTCCAGGGTATACTGGCAACTTCACTATAGAGCTACAGTGGCGGCTGCACTCTCTTCACAATCGAGAGATTTTATGTTTACCTCCATCGATCCGACATTAATATTATTGGAAGATTCATGATACATCTATCCCAATCTTCGGGAGATTCGTGATACATCCATCCCAGTACATATAATGAAGGATTGAGAGGTTTAATGTTTACCTACCATCATATCCCCCATTAGGATGTAAGGATATGTTTGCCCATCAACCCCCACATATTCAAAAATATGCATTCCGGGTTTTTCCGCAGAACAACCCGTTTTACCATCAGTAAATACTGACACTGATGGATCTATGGTCAGGGCTCTACATGATATGATTTCACTTGATTAATTAAGTACATTAGCATATTCTTTTAGCATCAGTAAAGTTCTCAAATAGGAATTATTGTGACAAATGCTACAAAGAAACATGTAAGCTCTTATCAATTGCTTTACCAGAACTTATAATACATTGGAATCTTAATCCCTTATCTTATCACTTGAAAGTTCACATCTCACAGCAACATCATTATCTTACTTATCAAATCTGGGTATTCATACCCTCAGTTCATCACTAATCACTGTTACCACTTGTTAGGTAACTATTACCTCTAGGTCCTCAGACCGAGGTATACATGATACTTGTTACACAAGCATCTCACATGGCTCACAAGGCCCATTAAGTGTCTTGTCACCTTTCACTAGGAAACCACTTACTCATATGGCTCATAAAGTCCATGCACATTTTGTTACTTTTACTAAGCAACAAGAACATTAAGGCACACAAGGCCAATCAACATTTCTATTATATAAATGTCATAGCTCAAATATGGCTATGTTCATCATCTCATGATATCTGCATGGTTAATACACATGATAACAGTCATGACAATTTCACATCACACCATCCAATACAATAGTAACACCATTATTCCCTTACCATGACTACAGTTTACCATCAAATAGGGCTTTTCATCCCTTTACCCAAAAATTAGGGTTAGGGTTTCCCATTTCACATTCATTAGGGTTTCATGTTTATATTATCTATCAAATCCTAATTTATTGTCCCATTCCTCTAGGAGCATTCAATAATATCATAAGTATTCACTCATGATCATTACTCTCATCATATATCATTAATGATTATCAAATCAAGGTATGAGTTCATCTCTCAACCTTACTATGGTATGTTTATATCATACTCATTATCTTGTCTTAACCCCTTTCTCATAGTATGTTAGTCAACACTTATCAAAGTGCATTGAATTCATTACATCTTCATTGTAACAATTTACATAACACACACTTCTTGTGTTTCTTATGCAATTATATTGGATTTGAGGTGCATCAAGGTATGTCAACCCTAAAATGCTAAATGTGATATCTATCATGTCTTGATGTATCACTTTTCTCATCGACATGATAGATATCACTTTTCTCATCACTTCCAACTTACTTAAGTTAATCAACTGACCTTGTATTAAGGTATTTCCCTCTTAATACTTTTAACCACTAACCTATCACCTTTATCATGTAGTGCATAGGTCACCAATTAGTATTTGCACAACTATCTTTAATGATACAGACTTATATCAAGTTAAGGCATTACATACTATAAGGTTTCCTGTAATCAATCACTTGAGATATTTCATCTCCATAAAGTATTACCCAATATTTCATCATTAGGGATTTCTCTTACCTTCACCCAATTTTAGGGATAGGGTTTCATATAGCATTACATATCATCACCGTGGTTTAGGGTTTCACATGGCATCACCCTATATTAGGATTACATTATTACCCTGGATTAGGGTTACACATGGAATTATCCTAAATTAGGGTTCCACATTCCATTATCCATAATTAGGTTTTACTATTCAACCCAATTAGGATTTCATACTCCATCACCCATAATTAGGGTTTATTATTCATCCCGATTAGGGTTTATCATCAAAATACCCTGAATTAGGGTTTCTCTCAGAATTGCCCTAAATTAGGGTTTGAATTCATCAATCAACTCAATTAGGGTTTTATGATCTCTTTATCAAGGATCATACCCTAATTGTATATCACATTTATTCTGAATGTGTTAGGCTTGACTGTTTACATTATTATTATTCATGTATAATCTCTCTCTCATCCTACCCAGGATGTCCACTACTCAATTCTTGATTAGATTGAGCCTACTTTTTATTCAAATACATGCATTTAGGGTTAGCTTGGTATATTGAATTATTGCATCATAATGCATCAATGATTAATCCCAATAAGGGTATCAATCATCTAAATACATTAGATGTTTAAAAGATTTGATCAATTGAAATTTCAGTTACATGAGGTATCCATATGAATTGACCATTTATATCTTCAATTACATTAGGTGTACAAGTGGATTAACCAATTGAGTCTTCAATTACATTAGATATCCAAATGGATTAACCATATTGCACCTCAAATAGTTTTGATTACTTAGACCCTAAACGGTCTTGGTCTCTCAAAATTCAAATGGTTTGAAACCATTTGGGCAAATTGCCCTTGAAACCGTTTGGGCAAGAAATGTGTTGAGATCGATTGGACTTGGGTCTCCAAACGGTTTGAGACCGTTTGAACCCAAACGGTCTTGAGACCGTTTGGTCCAAACCCTCTCAAAACCAAATGGACCAAAAAGGTCTTTCAACACTTGACCAATTCAAGGTTTCAATCAAAGAACCGCCTATCAATTGAATCATTGATTCATTCATCATTTGTACTATTGAATCATCCTTCAATTGTACCATCAATTAGGGTTTTGAACCCAATTGAACTAGAATTTGTAATCAAGAAACCTTCAATTAGGGTTTTGAAATCGAGGAACCTTCAATGATTAACATTGTGGAACCGATTCAATTGAAATCAATGAATCTTCATCAAATTATGACATGACCTGACCTCAAACGGTCCTGAGGTCGTTTGGATGACCTCCAAACGGTCTTGAGACCGTTTGACCCATCCATCATTAAAAATTTGTGAAGTTCAATTAGGGTTTAAATCGTTAGATTGATCACCAATTGAACTATTGATTGCATTACAATTTGTTATCTCTAGACCTTCAATTACTTCACCATACTCAACCCTAGACCTCCAAACGGTCTTGGTTGACCTCCAAACGGTCTTGAGACCGTTTGGGTGATCTACAAATGGTCTTGAGACCGTTTGGGTTAATCAACCCAAAATTTTAAATCAACCAATTGAAATATCAGCACTTAACCCGATTAGGGTTTGATAATTGATTAACCTTCAACTGATGGACCATTTGGAATCAATCAATAAGATTTAATGGGTCATCAACCATCAACACTAGCATATAATCTCCAAATGGTCAACTGTGGTCAACCCTTCGAAACGGTTTGAAACCATTTGGTTTCTAACGGTTTGATGAAACTGTTTGATTTCAAACAGTTTTGTTGAAACCGATTGGAATAGAATTTCTTTGGGAAAAGTGCCCAATATGATGTCATCATCATCTACCTTCGTTCATTTAGTTCATATTGCTACTGATTTCATAACATTATCAATTACAGCAAGAAATTGATCAAGAACAAGAAGGAATCATTATAATTGTAAGATTGATAATTGAATAACAATGTAATGGGTTCAAGTTATATAACCCACCTACAATTGAGCTTCAAAGCTTTAAGATCACGTCAAAAATGGTGTATGCAACTCCTTTCACTATCCCAAGACTCGTCCTCAAGCTTTGAGTGAAAAGGAATGGTTAGAATTGAAGATTGATGGAAGAAAAGAAGAAATCCATCATTTATTTTTGATTTCCACCATGAAATCAAGGTGAAAAGAGATCATGGAGCTTACCTACAGGTTGGGGGTCGTCCTCCTATTGCTCCTAAGCTTCCTTGGTCGTTTCGCAAGCAAGGAGAGAAAGAAGGATCGAAAAAGCCTTTGAATTGAGTTGGAAGTGGTGTTTTTATAAGGAAATTCAATGAGAGAGAAAGTAGTAATTAATTCCTTTAATTTCTCAAATTGATGCAACATC
Organism: Alisma plantago-aquatica; assembly: GCA_963693085.1. NCBI lineage: Eukaryota > Viridiplantae > Streptophyta > Magnoliopsida > Alismatales > Alismataceae > Alisma > Alisma plantago-aquatica. The sequence goes on along the minus strand of OY856409.1, from coordinate 1,099,690,442 downwards.
TCCCCCTAAACTCCTTACCCACGAAGATATCCTATTTCCCTTTGCAAACCTCTTCATTATCCATGAATTTAAAGGAAAAGAAATTAAGCACCTTAACCCTTATAATAATAATATCCAAAAGTTAGTGGATATTACTTTTTCTTTTAATAATGTGAGTGAGTTATCCATTCCTTTGGATATTTTCGTTGCATTTGCAAGGAAAAATGACGTCCATATATAAGGATTTTAACCAACACATTTTTGGTTGAAGGTCACTTCCATTAATATAATTATTTTTGCATTAAATTGAATTAGGGTTTCAATTATGCTTAAATCTTGATTATTTTAATATCAAGATTCTCTCTCCTAAAAAGTGATACAAATGAGATGACCCTCTAATTTTATTTGCTATACATGATTCCAAGAAACATTAGGGACTATTTTGAAGTGGTAATTTGCATATTGAACCCTAAATTTTTGGGTAAATTGCAAATTATACCAAAACTAGGTTTTAATGCACAAACATTGCTTTATCAGCTCTTTCTTGGTACTCAGGCTTTTCCCAAGCCATACCTCAACATCATCTTCATTCTTATGATGCTAAAATAATTGTGGAACATTTGTCAAGTAACATTTGCAAGTTAACCCCTCAACTTGGGTAATTTTGCACTTTAGTCCAAAATAAGCAAACATTGCTTCAAACATTATTCAAACAGGACCAAAATTGAAACATAAGTTCCTCTTGAGCCTTAATTACTTTTCACAAAATAAAATCAAGGATCTAATTAACTTTATTAAGAAAAACTTCTAGGGTTTAGGCATAACCCAGGTCAGGGATGTTACAATGACTTTTCTCTATGCCTTATCTCCTCTTCTCTCTTCTACCGTCTCTCTCTATTCTCCCCCTCACTCCAACCAAGAAAAGGATTGTGAGAGTGGTTGGGGTGGATAGTCATTAGCATTGATAGAGGAATGGTGATGCAAAAATAAAGTACTTTCGGTATAAAGGAACGATAAGAATAATAAAGCATTGTCAGAATAATCACAATACAAATGACATAATAGAAACACTCCCAGAATGAAAGGTCGATACAAATAAGAGTAGCACTAGTGGAATGGAACTTGGTAGGAATAAAACAGAACTACCAAAATAAAACTTGATAAAAAAGGAGTGGCACTAGAAAAATAGATCCCAGTAGGAAAATAAAAGGCGCTATTGGATTAGTTGTATGGTAGGAAAAAACTAAATCACATGAATAAATGTTTTGTGATGTGTAAAAGATTATATCACTAGTTAAAACAAAGACACTCAACTGTATGGGATAGGAAAATCGCATGGAGAGGAAGAAAATAATTAATGCATCACCCCTTTTCTTTTTTTATGCTTTATGAACAAGACAACATCTTTTATTTCTTTTTTCGTTAACAAATCTGCCTACTTGGGGATCTGATCCTGGGCCCAAGTCTAGCACTGTCTTGAAAAGCTAGATGGTGTTAATGGAGATAGTGTTGAAAGACACAAAGAGTAGATGCCTTTAGACTGCATGATCATCAGTGGCGTAGCCAGAATCTGTTGGTGAGTGGGGCACCATATATTGATTGGCAATATACTAAGATGGGGCACTAATGAGTATTTTCATACGAATCTCAGAATTTTTGGGCATAGTTTCTACAAGATTTGTAATTAACGGCGATGCACATACCCCACCCACTCTCCTTGTGGCTCATCCACAGATGATGATGCTTCTTGTTGTAGTTATCTTGACACACTTGCCATAAAATAGTTGAAGGCATGATGTGTTGAATGATAAACACAAATCATGCAAGGATAATAGGGAAAGTGTAATATGTAGTTGTGGTCCTTGTGGGTGTGCATTTACTGAACAAGTACCCTTGTCGGTAGGATTGGAATAAAAATCACTAGAAGTAGCTGATAACACCCAAATTTATGCATTTATGCTAAGCATTTATTTATGATTTTGTGTCACTATAGCCTTACATATGCCCAAAATAACCCATGTTTCTTATCTTTCAGTAATTTATGTCTTTTCTTAGATAAAGTTTCTCAACTAGCCAATTTTGGGACTTGCAGGAACTGAACCTGAAAAGACATCTATACTCCATGATTTCTCCCCAACACGGTTTTTGCAGCAGCTAGACTCCCATCCATCACGACTGATGTCGTGACTGCGGCCAAGAAGAAGGGACCTCGACCGCGACCGAGGTCTACATCTCGACCACGAATTGACCGCAACTGCAGGGTGCACCATGACCGTGACCGAGGTAAATCTTCCACGACTGCGACCACGGTATCTACCTGCCCTGAGACCGCGATCGATGCATCCACCCCAACCGTGATCCAAACCTCGACCGCGATTGTAGGATTGACCACAACTAAGATCTACATCTCGACCGTGAGTTGACCCCAAATGTAGGGTGCACCACGACCGCGACTGAGCAAGACCGCAGTCTGGATCAGTACCTCGACCATTTTGCCTATAAATACACACCCCCTACAACCTGGAGGGGAGTTCCATCTTCCTGTTTTGATCTGGGGAGTTTTTCCACCTTGTGGTTCTGATCTGGTGAGGTTCCTAGAGCCTCGTGGGAGAGTCTGGATGTCTGAGAAGGCTGAAGTGCTCGTTCTACGCCCGTCTTGTCAGCGTGCTTCCATTCCCCATTATCTCTCACCTCTAGTCTTAGATTTCCAAAGGTGGAAGCTGAGGAGAGAGAGACTGAGGATCCATATTCTTCGAGAGAAGGAGAACGTCCACACCATCATCTTCCACCTCCATCCACCAACCAAGCTGCTGTTCGGGATAGATCTAGAGAGAAAGGAGGCTAAGGAGTCCAGAAGATCAAGGAGGACAACCCAAAAGATGAGATCTGGCCTATACGGAGGCTAGGGAGAGAGAGCCACCCCTCCTCTATGGGCTAAATCTCGTCTTCTTCTTTCTTCTACTATTCTCCTTTGTTTCTGTACAAATGATGTTCTTCCATCTTTGTTAGGTGTTGACTATGCTTGTCCATGGCTAGTTGAGCTCCTTCTTGGCTATGTAGCCCGCTTTGGGCACATTTTATGTACTTTTACCTTAAGCAAGTAGTTTTATTTCAGATCTAGCACATTTTATGTTCTATCTCCTCTTTCTGGTTATGATTGCTAGTTTGGTTGATCTCTTTCTTACTTGAGCTGTTATTTATGCCTATATCGAGAGATTCATTTTAGAAATAGACAAGAGAAGATAGTTTGGACCGGAGTCTGAAAGGAGGACGGTTCAAGGTCATCTAATCCTAACATCCTAGAATATTATACACCCTAGAGGGTATCTAGAATATTCTAAGATGATGGTTTGTCATCCTCGAGAGAGGTTTCATATCATAGATGGGTTTTAGTCACACTACGCACGAGCGAGTGGGATGAACCCACATGAACATATACCACTGTGTGTGCTATGTTTGAATGTAGGTTGCTTGTTGAGGTGTTTCAGGGCTGTCTACACCCAAAAATGGGTGCATAGACTATCCAACTTGTGAATACATAGCTAGGAACTCCTTCTCTCTAATTAGTAGAATCCTACAGACTCTGTTTTATTTTCTTTTCTTTATTTTATTTTAATTTGTGACAACCTACTAGACTAGTGCTAGCTCCATACTTTCCTCAACTATCATCTTGGCTTAATCGGATTCAAGAACAAATCTCAGCATCCTAAACATCATCACATCTCTGTGTTTGACCCCATAATAAAGTTGTGGGGGTCCTTGAAGGTTTTGGGTTATAAATCTAAAGGTTTGATTCCTTCTGAATCCACCTCCCTTTCTGGACGCGTGATTCAGGCCGATCAACTTTTTAGCGTTGTTACCCGGGACGTGGTTTTCCACATTTGCATGCAAAAAGTTGATCGACCCGAATCGCGTGTCCAGAAAGGGAGGCAGATTCAGAAGGAATCGAACCTTTAGATTTATAACCTGAAACCTTCAAGGACCCCTGCAGCTTTATTACGGGGTCGAAGTAGATATACGGGGTTGAACATAGGGACGTGGTGACGTCTAGGATGCTGGAATTCATTCCTGAGTCAGATTAAGCCAAGACGATAGTTGAGGAAAGTATGGAGCTAGCACTAGTCTAGCGGGTTGTCACAAATTAAAACAAAATAATGAAAATAAAATAAAATAGAGTCTGTAGGATTCTACTAATTAGAGATAAGGAGTTCCTAGCTATGTATCCATAAGTTGGATAGTCTATGCACCCATTCTCGGGCGTAGACAACCCTCGAACACCTCAACAAGCAACCTACATTCAAACATAGCACACATAGTCGTATCTGTTCCTGTGGGGTCATCCCACTCGCTCATGCATAATGTGACTAAAACCCATCTATGGTATGAAACCTCTCTCGAGGATGACAAACCAACGTCCTAGAATATTCTAGATACCCTCTCAGGTGTAGAATATTCTGGGATGTTAGGAACATATGACCTTTAATCGTCCTCCTTTCAGACTCCGATCCAAACTATCTTCTCTTGTCTATTTTTACAATGAATCTCTCCATATAGGCTGAAATAGCAGTTCAGGCAAGAAAGAGCCCAACCAAACTAGCAATCATAACCAGAAAAAGGAGATAGAACATAAAACATGCTAGATCTGAAATAAAACTACTTGCTTAAGGTAAAAGTACATAAACGTGCCCAAAGCGGGCTACATAGCCAAGAAGGAGCTCAACTAGCCATGGACAAGCATAGTCGGCACCAAACAAAGATGGAAGAACATCATTTGTACAGAAACAAAGCAGAACAGTAGAAGAAGAAGATATTTATCCCATAAAGGAGAGGTGGTTCTTGCTCTGTAGCCTCCATATAGGTGGGATCTCATCTTTTGGGTTGTTCTCCTTGATCTTCTAGACTCCTTGGCCTCCTTTCTCTCTAGATCTTCCTAGAACAACAGCTTGGTTGGTGGATGGACGTGGAAGATGATGGTGTGGACGTTCTCCTTCTCTCAAAGAAGATGAATCCTCCATCTCTCTTTCCTCAGCTTCCGCCTTTGGAGATCAAAGACTGGAGGTGGGAGATGATTGGGAATGGAAGCATGCTGAAGAGATGGGCATAGAACGAGCACTTCGGCCTTCTTAGACCTCCAGACTCTCCCATGGGGCTCTGGGAACCTCACCAGGTCGGAACCACAAGGTGGAAAAACTCCCCAGATCAGAACAGGAAGATGGAACTCCCCAATGTGCGGAACCCCCCTCCAGGTTGTAGGGGATGTGTATTTATAGGCAAAATGGTTGAGGTACTGATCCAGACTACGGTCTTGCTCGGTCGTGGTGCACCCTGTGGTCATGGTCAATTCGTGGTCGAGATGTAGGCCTTAGTCGCGGTAAATCCTGCATCCCGGTCGATGTTTGGATCACGGTCGGGGTGGATGCCTCGATCGCGGTCTCGGGGCAAGTAGATACTGTGGTCGCAGTCGCGGTCGAGGAAGATGTGCCTTGGTCGTGGTCACGAAGCACCCTGCGGTCGCAGTCAATTCATGGTCGAGATGTAGACCTCATCACGGTCAAGGTCACTTCTTCTTGTCTATGGTCACGGCATAGGCTGTGACGGATGGGAGTCTAGCTGCTGTAAAACCGTGTGTTGGGGAGAAACCATGGAGAATAGATGTCTTTTCAGGTTCGGTGCCTGCAAGTCCCAAAATTGGCTAGTTGAGCAACTTTATCTAAGAAAAGACATAAATTACTAAAAGATAAGAAACATGGGTTATTTTGGGCATATGTAAGGCTTTAGTGACACAAAACCATAAATATATGCTTAGCATAAATGCATAAATTTGGGTGTTATCAACTACCCCAAGCTTAAACCTTTGCTTGTCCTCAAGCAAGACTGTGCTCAAAGAACAAAAAGATAACATCCAAATTAAGCCTAGTGATAAATGCTAAGGCTAAGAAAAATAGCTTAAAACATCAATTCTCTCGATCCATGACATTTCATAACAAACCCCCACCAGTCGAGCACAATCCTGCCAAAGTAAGATCAAAGAGCAACCATGTAAGATTTATCTAGTCCACTATAACCTGTCGATACTCATGAGGGTTTGAATCATAATTATACAGCATAAAAGCATTGTCACATAGATGATCAAGCGGGTGATGAGAAATGAGCAATCATCATGTATCCATGTAGACCAATCAGGGACAACGCGCCTCTCACTTATTAAAGTCCTAGGAAGCAAAGCGAAAAGACTCTAATGACTTCTGAGGATCTGGATTTGCATCAGGCTGGTCCATGTAACGAGCGACAGTCCCTGCAGTCTGAGCCAGTTGGCCCAGAGTAGTGAGACAAAATCCCCATACTGTGCTCGAACCAACCCTGCTACTGGGATGATCTCACAGGTCTCCTAGGGGTTCCTAGTGACTCTCTAATGAGCTTTTGGAGTGATACTACTAGGCGTCACATACTCAGTTTCATGAGTGCAAACGTACATTTGCTGGGCATCATCCTCAACTCTCTTGGAAGAGGAAACAAGCACTCATTTATTTACACTTAGGCTTTTATTCTCTGCATTCTAATTTAAGGGCCTGAGTGAGAACTCTTTTGATGTTTTTGGGATTTTGTGGGCGGCCAAGCCTCTTTTGTAAATTTTTAATCTTTCATGACTGAATCTAAGGTGAGAGGGCACGTAGTCCATCAAGGAAAACACTTCAACTTGATTATAGCTCAAAATTCATCACAATCTGTTTGACACATGTGTGAAAAGTAGCAATTATGATTCAATGATCCTTAGAATATAGGCAAGCTTGTGAAATCATGACTAGGAGTCTTTGATCATGCTCTAGTTCTTTCCAATGGTCATGTACCTTGTATTTGTCATTTACAACATAGATCAAGGGGAAAAAAATTAAGCTATGAAAAAGGCACATAACGTTATATTTATTACCAAACTTAAGGAAAGAGTCAATGAGCAAGTCAAGCAAAAGATCAAGCAGTCTAAGATGCAAAATGTGCATTCATGCATAAAGATAAGCATTTAGTTCTAATATTTGCATTGCATAGCCTTAATTGCAAAGCGACAAATTACAAAACAAATTCTTACGCTAAACTTTATGCTAAATGCAAGGAAAAATAGGAATAATGCATGAAAGGCGGAAGATAAAGGGGGTACACCACCCCAAGCTTAAAAAATGCTCATCCTCGAGCAATTATTTTAGCTTTAGAAGGCACGAGAAGCAACTGCTATTGGTAGTCATTGTTTAAATATTGATCCAGATTGTCCAACTCAATTGAGGTGTTCTCATAGTTCTGGTGTAGATCCTATTGAAAATGAATTGTCTACACAAAGTCTTGGGTCGGCTGAAAGTAGGGCCTGAGGGGTTGCTAAAATGGTTGTTGATAATTCAGTTGAGGCTCTGGAGGAAAGACCATGTCAAACCTCTCTCTGAGGTACTGCACGTCTTGCTCTAATGTATCAAACTGTATGCCAGATTCGACTCTGAAACCCATCATGAAATCGTAGAAGTTTTCTGAGTTAGGATTTGGCATGTATTGCCCTTGCTGAGGGGGTCGCGGGCAACTTGCAGTATGCATCTCTGCGTAGGATCCTCCCTGATAAGGTATGTCGTGGAAGGTTGTCCCCGTATGCTTCCTACCCTCTTGAGTTTTTGGCACTGGTGGTGAAGAAGTAGAAGCTCTTGTAGCTCCACCTGTATGATGAACGTTACCCTGGGCATCCAAAAGAGTGACATCCATGAATGACATTCTACATGCAAAGTCTGCATTTGCTAGCAGTAAAATCTTGTGCTTGTAGTGACCGAATATGTATAGATAGCCTATGTTGCACTATCTGATCACTTCTGAGCAGATCAAGTGGTCTAAGTCTAACTTGGACCACTCGTCTATTTCTTGCATAAGTTTTAGATGTTCCTCTCCAATTCCTAGATGGCATGCCATAAGAGTGATAATTCCCTCCATCGGCATGAATTGGACTTGCTTCTTGAAAGAGTTGTGGATGTGGCGGATAATGAAATTCCCCACATTCACTTTCTGTCCTACTATTACACACCACAATATGTAGAGGTCAGCCATACTGAGTGCTCCTTGGCTATCTTGTTTTTCCAAGACGCAATTTGCTATCACCCAATGTAGATAACGAATTGTTGGGTTTTGGATGTGTGAGGCTTTGGCGCCCTTAGCCACATACTTGTCTTCCCCTGTAAACATCTTCCATGCTTGGACAATATTAAAATTGTGGTACCATGTCTCCAGCTGGCCTCTAGACATCTCAGTACAGTCTTCAGCAGAGCGTGACAATCAACTATTGAGTTGTTCCATAGTAACTTCGCAGGGCTGGTTGAGGAGACGAAAATGTAATGTAGTGTGTTATTGGTCCTTGGATGTCTCTAGCATAGAATAAAACTCACAAGTGAGTCTATGGTAGATGTTGCATTGTGCATATGCGAGGACATCAAGGCCAATGACTGCAAGATATCTGTCGACTTGCTCTTGGATCTTGACTCTAAGGATTATACCTTGATCTATGTATCTCGGGCCCACTACTCTACGCTTGTCTCTGAGTAGAGTATTAAAGTTTTGCTTTTGCTTCATATTCTTGAATAAAGGAGAGGGGAGTAAGCTTTGATTGACACCGCTAAGAGTTGTGTGGCGTCTGTTCCCCTGAAAAGAATCACGGGAGGAAGTCAATCATCACAAGGATGTAAAGTGTTCTGCTGACCGTCGACGCTGGTCTCCTATGAATGAAGCTCTGTGTAGGACTGACGGGCTTTCTTGATACCCAATCGAAGTGTGGAGCTCAGTATCGTGGTGTTCTGTCCCCATCCTCTCACTAGAAGCTTCTTGCATTGACTCACTGATGTAAGTACCCATAGGGGTGTCGGGCAAGTAGTGATAGTCTAAACAGATCTCTTACGACACGAACCCTGGCACATAAATCATAAATTCATCTTTATATATTGTGTTCGTGGTTCGAGATGTGTGTTGTGGGTATGGGATCCCATAATTTTATGGTGATGCAGAGCTTCCTTCCCCTTTCTTTCTCATGATAGACTTTTTAAGCTTTTTGAATCTATTCTTCATGGGGTCCATGGGGTAGATTCTTTTGATGTAGACTTCACTGTGGCGAAGATCGATTGTAGCTTCTCCAAGATACGCCATGTCTGCCTGTGGTCCGGATTGTGACAACGGTGATGACCACGATCGCGGTATCGAAGACTGCGACCTTTGTTGCTGGCCCTAGCACCGCGACCTGTGTGATCGTGATCAAAGAGACCATGACTGAGGTGTAGGCTCTGATACCGTGACTTGGTTTAATTTGTCACCGCGACCGCGGTTAACAAGATGACCGCGGTCAGATAGATCATGACCGTAAAGTGAACCTTGATACCCCGGCATACGTATGTTAAAGACCGCAATCGTCCCCACCAAGGCGTCTTGATCACTGATCCACCTACGGTGAGAGAGACCGCGAACTGAAGGACTACGACCTCTGTTGCTAATCACGATCGAGGAAACTATTTAGAGACCGCAGTCGCGGTCCGACGGAGGTGGTTGCTACTGGTGGTGTCAGCGTGCCCTCTCTTTCCTTGTCGGCCTACAACAGAGACAACAGGAAGAAGCGAAATTGGGCAGGGAGTAGCGTGGTTCTGTAGGAAACTCTATGGTTAGGCAAGGAGACGATGCCTCAACCCAGGAGTATTTATAGGCCTGGGTGCGTAGCTCTCGCTTCACTCGTACAAGGTCACAGACAGAGGGGCGGCAAAACCATAAAAAGGCATCGGAGACCCAGTCAAAAAGGGTGAAAAGCTAGATTAAAAGATCAACAGTCGGTCAAAAATGCTGAGACAACCTGACATGCTGGTCAATCATGCTGAAAAAGCACACATGCAGTTTCACTGGTCTTCAATCGTGGCCTTTAGTGTCTGCGGTCACGGTGGAGCTAGACCGCGATCGTGGTCTCATGCAAGCAGGTCACGGTTGCGGTTCCTACCTGTAGACCGCAGTTGCGGTGTAGCTAGACTGCAGTCGTGGTTCAACTCTATCTAGTGAGGGAAAGCGAGGGTGGAAAGCCATAGGGGATTAAATTCGGATCAAACACCATGGAAGATTAACAAAGCATGTCGATTAAGTTTGCACAAGATATGGACCAAAACAGCTAACAGGGTGCGAGGATGGAAGTGCATGTAAGGCTAAAAGAGAACTACGAGATGCAAGATAAACTAAATTTCTAGCAGTTAGAGGAAAGATAAAACTTAAATTGACTTTATTAACAAATATTTAAAGGTAAAGATCAAAGAAAAATTGTATATGCAGTAGGGGGTGGTTGCCCTACAACTCCTACACTTGGATCCCAAATCCTTAGTTTTGGGGTCTGAGTTACCTATATCTCGCTGCTCGGGCTCACCATGTAGCGGCAGAATATGCAGAGATGTGACTCCTTCTGAGTTTGGAAAAGAGGAATAAAACTCCGCGACTTGGTGAAGTCATCTCTGTGCTAGAATTACTTGAACTACACTAGGATGAATTCTCTATCAAATCATCTTTAAGGTACCCTTCAAGATATGAGTCTGAGTGGGAAGGCCTAGGGATGACAATACATTATGAGACTGAGGGGAGAGTTTGGATGTCTTTTGGAGGACTTATCTCTTCTCTCTCCTCCTCTGAATTCGGGATTGGATGCTTAGATAAATTCTCATTTACAGTCTGAGTTATCCAATCATTTCCTTGGCAAAGAGTACCCCCAGAAGGATGCGTTTGAGGTTCTACCACCCCGAGCTTGTCGCCTTTTGTGGGTTCCAGGGTTCCTTCATGTTTAGCAGCCATGTTGTAATGGATTGTCCATCCTGCTCCATCGACATCCACCAAGCCTTTTAAGGGAATGGTGGTAAATGTCAGCTCATGCTGCTCCAGCTCGTCATCATCAGTATATTCACTGCTCCAATTTGAGCAGTTCTCGTCATCATCATCGTCGAACAAATTGTTCCAAAACATGTTGGGTGTACTGCTCAAGGCTAAATGGCAAGTCTCATTGTGAGAGCTACCACTACAGTCTGAATCAATGTTTGACTCATGTCCCTCAAACCAACCTTCCGGTTGCGAGGTAGTTTGACTACTCTGGTGAGGATAAGAGTGTATATCATTGTCATCATAAAACCATTCATGCATAAGACTTATATCTTCCATTGGTTCATCACTCAGGTCATCTAGATAGAATGAAGGGTTTCCCCAAGTGGGTTGGTCTTCACAGAAAAATCCTGGTGAATCCAATTAATGATATGAATAGGACGGTGAGGCATACTCCACTTCATAACCAATGGAATGGTCCTGATGACTAAAGTCTTCATTTTAAGGCGGTGGCTCTTGCAACTATGTGGTAACCAAATCAATGAGCTCTTAAAGATTCTTGCCCTGTTCAACATCTTTATCATGAAGTTGTTAGACTTGGGCGGCCGAGCTTCCGAGATCCGTCAATTTTGCCTTGCTCTCCGGTTGTAGACTCGCTATATCAAATTGATGTGCTTGGAAGAATCCTTGCTCAGCAGTTTTAAGTAAGCTTCTACTACGGTCTACAATCTCAGCGGCTACTTGGAGTTGATGATCCTGCCTTTCTAGTAGCTGTTGGAGCGGATCAACATATTCTTGGAGATGAGGAGTTAAGGAGGAGAGTGCGTTGACACTTTCTCCAACAACTCCACTACCCTAATCAGTTCTTGATCCCATGATAACACGAAAGTCGAGGACTGATCGGCAGTCTCCGTTTTTGGAGTGTCTACATATGATAATAGTGGGGATGAATATAGCTCTACGAGCTGTAAGGCACGACTTTCAATTATTTTCCAGCAGTCGAGATAGTGGAAAATTTTGGGAGGACAGGTGGACAGGATGACTTGTCTTGCAGAAGCAAGATCCATGACTGAAAAAGTATAAGAAAAAGGAAATATATTCAGTATATATGGACAAGTATGTTTAAAATGAAAAAAAATCTATTCATATATGTACAGGCTTAAGAGTGACAGAACAAAATATTTTAGGCGTGTAAACATGGAAAACCACGTCCCCAACAACAGTGTCAAAAAGTTGATAGGACCGAATCACACGTCCAGAAAGGGAGGCGGATTCAGAAAGAATCGAACCTTCATATTTATAACCTGAAACATTCAAGGACCCCCATAGCTTTATTATGGGTTGAAGTAGATATATGGGGTCGAACACACGGACGTGGTGACATTTAGGATGTTGAGATTAATTCTTGAGTTAGATTAAGCCAAGATGATAGTTGAGGAAAGTATGGAGCTAGCACTAGTCTAGCAGGTTGTCACGAATTAAAGCAAAATAAAGAAAATAAAATTAAACAGAGACCATAGGATTCTACTAATCAAAGAGAAGGAGCTCCTGGCTATGTATCCACAAGTTGGACAGTCTATGCACCCATTCTCAGGCGTAGACACCCCTCAAACACCTCAACAAGCAACCTACATTCAAACATAGCACACACAGTGGTATCTGTTCATGTGGGGTCATCCCACTTGCTCGTGTGTAGTGTGACTAAAACCTATCTATGGTATGAAACATCTCTTGAGGATGAAAAACCAACATCCTAGAATATTCTAGATACCCTCTCAGGTGTAGAATATTCTGGGATGTTAGGAACAGGCGACCTTGAACCGTCCTCTTTCAGACTCCGATCCAAACTATCTTCTCTTGTCTATTTCTACAACAAATCTCTCGATATAGGTAGAAATTGCAGTTCAAGCAAGAAAGAGATCAACCAAACTAGCAATCATAACCAAAAAGAGGAGATAGAACATAAAACGTGTTAGATCTGAAATAAAACTACTTGCTTAAGGTAAAAGTACATAAACGTGCCCAAAGCGAGCTACATAGCCAAGAAGGAGCTCAACTAGCCATGGACAAGCATAGTCGGCACCGAACAAAGTTGGAAGAACATCATTTGTACAGAAACAAAGGAAAATAGTAGAAGAAAGAAGAAGAAGAAGAAGATATATAGCCCATAGAGGAGAGGTGGCTCTCACTCCCTAGCCTCCATATAGGCCGGATCTCATCTTTTGGGTTGTCCTCCTTGATCTTTTGGACTCCTTGGCCTCCTTTCTCTCTAGATCTGCCCCAAACAATAGCTTGGTTTGTGGATGGAGGTAGAAGATGATGGTGTGGACATTCTCCTTCTCTTAAAGAAGATGGATCCTCAGTCTCTCTCTCCTCAACTTCCTCCTTTGGAGATCTAATACTGGAGGTGGGAGATAATGGGGAATGGAAGCACGTTGAAGCAACGAGCATAGAACGAGCACTTCAGCCTTCTCAGACTCTCCCACGGGGCTCTGGGAACCTCACCAGGTTGGAACCACAAGGTAGAAAAACTCCCCAAATTGGAACAGGAAGATGGAACTCCCCAAGGTGCAAAAACCCCCTCCGGTTTGCAGGGGGTGTGTATTCATAGGCGAAATGGTGAGGTACTGATCCAGACTGCGGTCTTTCTTGGTTGTAGTCACGGTGCACCCTGCGGTCACGGTCAATTCATAGTCGAGATGTATGCCTCAATCACGGTCAATCCTACAGTCGCGGTCGAGGTTTGGATCGCGGTCGGGATGGATGTCTCGATCGCGGTCTCGGGGTAGGTAGACATCACGGTCGCAGTCGAGGTCGAGGAAGATGTACCTCGGTCACAGTCGCAGTGCACCCTACGATTGCGGTCAATTTGCAGTCGAGATGTAGACCTCAGTTGTGGTTGAGGTCACTTCTTCTTAGCCACAGTCGCGGTATCGATCGTGACAGATGTGAGTCTAGCTACTGCAAAAACCGTATGTTGGGGAGAAATCATGGAGAATAGATGTCTTTTCAGGTTCAATGTCTGTAAGTCCCAAAATTGGCTAGTTGAGAAACTTTATCTAAGAAAAGACATAAATTACTAAAAGATAAGAAACATGGGTTATTTTGGGCATATGTAAGGCTATAGAGACACAAAATCATAAATAAATGCTTAGCATAAATGCATAAATTTGGGTGTTATCAACTACCCCAAGCTTAAACATTTGCTTTTCCTCAAGCAAGACTGTGCTCAAAGAACAAAAAGATAACATCCAAATTAAGCCTGGTGATTGATTCTAAGGCTAATAAAAATAGTTTAAAACATCAATTCTCCCGATCCATGACATTTCAGAACAAACCCCCACCAGTCGAGCACAATCCTGCCAAAGTAAGATCAAAGAGCAACTAGGCAAGATTTATCTAGTCCACTATAACCTGTCGATACTCATGAGGGTTTGAATCATAATTATACAGCATAAAAGCATTGTCACATAGATGATCAAGTAGGTGACGAGCAATGGGCAATCATCATGTATCCATGTAGACCAATTAGGGACAATGCGCCTCTCACTTATTAAAGTCCTAAGTAGCAAAGCAAAAAGACTCTAATGACTTCTGAAGATCCCAATCTGCGTCATACTGGTCCATGTAATGAGTGACATTCCCTACAGTCCGAGCCAGTTGGCCCGGAGCAATGAGACAAACTCCTCGTACTGTGCTCAAACCAACCCTGCTACTGGGATGATCTCATAAGTCTCCTAGGGGTTCCTAGTGACTCTCTAATGAGCTTTTGGAGTGCTACTACCAGGCGCGACATACCCGTGTTCATGAGCTTATTCATACACTAGTTGGGTATCATCCTCAACTTTCTTGGAAGAGGAAACAAGCACTCATTTATTCACACTCAGGCTTTTATTCTCTGAATTCAAATTTAAGGGCATGGGTGAGAACTCTTTTGATGTTTTTGGGATTTTGTGGGCGGCCAAGCCTCTTTTGTAAATTTTTTATCTTTCTTGACTCAATCTAAGGTGAGAGGGTGCATAGTCCATCAAGGAAAACACTTCAACTTGATCATAGCTCAAAACTCATCACAATCTATTTGACACATGTGTGAAAAGTAGTAATTATGATTCAATGACCCTTAGAATAGAGGCAAGCTTGTGAAATCACAGCTAGGAGTCTTTGATCATTCTCTAGCTCTTTCCAATGGTCATGTACCTTGGATTTGTCATTTACAACATAGATAAAGGGAATAATGTTTTAAGCTATGAAAAAGGCGCATAACCTTAGATTTATTACCAAAGTAAAGGAAAGCGTCAATGAGCAAGTCAAGCAAAAGTTCAAGCAGTCTAAGATGAAAAATGTGCATTCATGCATAAAGTTAAGCATTTAGTTCTAATATTTGCATTTCATAGCCTTAATTGCAAAGCTACAAATTATGAAACAAAGTCTTATGCTAAAATTTATGCTAAATGCAAGGAAAAAGAGGAATAATGCATGAAAGGTGGAAGATAAAGGGGGTACACCCAAAAAGTTGATCAGCCTAAATTGCATGTCCAAAAGGAGTGGATTAAGAGTAGTAAAACTTTTAAAGAGATAACCCGACTCTCAGGCCCCCACAATGATAAACGGGATCCGATGTAGCGATCGGGGTCAAACATAGGGACAAGGTTGGCAGTGTTAAGTGCACGTAATCTAGCACTCGTATACTCCAGCCGAAGAGGGTATATATAAAAGGTGTTCCCTAAGGAACAATAGCACACAAACTAAAGTAAGTAAAGAAAAACAAGAATAAGAAGAACAAAAGAAAGCAAAAGAAATGGGAAGAAATAGGTATATGGGAGGAAACCCAGGTTGGGGTTCACCTACTAAAGCATCTCACCAACATGCAACATCATCTCTCTCTCTCTCTCGCATACTCTTACCATGATTACAAGATACCACTAAAAGCGTCTATTCCACTCTTTCTCAATATGAGGATAGATCTAATTCTAAGGGTAGTCTCTCTCTCGAGATGACCACATGTAAACTTTGCAACAAAACATATGGTTTTAAAGCCTTAGCACTACAACACTCTCGTGCATTCATACTACTCCATTAAACATGATAAAAGCAATATTACTCTTTCGAGATATCAACAATCAAACATCACAGGATGGTATCTAAGCATACAAGTGAAGCATTAAAATAGATGCATGGAGATAATCTTGATAAGAATATGTATATTCAACAGAAAGAGATAATATACATGTTGGGAGAGCCTTAGTGGCTACTCCCAACCCAAGTTAAGGTGTTTAGCCACTCATGCTTGCGGACAACATAACGGTGTTATAGAAATATGGATACATGAAGTCCCATGAAGAGAGGAGGGAAGTACTACAAGATGGAATGATAAATCTAGAGAGAAGAGATGTGATACAACACAATACTTCTTTAGATCTGGATCTAACACGTGGATGGCGTGGACAGTCTTCTTCTCTTGAAGAAGGAGTCTTCAGTTTCCTCTCTCCTTAGCTTCTGCCTTTAGAGATCCAAAACTGGTGGATGGGATGGTCTGGGATGAATCTGGAACGCAGCATCACTTCGTGGTCCTCGAGATCTGATCTATCCTCCTCCCCTTGACAAGACAGGTGGGTATGCTATTTATAGGAACATTCCACCGACTTAGGCCTAGATCACAGTCGTGGTCTACTCTTTATTCATTTTTCATCGCGGTTGAGCTTATCGTGGTCTGGTGACGATCGTGATTGAGGTCTGCTTATGTGTTGCTTCCGGGCAGTCGAGGTCGAGGTCTTCCCATTCGGTCGTAAATTGCAAGAATTCATCAGCGATTGCGGTCTCCAAACTGGTCACGGTCTATGTTGATCGAGGTTCGTGTTCACACCGCAACCCCTGATCTGACTGGGGACCCTGGTTCCAATCACGACCATTCTTAAAGTTGAGGTTGAGCAGTGACTGCAGTTTGTAAACTAGCCGTGATCCGTCTTTGACGCCTGATTATCTTGATCTCTAGAGAGCTCCAAAACTGTGATCGTGGTTGAGATATAAGTGGACCGTGGATGCAGTCCTGGTCCATGACCTGGGTTGTGAATGTACCTGAAACCATGTCAGTGAGGCTTTAGTCAAAAAGGTAGAAAATTATGTGAAAAGCTAACAAAAGATATACTAAAAGTGGTGTAAAGTATATAAAAAAAGTATGTGCAATAGGGTGTTATCAACTCCCCCAAACTTAGAATCAAGCCTTCCCTCAGGCTAAGTGTAGGTTCAAGAACTCAGAGAGAGAAAAAGCAATCTTAGTTGACAAAATTATAACATGATTGAAATATCGCATTCTTGCATCAAGACTATTGTAGCATGTTTTCTAAACCTTTGGTCTCATTCCTCCCCCTCAACCGGAGTTGTATAACTTCATTTTCTTGCTATTACCTTCAATTGTAAAAGGCTTCTCCTTCTCAACTTATCATCCCTTCCCTTAGGCAAGATTTTTTTCAAAGGGTAGCTTTCACACCAATTCTTTATTTTTCAGTTGACCCTATGCTAATGTGTTCGAGTAGGATTAAGGCTTTAGATGATTTCCTCTTCCTTCTGAAGTCCTCACCCACAACTGTCATAAGAATAGTGTTGCCCTTTTTGGGCTTCTAACTTTAAGTCAGGTGGTTTTTTGAGTTTTTATTCAGGATTGGAAGTGTGTAAGCTTGTCTTCAAGATTCCACTTACGGGCACGACATATCTGCATTCATGAGTGAAACAATATACCGACCATGCGGAAACTTTTGGCATCTTTTTGGGAAAAACTCTCATATTTTTTTTCTTTATTTCTTTTTGGCTTTTTACCTCTCCTTTTAGGCTTGGGTGCGAGGGATTTTTACTTGGTCTTCTGGGTGGTCAAGCCTCTTTTAGATATGCCTTGAAGAGGGCAGTTGTTTCCCTTTTTACGAAGATAAGGATTTTCTAGTCAAGAGCGTTAGGTGAAGGTGGTTGGTCAGGAGTATGACTAGGTGAAGCTCTCTAGTCTCTGAGGGTTTCATGAGTTAAGGTTATCACATGTACAACGTCTTATTGCAAGAATGAGATAGAGAAGTATTTCTATGATTTTGTTTTACTTGTATATACATGTATATGATGCTCATATATTTCTCTCAAAGAGGGTAGAAATACTACAATCGGAAAATTTAGCAGGAGCGGAGGCTAGCTTCTAAATTCAAAAGGTAGTTTTATTAAACATTTCAATTTTTCAATTTTTTGAAGAATATTTAGAGGTAAAAAGATGGTAAATGTACCTCTGTAGCCCGTTTATGACTCCTCCCCTAAACGTATCCTACACCACATCACAGGGTGTCACAATTTGAATGAGATGTATAAACGGGCTTTCTTTATTTGTTTTTGTTGTTACTCGTGGAGGCCCACTCAGACTCGAGGAGCGTTCTTGCGTATATTCCTCGTAGCACGTGATATTGTTCATATTGCACACCTTCCACCTTGAAGTCAATAGTGGCTATGCCACCATCCAGGATAGATAGAAGAAACTGTAGTCATTTGATAATGGCACCTGCTAGGGGCTCCTATGGCAGAACTGTGTCTTCTTGAAGTCCTTGCATGTCGTGTGGTCGTACCCTCTGTAATGTCTTTTTATCATGTCGATGATAGCCTCAGTGCATGTTTTTGCCTTTTCTTCTGTGGGTGTCTTTGTTGTTGTCATATTAGTTTTCTTGTTAAGTGTGAAGGTTGCGTCAGAGCTGTTGTAGAGGACTACAGTCCTTCTGAGGATGTTGACATGCAGTAAAGTCCAATGATTGTCGTGAAGAATAGGTAGGAAAATGTGGTCTGGTGGGGACGTCACCAGACGTTGTTGCAGCCGCTCCTTCTCTCCTAACCTTTTGTCCCTTAGGATGTCATCTACTAGTAACAGTACGCCATGTGGGCATTTGGCATGGTATCACCTAGTATCGCCTGGTAAGCTGACATCGTACTTATAGAAAGGTATCCTCCTATTTTCAGCGTTTCTCAGAGGTCTTCTTTTAGCACACAAATGCCATCTCACTCGAAGATGACATCTCCCGGCGAATCATCTTCTTTCAAAGAACTCATAATTTTAGTCAATTCTTCCAGAGAGAGACTGAGGCAGCTCCATCTATCAAAATTCTTGAAAGAAGGTGTAATTTCTCTTGTCAGTCTGTCTGGTCTTGCATCGCCCAAGTCTTCTTCTTCAACCTCTCCTTCCTCAGGTTGTTCCCTTGGAGGCTGTTTTTCAGGGACTACTTCTATTGGAGGTTGCTTTGTTTCATCGTCTGACATCTATTTTGTAGCTTCTCCAGAGCTTTCATTCCATCCTTCTTTCTAAGCCGCAACTCACTATTTTATGTACTTTTTGTATATACTTTACACCACTTTTAGTATATCTTTTGTTATCTTTTCACATTATTTTTCTACCTTTTTTACTAAAGCCTCACTTACATGGTTTCAGGTACATTCACAACCCAGGTCGCGGACCAGGACCGCGACTGCGATCCACTTATATCTCAACCGCGATCGTGGTTTTGGAACTCTCAAGAGATCAAGATCAGTAGGCGTCAAAGAAAGATCGTGGTCACTGCTCAACCTCGACTTCAAGAATGGTTGCGATCAGAAGTAGGGTCCCCATTCAGATCAGAGGCCGCAGTGTGAACATTGACCGCGATCAACACAAACCACGCCTAGTTTGGAGACCGCGATCACTAATGAATTCTTGCAAACCGGGACCGAATGGGAAGACCTCGACCTCGACCGTCCGGAAGCAATGCACAAGCAGACCTTAATCACGATCATCACCAGGACGCTACTAAGCTCAACCGCGATGAAAAATGAATAAAGATTAGACTGCAACCGCAGTCTCACCACTCACCCAATCAAGACTGTGACCACAATCTAGGCCTAAGTCGGTGGAATGTGCCTATAAATAGCACACCCACCTATCTTGTCAAGGAGAGGAGTATAGATCGGATCTCGAGGACCACAAAGTGCTGCAGCATTCCAGATTCATCCCAGACCATCCCATCCACCAGTCTTGGATCTCTAAAGGCAGAAACTGAGGAGAGAGGAGACTAAAGACTCCTTCTTTAAGAGAAGAAGACCATCCACGCCATCCACGTGTTAGATCCAGATCTGAAGAAGTATTGTGTTGTATCATGTCTCTCCTCTGGATCTATCATTCCATCTCAATGTACTTCCCTCCTCTCTTCGTGGGACTTCATGTATCCATCTTTCTGTAACGTCGTTATGTTGTCTGCAAGCATGAGCGGCTAAACACCTTAACTTGGGTTGGGAGTAGCCATTAAGGCTCTCCCAACATGTATATTGTCTCTTTATGTTGAATATACATATTCTTATCAAGATTATCTCCATGCACATGTTTTAATGATTCACTTGTATGCTTAGCTACCATCTTGTGATGTTTGATTGTTGATATCTCGAAAGAGTAATATCACTTTTATCATGTGTCATGGAGTTGTATGAATGCACGAGAGTGTTGTAATGCTAAGGCTTTAAAATCATATGTTCTGTTGTGAAGTTTACGTGTGGTCATCTCGAGAGAGAGACTACCCTTAGACTTAGATCTATCCTCATCTTGAGAAAGAGTGGAATAGACTCTTTTGGTGGTTGCTTGTAATCTTGGTAAGAGTATGCGAGAGAGAGAGATGATGTTGCATGTTGGTGAGATGCTTTCATAGGTGAACCCCAACTGAAGTTTCCTCTCATATACTTGTTTCTTCCCATTTCTTTTGCTTTCTTTTGTTCTTCTTATTCTTGTTTTTCTTTACCTGCTTTAGTTTGTGTGCTATCGTTCCTTAGGGAATGCCTTTTATATATACCCTCTTCGACTGGAGTATATGATTGCTCGATTCTGTGCACTTAACACGGCCAACCTTTTCCCTGTGTTTGACTACTCTGAATCCTCTCTCCTCATCTTCTGCCTTTGGAGATCCAAGACTGGTGGATGGTATGGTCTGGGACAAATCTGGAACGTAGCAACACTTTGTGGTCCTCGGGATCCGATCTATCCTCCTCTATTTGACAAGACAGGCGGGTGTGCCATTTATAGACACATTCCACTGACTTAGGCCTAGATCGCGGTCGCATCTTGGTTGGGTGAGTGGTGAGACCACGGTCACAGTCTACTCTTTATTCATTTTTCATCACAGTTGAGCTTAGTTGCAGTCCGGTGAAGATCGCGATCGAGGTATGCTTATGTGTTACTTCTGAGCGGTCGAGGTTAAGGTCTTCCCAATCGGTTGCGGTTCGCAAGAATTCATCAGCGACCGTGGTCTCCAAACTGGTCGCAATCTGTGTTGATCTCGGTCCATGTTCACACTGTGGCCCCTGATCTGACTGGGGACCCTGGTTCCAATCCGAACAGGTGCATGGAGATAATCTTGATAAGAATATGTATATTCAACAGAAAGAGACAATACACATGTTGGGAGAGCCTTAGTGGCTACTCCCAACCCAAGTTAAGGTGTTTAGTTGCTCATGCTTGTGGACAGTATAACGACATTACGAAAAGATGGATATATAAAGTCCCACAAAGAGAGGAGGGAAGTACAATGAGATGGAATGGTAGATCTAGAGAGAAGATATGTGATAAAACATAGTACTTATTTAGATCTGGATCTAACACGTGGATGGCGTGGATGGTCTTCTTCTCTTAAAGAAGGTGTCTTCGGTCTCCTCTCTCCTCAACTTATGCCTTTGGAGATCTAAGACTAGTGGATGGGATGGTTTGGGATGAATTTGGAATGCAACAACACTTTGTGGTCCTCGAGATTCGATCTATCCTCCTCTCTTTGATAAGATAGGCAGATGTGCTATTTATAGGCACATTCCACCGACTTAGGCCTAGATCGTGGTCGCAGTCTTGGTTGGGTGAGTGGTGAGACTTGAAAAACCACTAGAGAGGGGGTGAATAGGGTTTTATAAATATTTTAACAATAATTCAACTCAAGAAACCACAATTGAGATAAGAAGAAAGAGGCAAGGTGTTTAGAGTGGTTCCACCCTTAGCAAAAACTAAGGGAGTCAGTCCACTACCCAATTGTTTCCAATTGGGATTTGAAATTATTTGAATTTTATTACCTTTTTAGGATGTTACACAAAATTACAAATATCTTCCTCACAATTTGTACAGCCTTCACCCCGAAGTCATCTCATCAACTATGAAGCAGCCTTCACTTGAAGTAACTTCAAGCTCCCCTTGAAGTAGCCTTCCTCCTTGAAGTAGCTTCCCGTTGAGACCTTCTAGAAGTAGTACAAATTCCTCCTTCTCTACTGAGAAGATCCTTCTCCACCTGAGAAGATAGAACCCTCTCCAATCTGCATCCTCCAACCCTAGGAGTAGCAAGGAGAGTACAAGCAATAAGAAGGAACAAGAAGGGAAAATAGAAATTACAATTACCGCTTAAGCACAAGGCTTGAATCCTATATCAAGCATTTTGATCTCCTAACCAATGTGTATGGAAGTGGAAGTGGAAGTGCAGTGAGTAGGAGATGCTAGCCTATAGGACACAAATTTGTAGCAATGGAAAGGATTAGAAAATGCTAGAGTGGCTCAATTTCTCACAAGAATAGATTGCCAATTGCAAGTATGTATGCTCAAGTGTTGCACAAGTGTGTTTAGGTGTCCTAAGGCATGTCCTATTTATAGAAATGGCATGTGAGTGCTTAAGGACGTTTTAGACACTTTCTAGGGGGTTCTTAGTGCTCAACTAGCCATTAGTTATCCACTAATTGCTTTAGCAACGACTAGTTTATTAATTCTGAAAAGTGCAGACATAGACAATCTCGGTTTGTCGACCGAGAGTACGTCGGTCGAAGTTTTTGTAGACCGAGGGATGGTCTGGAGCAAGTGTATATAATGTTCAATTCCAACTCCCAACTACCTTGTCTATTGTGTCTAGCAGCTATAAAACCTATTAGAAGAAATAACATGGGAGACTCTTGATCGAGAAGTTGTTCGACCGATCTTGTCTCGGTCGACAAAGAGTTCGATCGAGAGTGTCTATGTTTTAGTGGTTCTAGATGAATACTAAGTGTGTGTATGAGTGTGCAGTTGTGACACTATTATAGGGGATGGCCTATCTAAGTGTTGTGAATTTCTAGGGAAGATCTAAACACTTGATTTACATGATATCTAAGTACTTGGACATTATATACTTGTACAAGTTTTTACATTTGATTACAATCATGAAATTAATGCATTGTGAGCATTTAGGTCTTCCAAAGTTGTTTCATCCCCCTAGTTCCTGCAACACTCAAATAGCACGTTAGATCCACAAGAATGAAATTTTTGTTATTTTCAAAACAAAGGGATTTTGATGATGTCCATTTAGCCAACAACCTCCCCCTTTTTGAAGATGACAAACATTTCTAAACATAAATCAAATAATCTTAAAATGAGTTATGTTTCATACTTGAGATTTATCTTGTGTATTCCTTCTCTTGTTTATGGAATGTATGCTTATAATTCCCAAAGAAGTGTGGAACATAAAGTCCAACTCTTAGGGAATATAGCAACTTTTAATGTAAAGCTAAGAGATTATGAAACTCATTGATTGAGTATTTAATATTTATATTATTTCTCCCCCTTTGTCATTTCAAAAAGATAGTCGTTAAAATCATGTGTTAAAACCCCCGCTTAATTTGTTCTCCCCTTTCAAAAAGATAACCATCAAATCATTTGAAAGGATTTCCATTTGAAGCCAAAATGTAAGGATCAGAAAAACCAACCAATTTAAGAAGCACAAATGTAAAAGAAAACATCTTCTAAGGAAGTAATGATTAGTTGTTTCCTTATTTTATTGAATTGATCTAATGGAAGTAGTTTTGTGAAAATATCAGCCAATTGATCTTCTGGATCAACATGATGAAGGGATACATGATTTTTAGAGATATGATCCCTTAGAAAATGATGACGGATTTCAATATGTTTGGCACGGCTGTGTAAAATAGGATTATGTGCCAAGTTTATATCACTTGTATTGTCACAAAAGATAGGTGTGGATGAAAATGTAAAACCATAATTGTTTAAAACTTTTTGCATATAAAGCACTTGAGCACAACAAGACCTGGCTTCCGTATATTCAGCTTCAGTTGTAGAGAGGGAAACCGTGTTTTGTTTCTTGCTAAACCAAGATACTAAGGCTCTTCCTAACAAGAAACAACTTTTGCTTGTGCTCTTTTGATCAATTCAACAAACAGCGTAATCGGCGTCGGTATAATCTTTGAAGTCCAAAGATTGTCCTTTAGGATACCATAGACCATAACTTTTAGTGTCGGCTAAATATCTTAAAATCTGTTTGATGGCTTGAAAATGAGTTTGCATAGGTTGTGATTGAAATCTAGCACAAAGTCCAACAGAAAACATGATGGCTCTATATAAAGAATCATCAATGGGTTCCCCATTTTCATCTATGTCAATTTTAGCAGAGGTACTCATTGGTGTGGTAGCATGTTTGCAAATTGTCATCCCAAAGCATTTTAAAAGTTCATTTGTATACTTTTCTTGGCTTATAAAAATATCAGCGGGCGTTTGCTTTATTTGAAAACCAAGAAAAAAAGTCAATTCTCCCATGAGACTCATTTCAAATTCCTTTTGCATAATATTACTGAATTGTGTACATAAAGATTCATTGGATGCACCAAAGATAATATCATCAACATAGATTTGAACAACCAAAAAATCAGATTCATATGTTTTGAAAAATAGAGTAGAATATGAATTTTCAATTGAAAAGCTATTATCAAAAAGATAATTTTTTAGCCATTCATACCAATTTCTAGGTGCTTGTTTTAACCCATAGAGTGCTTTCTTGAGTTTGTATACATAATTTCAAAACAAGGGGGTTGAGCAACATATACTTCTTCTTGTATTATTTCATTGAGAAATGCACTTTTTACATCCATTTGTAATAGTTTGATGTTTTTGTGGGCATCTACAACTAGTAGCATTCTAATGGCTTCAAGTCTTGCCACTGGTGCATAAGTTTCAACAAAGTCTATTCCTTCTTGTTGGTTATACCCTTGTGCTACCAACCTAGCTTTATTTCTTACTACTTCCCCGGCTTCATTTAACTTATTTCTAAAAACCCACTTAGTTCCAATAATGGTTTTATCTTGAGGTTTAGGAACTAAGTCGCATACATCTTTCTTAGTGAATTGGTTTAATTCTTCTTGCATTTCCATTATCCAATAATCATCTTTTAGAGCTTCAGTCACCTTCGTAGGTTCAATTATAGACACAAATGCCACATTTGCAACATCTCTAAAAGATGATCGGGTTTTTACTCTATCCTTAGGATTTCCAATGATCAGTTCCTGAGGACGATCCTTAATAATTCTAGGGATGGGTTTTTGTGTCTCAATTTGTTGATCATTTTCAGCATTTTGATCATCTTTAATTGATATGGTTAGATCTTTGATTTGATGAGTAATATAAACTATGTTATCACTTTGTTTTTGTTCTTCATGAAAAGTAATGTGAATGGATTCTTCAAATTTTCTAGAGATAGTGTTGTAAACTCTAAATGCTTTAGTAGAAGTTGAATATCCCAAGAAAAAGGCTTTTTGTGATTTAGAGTCAAACATTTCTCTATCATCTTTTGTGTTCAAGATATAGCAAGTTGAGCCAAAAGTATGAAAATAGTCAACCCTTGCTTTCTTAGTATACATGATTTCATATGGTGTTTTCTTCAAATAAGAGTGCACGGTTACTCTATTTAGTACATAACAAGCTGTGTTTACTGCTTCAGCCCAAAATATTTTAGGTGTATTATGTTCAAGCATCATAGTCCTAGCCATTTCTTGTAATGACCGATTTTTCCTTTCAACTATGCCATTTTGTTGTGGAGTGCGTGGAGCAGAAAAATTGTGAGTGTAGCCTTGAGATGTGCAAAATTCTTCAAATATATGATTCTCAAATTCTCCACCATGATCACTTCTAATTGTGCATATTTTGTTTTGTAATTGATTTTCAATCTTTGAACAAAATTGTATGAAAACTTGAATAGTATCATCTTTATTTGCAAGAAAATGTACCCATGTATATCTACTATAGTCATCAACAATAACAAAGCAATATCTTTTCCCACCAATAGATTGTGTCCTCATAGGTCCGAACAAATCCATATGAATAAGTTCTAGTGATCTACTGGTTCTAAGCATGTTTTTGGGTTTAAAAGAAGTTTTAGTTTGTTTACCCAAAGTACATGGTTCGCAATTTTCAGATTGATCAAAAGATAACTTAGGCAAACCACAAATAAGATCATATTTAACTAGCTTTTTGATAACATATGAACTAGCATGACCTAATTTTCTATGCCATAGTTGTAAAGAATTTTCTTTTGCAAGTAAGCATTTTCCAACTACATATTGCATAGAGTTAGGTATAAGGATATATAGATTTCCAACTCTTTTTCCTTCATATACAACATTTGTAGTGTTATCTATTAGTAACTTGCAGCAATTTTTGTTGAATAAAACATCATATCCACTATCACATAATTGACTGACTTTTATTAAATTATGGTGCAAACCATCAACAAGTAAAACATTCTTTATTTCAAGGTTTGTACCAATATTACCTATTCCAACAATTTTACCTTTACCATTGTCTCCAAAAGTGACTGTTCCGCTTTTCTTTTCCTCAAGAGTTTGAAATGCATCCTTGTTCCCGGTCATGCGTTTGGAACATCCACTATCAACTACCCAATCCTGCAATAAAATATAGGTTTTGGTACCCATGTGATGGTTCATTATGGTTAGGTACGGTTAACAACAAACTGAACATGATTTAACAAATTAAACTGAATAGAACTTCATTCGGTTGACAAATACTCTGACCGACCTTGACTCAGTCAACAATTTCTCTACCAAGATTTTTACTGTTTTTAACTGTAGATTTCGGATTTGGTACAGGAATTCCTTCAGTCGAATAATTTCTCGACCGAGGAGTGTCTCAGTCGAACTATTTGTCGACCGAGATTGTTTCTATTTGTTTTCAGTAATCTGTTTATGTTAATTTGGGCTTAAATCATTGTAATATGCCAAGGTACTATTCTATTTAGTTGAGATGAGACATTAAGATATTCAAATGAAGTGTTAGGTCAAATATCAACTTAATCATACTAATTGCTTTAGCAACGGCTAGTTTATTAATTCTAAAAAGTGTAGACAGAGGCAATCTCAGTTGAGAAGTTTGTCAACTGAGAGTATGTCGGTCGAAGTTTTTGTCGACCGAGGGACGGTGAAAGTAGGTGAAATTCTAAATAGAGTTATAATATTTAAGCCCTAACCCTGTGCAATATGATGACGAACTAGAACCCTAATAATAAAGTAGTGGGTGAAACCTTATAAAGATGAAATACCTTAAATGATTGAGTACATGCAACCTTGTTGTAGGCAATGCTTTAACCTGAAATGAGTCCATACCATTAAAGGTAGTTGGACCATTCTTGTGTGTGGCCTATGCACTTCATGATGAGAGTGATAGGTTAATGGATGAAAGTATTAAGATGGGAAGTACCTTAATACAAGATAAGTTGATAACTTGAGGAAGTTAAAGGTGATGAGGAAAGTGTTATACCTTGATGCATTTCAAATCTAATCTATTTGGGTAAGAAACATATGAAGTGTGTTATGTAATTATTACAATAAAATGTAATGAATTTGATATACCTTGACAAGCATAGGCTAATATACCTTGAGAATAAGGGTAAGCCAAACTAATGAGTATGATGTAATCATACCATGATAATGATGAGGAATGAACTCATACCTTGTACTGAGAATCATTTAATGATAAAGGTTAAGAGTAATGAACATGAATGAATTCTAAAGATGTGTAATGGCCTTATGAGCCATATGGTTAGATGTTGCCTAGTGAGAGGTGACAAGGTGTTCTGTGGGCCTTATGAGCTATGAGGATGGTTGTTGCCTAATAAAAGGTAACAAAATGTTTTAAAGGTTACACAGGATTGACATAGTTCAATACCTGGAATAATATCACAGGATTGATATAGTTCAATACCTGGAATAGATGCACATGATTAGCATAGTCTAATACCTGGAATAATAACACAAGATTGGTTAAATCCCAATACCTGGAATGATAACATAGGATTGGTTAAATCGCAATACCTGGAATGATAACACAGGATTGGTAATAACCCAATACCTGGAATGGTTACACAGGATTGACATAGTTCAATACCTGGAATGATAACACAGGATTGGTAAAATCCCAATACCTGGAATAATAATACAGGATCGATTAAATCCCAATACCTGGAATAATAACACAAGATTGGTTAAATCCCAATACCTGGAATAATAACACAAGATTGGTTAAATCCCAATACCTGGAATAACAACACAGGGTTGGTTAAATCTCAATACCTGGAATGATAACACAGGATTGGTTAAATCCCAATACCTGGAAAAACAACACATGATTGGTTAAATCTCAATACTTGGAATGATAACACAGGATTGGTTAAATCCCAATACCTGGAATAATAACATAGGATTGGTAATAACCCAATACCTAGAATGGTTACACAAGATTGACATAGTTCAATACTTGGAATGGTTACACAAGATTGACATAGTTCAATACTTGGAATGGTTACACAAGATTGACATAGTTCAATACTTGGAATGGTTACACAAGATTGACATAGTTCAATACTTGGAATGGATACACAAGAATGATATAAATCTAATGTTTGTACTAGTTGCACAAGATTGGTGTAGTCCAATGCCTGGAATGTTTATACATGATTGGTATAAACCAATGCCTGAGTAAGACATGATGGTGTACACTCTCATGTCCAATATAACCAAAATCTGGTTAGCAGATTGGCTAAGGCCAATAAGTTGAAACAATAATGTCTCATGGGTGTCATATCAAGATAATGAGTGTTACCAGAAAAGTTTGACATGATGGTATAATCTGAAGGATAAATGATATACATGTTCTTCCTATTCCTTATTAAGAGAATAGTTGATCTATTGTTCTATCATAAATAGTTACATTGCTTTAAGATGAGAATGCTTTAAACTGCATATCCTATGTCCAGTTTTATACATTTAACTGCAATAATAATGTTTTGGCGGAGAGTTATATCTCCCGCTGGGACAATTTACAATTGTCTCACCCCCGTGGGATCCAATGTTTTTAGGTGGACGTGGAAAAGGAGGTAGGAAAACTTTAGCAGAGAAAGAACTGCAACATCATCGAGGACAGTAGTAATATCTCAAGTGGAGATACTGCTTGTCTAGTCTTATAGTTAGAAAGTCCTATGTGTCGTATCTGTACTCTCAGGTCCTCGGGATTTATAGATAGTGCTTTCATCATCGACTCGAGATTTTGGCTTGATGCCTCGAGGTTTTATGATGTCTGTACATAATGTTGAATAGGACAGCTGATGTTGTAATCCTCGAGAAGAGACAGTACTGGTTGTGTACTTATGGAACAGAATGTAAATATTATATTTCGGTTCTTGATGAAAAAGATTTCCTATGTGTGGATTTCATGCAAAAAGTTTTAATTTTTAGTGATTTTCAGTAATCCGCTGCAAATTATTTGCTTCCGCTTAAGTAAATTTCGTTTTTATAAGTTGGATGCCACAATTTAGTGGTATCAGAGCTCTAGGTTTGCTGAGTCTACAGAGACATAGGACTAAGGTATCGAGTCTATTCTAAGTGTACTTCAGTGTATCTTATAGTGTCTTCTGCTTATGCAGAAGAAGATATATAACTTAAAGATGTCTGGAGGACATGAAGAATACGTTGTTGAGAGCAATGTTGCTGCACCAGTGGGAGGTGCAAGGGATCAGGCAAGGGAGGAACCAGTGCTTGAAAATCCTCATGTTGATGAAATCATGAGAGGAAACCCAGATGTTCATAATCTTTTTGCGCAACTCATGACTATGATGAGGTATATTGCAGACCGGATGCCAGCACCGGCACCTAGGGCACCAATTCCCAATGAGGGATATGGGTCTGGTAAGACCTTTGAACGACTACATCGTGTAGGAGCCATAGAATATGTTGAAACATCTAACCCAGCAGACGTTGATCTCTGGCTCATTGAGTTAGAAAAAGCCTTTAAGATCCTTAGTATCCCAGAGGCTGACAAAGTTAAACATGAGGTGTACCTTTTGAAAGGTAGTGTTGGACATTGGTGAGCTATAGAAGAAATAAAAAGGAATGATGAAGAAGTTGGATGGGAGGAATTCCGTTGAGAATTCATCAATAAGTATTTTCCAAAGACTTATTTAGATGAAAAGATCTCCCAGTTTGAGAAAATACGACAGGGAGCCATGTCAATAAGTGAATATGAGGTTAAGTTCATGGAACTTTTATGATTTTGCCCCCAGATGGCTGCTACTGAGGAGGAAAATATTCGACATTTTGAGAAAGGATTGAATGTTGAGATGTCCATTCCGGCATCTGCCCTAGAAAGTAGGGAGAGGTATGCCACATTTGTGGAGTCTATACGGAGGATAGAATGATCTACGATAAAGAAACATGAGACAAACCTCAAAAGAAAGTCTACACAGTCACAGGGACTAATGAGTAGTGGCAGCTGACAACCAAAATCTTCACCAGTCCAACCACAATATAGTGTACCTATGCAGGGGTCATCAAGTTGGGGTCCAGCTTGTCATAAATGTGGACACCTAGGACATTTTAGACAACAATGTCCAAGGAGAAATAGTGAGATGACCCAGCAGTCAAGGCATAATCTGCAAAACCCACAAGGACCTCAGTCCAGTGCAGCAGATGGTAGAGGACAAAGACAAGTGTCACAATTTATTCCATCTACTTCTGGTAGTAGAGGACAAAGGCAATAACAAATAACAACTAAGTCCATGCTATGGGTTAGATAAGATGTTAGTTATCTTGTAAAAGGTAGACTAGTCAAGATATAACTTTCTATTTTGATTTACCTTCTATTTCCTACTATAAGAAAAGTAGTTGTTGTTTAGTTCATCTGTATAATCCTTTAACGATATGAGGAAGAGATAGTAGTATGAAAACTTATGTTCAGTTTAATATTCTTTTATATGTTTTGAAGCTTCTCCTTCTCCATTAAGTAAGGGGAGAGATGAAAAATGTAAAATAAAATAAGTGCATACTACTTGATCTCAATATTTATATACCCTGGCCAGGTATACAACTATTGATGATAAAGTGAGTATGGAAACTCTTAGATTGTAATATTTTTTATTGCCCTGATCAAGAAGTCATTCTGATACAATCTAATGAGTATCATGAAATAAGAAGCATGGAATGAATAAATGTGTCCTGTTCTAAGCATAAGAAAGAGAAATCTGAGATGACCTCAGATGAGAATGTTTGTATGAGGAATTAAAAGCATAATCCTAATAAGATTAGAATGAGGAATATGATTCCTTGTTTTCTTTTCTCTCAGGGACATGGCAATCAAGTGTGTCATAGGACACTTGATGTGCATAATATAAAGATGTTTATGTGATGGATACTTAGAAAGGTATCAATTTATCTTGGACTTTGCATCCAAGATGAAGATATATGTAATAAGTAATGTCCCAAGATGAAAGGAAGATAAATAAGTGATGTGTTTTTATTACATGTGATAGATACCAAGGTAAGAGATTCTGGTATCTAAGAAATAATAGATGGTTTATGTTGAATATGTGAAATGGTCAATTATGAAATCAAATTAATCATGTAAAATAATATGAACATCACATGTTAGGGGTTTATGTTTTGCATAAACATAACAATTGAAGATATCTTTGAGATAAATTCTTAATTGATAAGTAACCTTTCCTTATGATAAGATAATGTATAACTAATGAGATAGTTAGTGCAGGTAATAATGAAAGATAGTATGGTGTTATCAGGTGAGATGACATAATCAGGGTATGAAAAGACTTATAGTCTTAAGTGGATGACATAATATAATGGTGATCTTGAAAGAGAAATACTGAACCAACAAAGGAACATGGCAGTATTTGTTCCATGTGAATCATTCCATGATAAACTTGTATGGAATAAATTTGTATTGCTCAAAACTCTATAGTGTCTCCATAATAATGAGGTGTTATGTGAGGACATGATGATATGATGCATGGATAATATCTATTTCCCTTTATCTTGGATTTTGGGGATGAAATCTTTGTTAGGGGTTTATAATTTGTACCATCCCTGACTTGGGTTATACTTAACCCTAGGTGTTTTGATTAAGAAAGATGATTATATGCTTAATCTTATCTTGTGAAAAGTAATTAGGGCTCTTGAGAAACTTATGTTTCAATTTTGGTCTTGTTTAAACAATGTTGAAGCAATGTTTGCTTATTTTGGACTAAAGTGCAAATTACCCAAGTTGAGGGGTTAAATTGAAAATGTTGCATGATAAGATGTTCCTAATGTGTTGAAGCATCATGAGAATGAATATGATGCAAAGGTATGGCTTGTGGTAGCCTGAGTACCAAGGAAGAGCTGATAAAGCAATGTTTATGCATTAAAACCTAGTTTTGGTGTAAAGTGAGGTTTACCCAAAACCTAGGGTTCAATATGCAAATTACCACTTCAATAAGGTCCCTAATGTTTCTTGGCACCATGTAGAGCAAATAAAATGAGAGGGGCTCCTCATTTGAATTAAGTTGGAGGAGAGAGAATCTTGATATTAAAATAATCAAGATTTAATCCTAATTGAAACCCTAATTCGATTTATGGCAACAATAAATGTATTAATTAAAGGGCCTTCAACCAAAATTAAAATGGTTGGATTCATATGTGCGTGGACATCCTTGAGCCTTGCAAGGACCACGAAAATATCCAAGGGAATGGATAACTCACTCACAATTTTATAAGAAAAAGAAATATCCACTCACATATGGATATTAATATTATATGATTTAAGGTGCTTGATTTGATTTTATTTAAATCATGGATAATTGAGAGTAATAAGAGGCAAACAAGATATCCTCGTTCCTAAGGAATATGAGGGGGAAGAGGCGGCCATATTTTTGGGATTAAATGGATTTTTACAAAGCATATTCTCTCTCATTGAAAATTTTATAAAAAGACCTTTTACAAGCCAAATGAAAGGCTTTTACGACCCAACTTCTTCTCCTTGCTTGGGAAACGACCAAGGGAGCTTGGGAGGATCAGGAGGACGACTCCCTACCTGTTGGTAAGCTTCTTGACCTTGGTTCACCACGATTTCAGGTGGAAATCACAAATCAATGCATGATTTCTTCCTATTTCGATCTCCTCTTCAATTCTAATCATTCATTTTTACTCAAAACTTGAGGACGAGCCTTGGAATAGTGAAAGGAGTTGCATATACCATTGTTTCCGTGAGCTTGGAGCTTTGGAGCTCAATAAGAGGCAGGTTTTATAACTTGAAACACTAACTTTCTTATTGCATTCAATTCCCCATCAAATAATGATCATTTCTCTATTTACAATTATTGATTTGGTTGTTTGATGCAATCTCCATGGAAATCACAGAAGGTTTCGTGGGTCTAGAGCTTGATGATGATGACATCATCATAATCAAACACCTCCCCAAATATCTAGACCATACGGTTTCAATCAAGTGTCCAAACGGTTTGTGTTTTGGGAGCAAACGGTTTCAAACCGTTTGGAATGAAACAGTTTCACTAAACCGCATAGAAGCAAATGGTTTAAGACCGTTTGGTGATGTTGACCAGGGTTGACCATTTGGGGACTTATTCATAATGATCTAGGTTAATGACCCATCAATTATTATTGATTAATTCCAATTGCTTCATGAGTTGAAGGTCCATCAATCACCTAAACCCTAATCGGGTTGAGTGCTGATTTTATAAGTGATTGAGTTTGAAACTTGGGTTGATTGACCCAAACGGTTTCAAAACCATTTGGGAATCACCCAAACGGTCTCAAGACCGTTTGGAGGTCATCCAAATGACCTCAAGACCGTTTGGGGTCAGGTCATGTTCAATTTGGATGATGGTTCAATGGTTTCAAAGTAACTAATCTTACATTGATTAATGTTGAAGGACCATCGATTCCAAACCCTAATCCAATTGATTCAAACCCTAATTGATGATCAATTGAGGGTCAATTGAGGGTCAAATCAGTTGAAGGTTGAGCTATTTAACTCAATTGAAGTTTGATTATATGTCCAATTGATGATTGGTTACATAAATTCAACGATTGAAGGAATCAACATTGGAAACCCTATTTCAATTTGATTGGTTGAGACCATATTTGGTCCATGCGGTTTTGAGGTGGTTTGGACCAAACGGTCTCAAGACCGTTTGGGACCAAACAATCTCAAACCGGTTGAGTCCATGCGGTTTCAAAAAGGTACTTTAGCAAACGGTTTCAAGTACTTGCTTTAGAAAACGGTCTCAAGCACCACCTTTACCAAATAGTTTCAAACTGTTTGAACTTTGAAAGACCAATATCGTTTGGGGCTCAAGTAGTCAAAATGATTTGAGGACTCAATTGGTTAATCCACTTGGATACCTATTGTAATATAAGATCCAATTAGTCAATTCATTTGGATACCTCATGTAATGGAGGTCCAATGTGATTGAATCTCTTGAGAATTAAGATGATGATTGATCCATTGTTCCAATGATGATTATTAAGGTTAGGTACAAAGGTTGAAACCCTAAAGTACCTAAATGATTAATACCTTTAGATTAATTAACCCTAAAAGGTTATGAGAGTAATGTCTTAGTACACTATGTTAACCATAGTTGTATGTACTTGATTGAAGGGTTTATGTGACCTAATCAAGTTGAGAGGATGATAGAAAGGAATTCATATATGAATATTAATCATGTGATGATTAGGTTATGATCCTTAATAAAGAGATCATGAAACCCTAATCCAGAAGGTTAATGAACCCTAACCCTAGTTTAGGGCAACATAATGTAAAACCTCAATTATGGGAATAAAGAGTGAAACCCTAATTGGGATGAATACCTCCAATTGATATGAAATGAGAAACCCTAATTGAGGGTTATGCCATGAGAAACCCTAATTGAGGGTGATGCCATGAGAAACCCTAATTGAGGGTGATGCCATGAGAAACCCTAGTTGGGATGAATAGTAAGAGAAACCCCAAAGCCCTAATAAAGTGTAAAGGTAGGTGAAATTCTAAATAGAGTTATAATATTTAAGCCCTAACCTTGTGCAATATGATGACGAACTAGAACCCTGGTAATAAAGTAGTGGGTGAAACCTTATAAAGATGAAATACCTTAAATGATTGAGTACATGCAACCTTGTTGTAGGCAATGTCTTAACCTGAAATGAGTCCATACCATTAAATGTAGTTGGACCATTCTTGTGTGTGACCTATGCACTTCATGATGAGAGTGATAGGTTAATGGATGAAAGTATTAAGATGGGAAGTACCTTAATACAAGATAAGTTGATAACTTGAGGAAGTTAAAGGTGATGAGGAAAGTGTTATACCTTGATGCATTCCGAATCTAATCTATTTGGGTAAGAAACATATGAAGGGTGTTATGTAATTATTACAATAAAATGTAATGAGTTTGATATACCTTGACAAGAATAGGCTAATATACCTTGAGAATAAGGGTAAGCCAAACTAATGAGTATGATGTAATCATACCAAGATAAGGATGAGGAATGAACTCATAACTTGTATTGAGAATCATTTAATGATAAAGGTTAAGAGTAATGAACATGAATGAATTCTAAAGATGTGTATTGGCCTAATGAGCCATATGGTTAGATGTTGCCTAGTGAGAGGTGACAAGGTGTTATGTGGGCCTTATGAGCTATGAGGATGGTTGTTGCCTAATAAAAGGTAACAAAATGTTTTAAAGGTTACACAGGATTGACATAGTTCAATACCTGGAATAATATCACAGGATTGATATAGTTCAATACCTGGAATAGATGCACAGGATTAGCATAGTCTAATACCTGGAATAATAACATAGGATTGGTTAAATCCCAATACCTGGAATGATAACACTAGATTGGTTAAATCCCAATACCTGGAATGATAACACAGTATTGGTAATAACCCAATATCTGGAATGGTTATACATGATTGACATAGTTCAATACTTGGAATGATAACACAGGATTGGTTAAATCACAATACCTGGAATAATAATACAGGATTGGTTAAATCCCAATACCTGGAATAATAACACAGGATTGGTTAAATCCCAATACCTGGAATAATAACATAGGATTGGTTAAATCCCAATACCTGGAATAACAACACAGGATTGGTTAAATCCCAATACCTGGAATGATAACACAGGATTGGTTAAATCCCAATACCTGGAATAACAACACATGATTGGTTAAATCTCAATACCTGGAATGATAACACAGGATTGGTTAAATCCCAATACCTGGAATAATAACACAGGATTGGTAATAACCTAATACGTGAAATGGTTACACAAGATTGACATAGTTCAATACTTGGAATGGTTACACAAGATTGACATAGTTCAATACTTGGAATGGTTACACAAGATTGACATAGTTCAATACTTGGAATGGATACACAAGAATGATATAAATCTAATGTTTGTACTAGTTGCATAGGATTGGTGTAGTCCAATGCCTGGAATGTTTATACAGAATTAGTATAAACGAATACCTGAGTAAGACATGATGGTGTACACTCTCATGTCCAATATAACCAAAATCTGGTTAGCAGATTGGCTAAGGCCAATAAGTTGAAACAAGAATGTCTCATGGGCGACATATCAAGATAATGAGTGTTACAAGAAAAGTTTGACATGATGGTATAATATGAAGGATAAATGATATACATGTTCTTCCTATTCCTTATTAAGAGAATAGTTGATCTATTGTTCTATCATAAATAGTTACATTGCTTTAAGATGAGAATGCTTTAAACTGCATATCCTCTATCCAGTTTTATACAATTAACTGCAATAATCATGTTTTGGCGGAGAGTTATATCTCCCGCTGGGACAATTTACAATTGTCTCACCCCCGTGGGATCCAATGTTTTTAGGTGGAAGTGGACAAGGAGGCAGGAAAAATTTAGCAGAGAAAGAACTGCAACATCATCGAGGACAGTAGTAATATCTCAAGTAGAGATACTGCTTGTCTAGTCTTATAGTTAGAAAGTCCTATGTGTCGTCTCTGTACTCTCAGGTCCTCGGGATTTATAGATAGTGCTTTCATCATCGAATCGAGATTTTGTCTTGATGCCTCGAGGTTTTATGTTGTCTGTACATAATGTTGAATAGGACAGTTGATGTTGTAATCCTCGAGAAGAGACAATATAGGTTGTGTACTTAAGGAACAGAATGTAAATATTATATTTTGGTTCTTGATGAAAAAGATTTCCTATGTGTGGATCTCTTTGCAAAAAGTTTTAATTTTTAGTGATTTTCAGTAATCCGCTGAAAATTATTCGCTTCTGCTTAAGTAAATTTCATTTTTATAAGTTGGATGCCACAATTTAGTGGTATCAGAGCTCTAGGTTCGCTGAGTCTACAGAGACATTGGACTAAGGTATCGAGTGTGTTCTAAGTGTACTTCAGTGTATCTTATAGTGTCTTATGCTTATGCAGAAGAAGATATATAACTTAAAGATGTCTGAAGGACATGAAGAATACGTTGTTGAGAGCAATGTTGCTGCACCAGTGGGAGGTGCAAGGGATCAGGAAAGGGAGGAACCAGTGCCTGAAAATCCTCATGTTGATGAAATCATGAGAGGAAACCCAGATGTTCATAATCTTTTTGGGCAACTCATGACTACGTTGAGGTATATAGCAGACCGGACGCCAGCACCGGCACCTAGGGAACCAGTTCCCAATGAGGGATATGGGTCTGGTAAGACCTTTGAACGACTACATCGTGTAGGAGCCATAGAATATGCTGGAACATCTGACCCAGCATACATTGATCTCTGGATCGTTGAGTTAGAAAAAGCCTTTAAGATCCTTAGTATCCCAGAGGCTGACAAAGTTAAACATGCGGTGTACCTTTTGAAAGGTAGTGCTGGACATTGGTGGGCTATAGAAGAAATAAAAAGGAATGATGAAGAAGTTGGATGGGAGGAATTCCGTCGAGAATTCGTCAATAAGTATTTTCCAAAGACTTATTTAGATGAAAAGATCTCACAGTTTGAGAAAATACGAAAGGGAGCCATGTCAATAAGTGAATATGAGGTTAAGTTCATGGAACTTTTACGATTTTGCCCCTAGATGGCTGCTACTGAGGAGGAAAAGATTCGACATTTTGAGAAAGGATTGAATGTTGAGATGTCCATTCTGGCATCTGCCCTAGAAACTAGGGAGAGGTTTGCCACATTTGTGGAGTCTATACGGAGGATAGAATGATCTACGATAAAGAAACATGAGACAAACCTCAAAAGAAAGTCTACACAGTCACAGGGACTAATGAGTAGTGGCAGCTGACAACCAAAATCTTCACCAGTCCAACCACATTATAGTGCACCTATGCAGGGGTCATCAAGTTGGGGTCGAGCTTGTCATAAATGTGGACAGCTAGGACATTTTAGACAACAATGTCCAAGGAGAAACAATGAGATGACCCAGCAATCAAGGCATAATCTGCAAAACCCACAAGGACCTCAGTCTAGTGGAGCAGATGGTAGAGGACAAAGACAAGTGTCACAGTTTAGTCCATCTACTTCTGGTAGTAGAGGATAAAGGCAATAACAAATAACAACTAAGTTCATGTTATGGGTTAGATAAGATGCTAGTTATCTTGTAAAATGTAGACTTGTCAAGATAGAACTTTCTATTTTGAGTTACCTTCTGTTTCCTACTATAAGAAAAGTAGTTGTTGTTTAGTTCATCTGTATAATCCTTTAAGGATATGAGGAAGAGATAGTAGTATGAAAACTTGTGTTCAGTTTATTATTGTTTTATATGTTTTGAAGCTTCTCCTTCTCCATTAAGTAAGGGGAGAGATGAAAAATGTAAAATAAAATAAGTGCATACTACTTGATCTCAATATTTATATACCCTAGCCAGGTATACAACTATTGATGATAAAGTGAGTATGGAAACTCTTAGATTGTAATCTTTTTGATTGCCCTGATCAAGCAGTCATTCTGATAAAATCTAATGAGTATCATGAAATAAGAAGCATGGAATGAATAAATGTGTCCTGTTCTAAGCATAAGAAAGAGAAATATGAGATAACCTCAGATGAGCATGTTTGTATGAGGAATTAAAAGCATAATTCTCATAAGATTAGAATGAGGAATATGATTCCTTGTTTTCTTTTTTCTCAGGGACATGGCAATCAAGTGGGTCATAGGACACTTGATGTGCATAATATAAAGATGTTTATGTGATGGATACTTAGAAAGGTATCAATTTATCTTGGACTTTGGCTCCAAGATGAAGATATATGTAATAAGTAATGTCCCAAGATGAAAGGAAGATAAATAAGTGATGTTTTTTTAATACATGTGATAGATACCAAGGTAAGAGATTCTGGTATCTAAGAAATGATAGATGGTTTATGTTGAATATGTGAAATGGTCAATTATGAAATCAAATTAATCATGTAAAATAATATGAACATCACATGTTAGGGGTTTATGTTTTGCATAAACATAACAATTGAAGATATCTTTGAGATAAGTTCTTAATTGATAAGTAACCTTTCCTTATGATAAGAGAATGTATAACTAATGAGATAGTTAGTGCAGGTAATAAGGAAAGATAGTATGGTGTTATCAGGTGAGATGACATAATCAGGGTATGAAAAGACTTATAGTCTTAAGTGGATGACAGAATATAATGGTGATCTTGAAAGAGAAATACTGAACCAACTAAGGAACATGGGAGTATATGTTCCATGTGAATCATTCCATGATAAACTTGTATGGAATAACTTTTTATTGATCAAAACTCTATAGTGTCTCCATAATAATGAGGTGTTATGTGAGGACATGATGATATGATGCATGGATAATATATGTTTCCCTTTATCTTGGATTTCGCGGACGAAATCCTTGTTAGGGGTTTATAATTTGTAACATCCCTGACCTGGGTTATACTTAACCCTAGGTGTTTTGATTAAGAAAGATGATTATATGCTTAATCTTATCTTGTGAAAAGTAATTAGGGCTCTTGAGAAACTTATGTTTCAATTTTGGTCTTGTTTAAACAATGTTGAAGCAATGTTTGCTTATTTTGGACTAAAGTGCAAATTACCCAAGTTGAAGGGTAAAATTGCAAATTTTGCATGATAAGATGTTCCTAATGTGTTGAAGAATTATGATAATGAATATGATGCAAAGGTATGGCTTGTGGTAGCCTGAGTACCAAGGAAGAGCTGATAAAACAATGTTTATGCATTAAAACCTAGTTTTGGTGTAAAGTGCAATTTACCCAAAACCTAGGGTTCAATATGCAAATTACCAATTCAATAAGGTCCCTAATGTTTCTTGGCACCATTTAGAGTAAAGAAAATGAGAGGGGCACCTCATTTGAATTAAGTTGGAGGAGAGAGAATCTTGATATTAAAATAATCAAGATTTAATCCTAATTGAAACCCTAATTTGATTTAGGGCAAAATTAAATGTATTAATTAAAGGGCCTTCAACCAAAATTAAAATGTTTGTATTCATATGTGCGTGTAAATCCTTGAGCCTTGCAAGGACCATGAAAATATCCAAGGGAATGGGTAACTCACTCACAATTTTATAAGAAAAAGAAATATCCACTCACATATGGATATTAATATTATATGATTTAAGGTGCTTGGTTTGATTTTCTTTAAATCATGGATAATTGAGAGGAATAAGAGCCAAACAAGATATCCTCGTTCCTAAGGAATATGAGGGGGAAGAGGCGGCCATATTTTTGGGATTAAATGGATTTTTACAAAGCATATTCTCTCTCATTGAAAATTTTATAAAAAGACCTTTTACAAGCCAAATGAAAGGCTTTTACGACCCCACTTCTTCTCCTTGCTTCGGAAACGACCAAGGGAGCTTGGGAGGATCAGGAGGACGACTCCCTACCTGTTGGTAAGCTTCTTGACCTTGGTTCACCACGATTTCATGGTGGAAATCACAAATCAATGCATGATTTCTTCCTATTTCGATCTCCTCTTCAATTCTAATCATTCCTTTTCACTCAAACATTGAGGATGAGCCTTGGAATAGTGAAAGGAGTTGCATACACCATTGTTTCCGTGATCTTGGAGCTTTGGAGCTCAATAAGAGGCGGGTTTTATAACTTGAAACACTAACTTTATTATTGCATTCAATTCCCCATCAAATAATGATCATTTCTCTATTTATAAATTATTGATTTGGTTGATTGATGCAATATCCATGGAAATCACAGTAGGTTTCGTGGGTCTAGAGCTTGATGATGATGACATCATCATAATCACACACCTCCCCAAATATCTAGACCAAACGGTTTCAATCAATTGTCCAAACGGTTTGTGTTTTGGGAGCAAACGGTTTCAAACCGTTTGGAATGAAACGATTTCACCAAACCGCATAGAAGCAAATGGTTTAAGACCGTTTGGTGATGTTGACCAGGGTTTACCATTTGGGGACTTGTTCATAATGATCTAGGTTAATGACCCATCAATTATTATTTATTAACTCCAATTGCTTCATGAGTTGAAGGTCCATCAATCACCTAAC
This sequence comes from Alisma plantago-aquatica, assembly GCA_963693085.1. Classification (NCBI taxonomy): domain Eukaryota; kingdom Viridiplantae; phylum Streptophyta; class Magnoliopsida; order Alismatales; family Alismataceae; genus Alisma; species Alisma plantago-aquatica. The sequence continues at coordinate 1,099,648,936 of OY856409.1, read as the reverse complement.
CCCTAATCAGGTTGAGTGCTGATTTCATAAGTGATTGAGTTTGAAACTTGGGTTGATTGACCCAAACGGTTTCAAAACCATTTTGGAATCACCCAAACGGTCTCCAGACCATTTGGAGGTCGTCCAAACGACCTTAAGACCATTTGGGGTCAGGTCATGTTCAATTTGGATGATGGTTCAATGGTTTCAAAGTAACTAATCTTACATTGACTAATGTTGAAGGACCATCGATTCCAAACCATAATCCAATTGATTCAAACCCTAATTGATGATCAATTGAGGGTCAATTGAGGGTCAAATCAGTTGAAGGTTGACCTATTTAACTCAATTGAAGTTTGATGATATGTCCAATTGATGATTGGTTACATAAATTCAACGATTGAAGGAATCAACATTGGAAACCCTATTTCAATTTGATTGGTTGAGACCATATTTGGTCCATGCGGTTTTGAGGTGGTTTGGACCAAACGGTCTCAAACCGGTTTAGTCCATGCGGTTTCAAAAAGGTACTTTAGCAAACAGTTTCAAGTACTTGCTTTAGAAAACGGTCTCAAGCACCACCTTTACCAAACATTTTCAAACCGTTTGAACTTTGAAAGACCAAGACCGTTTGGGGCTCAAGTAGTCAAAACTAATTGAGGACTCAATTGGTTAATCCACTTGGATACCTATTGTAATATAAGATCCAATTAGTCAATTCATTTGGATACCTCATGTAATGGAGGTCCAATGTGATTGAATCTCTTGAGAATTAAGATGATGATTGATCCATTGTTCCAATGATGATTATTAAGGTTAGGTACAAAGGTTGAAACCCTAAAGTACCTAAATGATTAATACCTTTAGATTAATTAACCCTAAAAGGTTATGAGAGTAATGTCTTAGTACACTATGTTAACCATAGTTGTATCTACTTGATTGAAGGGTTGATGTGACCTAATCAAGTTGGGAGGATGATAGAAAGGAATTCATATATGAATATTGATCATGTGATGATTAGGTTATGATCCTTAATAAAGAGATCATGAAACCCTAATCTAGAAGGTTAATGAACCCTAACCCAAGTTTAGGGCAACATAATGTAAAACCCCAATTATGGGAATAAAGAGTGAAACCCTAATTGGGATGAATACCTCCAATTGATATGAAATGAGAAACCCTAATTGAGGGTGATGCCATGAGAAACCCTGATTGAGGGTGATGCCATGAGAAACCCTGATTGAGGGCGATGCCATGAGAAACCCTAGTTGGGATGAATAGTAAGAGAAACCCCAAATCCCTAATAAAGGGTAAAGGTAGGTGAAATTCTAAATAGAGTTATAATATTTAAGCCCTAACCTTGTGCAATATGATGACGAACTAGAACCCTGATAATAAAGTAGTGGGTGAAACCTTATAAAGATGAAATACCTTAAATGATTGAGTACATGCAACCTTGTTGTAGGCAATGCCTTAACCTGAAATGAGTCCATACCATTAAAGGTAGTTGGACCATTCTTGTGTGTGACCTATGCACTTCATGATGAGAGTGATAGGTTAATGGATGAAAGTATTAAGATGGGAAGTACCTTAATACAAGATAAGTTGATAACTCGAGGAAGTTAAAGGTGATGTGGAAAGTTTTATACCTTGATGCATTTCAAATCTAATCTATTTGGGTAAGAAACATATGAAGTGTGTTATGTAATTATTACAATAAAATGTAATGAGTTTGATATACCTTGACAAGCATAGGCTAATATACCTTGAGAATAAGGGTAAGCCAAACTAATGAGTATGATGTAATCATACCATGATAAGGATGAGGAATGAACTCATACCTTGTACTGAGAATCATTTAATGATAAAGGTTAAGAGTAATGAACATGAATGAATTCTAAAGATGTGTAATGGCCTTATGATCCATATGGTTAGATGTTGCCTAGTGAGAGGTGACAAGTGTGTTATGTGGGCCTTATGAGCTATGAGGATGGTTGTTGCCTAATAAAAGGTAACAAAATGTTTTAAAGGTTACACAGGATTGACATAGTTCAATACCTGGACTAGATGCATAGGATTAGCATAGTCTAATACCTGGAATAATAACACAGGATTGGTTAAATCCCAATACCTGGAATGATAACACAGGATTGGTTAAATCCCAATACCTGGAATGATAACACAGTATTGATAATAACCCAATACCTGGAATGGTTACACATGATTGACATAGTTCAATACCTGGAATGATAACACAGGATTGGTTAAATCACAATACCTGGAATAATAATACAAGATTGGTTAAATCCCAATACCTGGAATAATAACACATGATTGGTTAAATCCCAATACCTGGAATAATAACACAAGATTGGTTAAATCCCAATACCTGGAATAACAACACATGATTGGTTAAATCTCAATACCTGGAATGATAACACATGATTGGTTAAATCCCAATACCTGGAATAACAACACAGGATTGGTTAAATCTCAATACCTGGAATGATAACACAAGATTGGTTAAATCCCAATACCTGGAATAATAACACAGGATTGGTAATAACCCAATACCCGGAATGGTTACACAAGATTGACATAGTTCAATTCTTGGAATGGTTACACAAGATTGACATAGTTGAATACTTGGAATGGTTACACAAGATTGACATAGTTCAATACTTGGAATGGATAGACATGCATGATATAAATCTAATGTTTGTACTAGTTGCACAGGATTGGTGTAGTCCAATGCCTGGAATGTTTATACAGGATTGGTATAAATCAATGCCTGAGTAAGACATGATGGTGTACACTCTCATGTCCAATATAACCAAAATCTGGTTAGCAGATTGGCTAAGGCCAATAAGTTGAAATAAGAATGTCTCATGGGTGACATATCAAGATAATGAGTGTTACAAGAAAAGTTTGACATGATGGTATAATATGAAGGATAAATGATATACATGTTCTTCCTATTCCTTATTAAGAGAATAGTTGATCTATTGTTCTATCATAAATAGTTACAATGCTTTAAGATGAGAATGCTTTAAACTGCATATCCTCTGTCCAGTTTTATACATTTAACTACAATAATAATGTTTTGGCGGAGAGTTATATCTCCCGCTGGGACAATTTACAATTTTCTCACCCCCCATGGGATCCAATGTTTTTAGGTGGACGTGGACAAGGAGGCAGGAAAAATTTAGTAGAGAAAGAACAGCAACATCATCGAGGACAGTAGTAATATCTCAAGTGGAGATACTGCCTGTCTAGTCTTATAGTTAGAAAGTCCTATGTGTCGTCTCTGTACTCTCAGGTCCTCATGATTTATAGATAGTGCTTTTATCATCGACTCGAGATTTTGGCTTGATGCCTCGAGGTTTTATGATGTCTGTACATAATGTTGAATGGGACAGTTGATGTTGTAATCCTTGAGAAGAGACAGTACAGGTTGTGTACTTATGGAACAGAATGTAAATATTGTATTTTGGTTCTTGATGAAAAATATTTCCTATGTGTGGATCTCTTTGCAAAAAGTTTTAATTTGTAGTGATTTTCAGTAATCCGCTGCAAATGATCCGCTTCCGCTTAAGTAAATTTCGTTTTTATAAGTTGGATGCCACACAAAATGTAAGGATCAGAAAAACCAACTGATTTAAGAAGCACAAATGTCAAAGAAAACATCTTCTAAGGGAGTAATGAGTAGTTGCTTCCTTATTTTATTGAATTGATCTAATGGAAGCAGTTTTGTGAAAATATCAGCCAATTGATCTTTCGTATCAACATGATGAAGGGATACATGATTTTTAGAGATATGATCCCTTAGAAAATGATGAAGGATTTCAATATGTTTGGCACGGCTGTGTAAAATAGGATTATGTGCCAAGTTTATAGTGCTTGTACTGTCACAAAAGATAGGCGTGGATGAAAATGTAAAACCATAATCGTTTAAAACGTGTTGCATATAAAGCACTTGAGCACAACAAGACCCGACTGTCATATATGCAGCTTCTGTTGTAGAGAGGGCAATCGTGTTTTGTTTCTTGCTAAACCAAGATACTAAGGCTCTTCCTAACAAGAAAAAACTTTTGCTTGTGCTCTTTCGATCAATTCGACAACCAATGTAATCAGCATCAGTATAGGCTTTGAAGTCCAAAGATTGTCCTTTAGGATACCATAGACCATAACTTGTAGTGCCATCTAAATATCTTAAAATCCATTTGACAGCTTGAAATGAGTTTGCATAGGTTGTGATTGAAATCTAGCACAAAGTCCAATGGAAAACGTGATGTTCGGTCTAGAAGAGGTTAAGTAAAGCAAGCTACCAATTATGGCTCCATACAAAGAATCATTAATGGGTTCCCCATTTTCATCTTTGTCAAATTTAGGAGAGGTACCCATTGGTGTGGTAGCATGTTTGCAATTTGTCATCCCAAAGCATTTTAAAAGTTCATTTGTATACTTTTCTTGTCTTATAAAAATCCCAGCGGGCGTTTGCTTTATTTGAAAACCAAGAAAGAAAGTCAATTCTCCCATGAGACTCATTTCAAATTCCTTTTGCATAATATTACTGAATTGTGTACATAAAGATTCATTGGATGCACCAAAGATAATATCATCAACATAGATTTGAACAACCAAAATATCATATTCATATGTTTTGAAAAATAAAGTAGAATCTGAATTTCCAATTGAAAAGCTATTATCAAAAAGATAATTTTTTAGCCATTCATACCAATTTATAGGTGCTTGTTTTAACCCATAGAGTGCTTTCTTGAGTTTGTATACATACTCACCTTTTTCCTGAATTTCAAAACCAGGTGGGTGAGCAGCATATACTTCTTCTTGTATTATTCCATTGAGAAATGCACTTTTTACATCCATTTGGAATACTTTGATATTTTTGTGGGTAGCTATAGCTAGTAGCATTCTAATGGTTTCAAGTCTTGCCACCGGTGCATAAGTTTCATCAAAGTCTATTCCTTCTTGTTGATTATACCCTTGTGCTACCAACCTAGCTTTATTTCTTACTACTTCCCTAACTTCATTTAACTTATTTCTAAAAACCCACTTAGTTCCAATAATGGTTTTATCTTGAGGTTTAGGAAATAAGTCCCATACATCATTCTTAGTGAATTGGTTTAATTATTCTTGCATTTCCATTATCCAACAATCATCTTTTAGAGCTTCAGTCACCTTTGTAGGTTCAATTATAGATACAAATGCCATATTTGCAACATCTCTAAAAGATGATCGGGTTTTACTCTATCCTTAGGATTTTCGATGATCAGTTCCTGAGGATGAACCTTAATAATTCTAGGGATGGGTTGTTGTGTCTCAATTTGTTGATCATTTTTATCATTTTGATCATCTTTAATTGATATGGTTAGATCTTCGATTAGATGAGTAATATCAACTATGTTATCACTTTGTTTTTGTTCTTCATGAAAAGTAATGTGAATGGATTCTTCAAATTTTCTAGAGATAGGGTTGTAAACTCTAAATGATTTACTAGAAGTTGAATATCCCAAGAAAAAGGCTTTTTGTGATTTAGAGTCAAACTTTTCTCTATCATCTTTTGTGTTCAAGATATAGCAAGTTGAGCCAAAAGTATGAAAATAGTCAACCCTTGGTTTTTTAGTATACATGATTTCATATGGTGTTTTCTTCAAATAAGAGTGTACGGTTACTCTATTTAGCACATAACAAGCTGTGTTTACTGCTTCATCCCAAAATGTTTTAGGTGTATTATGTTCAAGCATCATAGTCCTAGCCATTTCTTATAATGACCAATTTTTCCTTTCAACTATGTCATTTTGTTGTGGAGTGCGTGGAGTAGAAAAATTGTGAGTGTAGCCTTGAGATGTGCAGAATTCTTCAAATAGATGATTCTCAAATTTTCCTCCATGATCACTTCTAATTGTGCATATTTTGTTTTGTAATTGATTTTCAATCTTTGAATAAAATTGTATGAAAACTTGAATAGTATCATCTTTATTTGCAAGAAAATTTACCCATGTATATCTACTATAGTCATCAACAATAACAAAGGAATATCTTTTCCCACTAATAGATTGTGTCCTCATAGGTCCGAACAAATCCATATGAATAAGTTCTAGTGATCTACCAGTGCTAAGCATGTTTTTGGTTTTAAAAGAAGTTTTAGTTTGTTTACCCAAAGTACACGGTTCACAATTTTTAGATTGATCAAAAGATAACTTAGGCAAACCACAAACAAGATCATATTTAACTAGCTTTTTGATAACATATGAACTAGCATGACCTAATTTTCTATGCCATAGTTGTAAAGAATTTTCTTTTGCAAGTAAGCATTTTGCAACAACATATTGCATAGAGTTTGGTCTAAGGATATTCTCCACATCGACATATAAATCAAGTTGCAAAACAACCTAGTCCACCCTAGGTATATAGGCCACGACACTAGTAACTGGGGTATATAAAACCCTATCAATCTGATGTACAACCGTAACGGTCCTCAATCACATTACATATACTGAATCATAATCATCCGAGATATGACTTCGACCATTCTCCTGTCGAGGTATGACCATAGCTATCCTCAAAACATGCATATACTCAACAATATACGACTCTGAGTTACTTTTTCACAGATGCTCGTTTCACCATACAACAAGTCCAAACACTTGAACGGATCTACGACACAGGGCACTACATGATTAGGGTTCTACTTGATTAGGTAATGCTAGTTGAGTGTATTAAGGCTGCATAAAACAAGTTACATATAAACCCTAAAATATTATTACAACAACATGTGTATATAACACCTTCAAAAGATATAAAATGTATGAGGTACATTCCTTATCACACCATCACAAGATACCAATCCATGACACATAATGAAGAGGATTACACCTCCATTAGGGCTCAAACCATGCCCTAAGATCATTAAGACCATTCACATAATTTCCTACAAGAACATCATTATCTTTCCATACTTTATAAAAAGGTTCAACAAACCATCACCATACTTGTGATACACAAGCTCTGCATAACATTGCATTAAGACCTATGATGTTCACATGGTACCATATTAGGGATACAACAACACTAAGAGAGTGTTCCTTCATCATACTAATCATATAAGGAAGTTAAGTATGATTAACCATTACCATCTATTTGTATTAGGGTTAGGTTTAACAAGATAAGTTGAATTAAAGTTACAGATCAACATTCAAAGATAAACCCTAGCACTTAGCATCCCCATCAGATGATGGATGTACAAAGTCATACATAACCATTGTATTAGGAGAATCAAACCCAAACCATTGAATTCCATGCAAGAAAAACCTTTGAATCATACACCAAGGAAAACCATCGAGTCATGACCTAGAAGAGAAATCAAAACTTGACCTAGAAAAGCCATTGTTTGCTAAAACTAGGAACACCATTGTTTGGTGACCTCAGAGAGACCATCAGTTGTAGACATCAAGTCCACCATTGAATGTGGTCACTATGTAGGTCATCGAATTTTTGAACCCGTGAACCCATTTGTTGAGAACCATCAATCATAGCATCAGTGAACCCATCAACCATGGGACCATGCAAACCATCCAATGTGGACTAGGGGAATAATCATTTGTGAACCCATAAGCACCATAGAATCTTGACCCAGTGACACAATCAATTTTCATCATTAGGGGAAAAACAAGTCCAAAGCACTATGCAAAATCATCATTTGATAGAAGGGGGGAAACATTGTTTGAAACCACTAAGTGTGAGTATCAAGACCATTATTTGTGAAGGGACCATGTCATAGGTTATGAGAGGAACATAGGCATATGTTTCATGAACAAGATAAAATACAAAACAACAACTTAACAGAGGCCATACGTTGACACAAGAAGGTCAAACAAAACAACATCAAAACCAAACCATCGGGTCTCAACACAAGAGAGGAAAATCAGTTCAAAACCCCAAGGAAGAACCATCATTTAAGGGAAACCAAGCCATCATTTTACACATGAATTCAAGGTATATAGCTCATATTCCTAAGGAAGGATCGTTCACAAGGGTAAGGGGTTCATCCAAGTAGATTACTATGCAAGAACCACCAAATAAGTTCAAACCCTAGACCAAGATAGCATCTTCCTACTCAGAACTATGTTTTTGAACAAGATCTTGTACATGCAAGCTAATAGTAAGCAATAAACATGAAGAAAGTTATATAACTCACTCAAGATTGAAGTTAAATCTCCAAAAAACAAGTTAGATTGAGGAAAGAGAGAAGAAACCCTAGCTTGAGCACTCCACTCAACCAAGCTAGCTCCTTATCCAAAAGTAAGCAAACCCTAGGTCAAAGAAGCAAGAAGGAAGGTGTTTTTCAAGCTCTAGCACAAGATCCACCAAGAAACACCATGAATCTGACCAAGAAGAAAGAGATAGAAGGTAGGGTAGTAAGGAAAATGAAGGAAAGAGAAAGATCTTACTTGCTTAGGTTAAGAACAAGCTAAGGAAGCTCTACAAGCTTGAAGAGAGGGTAGATCTGAACCCTAGGTGCACATGCAAGCAAGATCGGCCAAGATTCTTCTGCCTCGAGCTCCTTATTCTTCACCACATAAGGGGGATGAGCTCCAAAAAGCAGCAAGGAAGAGAAGGTGGCTAAAGAGCTCGTTTGCATGGAAGGAGGGAGGTATATAAGCTCAAGGTGAAAGAGAAAGGAAAGAAGAGGTGTTAAGCCAAGCATGACATGTCTCCAAGGTAAAAGACATCTTGTCAATGCAAACCACATTGACCATTGATTGAGGTAGCTATGAAGACCATCGAATTTCAACCCTGTTGGATCCTAGATGGGTGATTGGATGCTCTAGAGGGGGGGTGAATAGAGCTGAATGCACTTAAACAAAATTCATTAGACCTTCAAGATATATCACAAGTTAAGGTTACCAAATAGGAAGTTTGAGTGCAACTAAAACATACATAGCAAGGGAGAGAGATTGAACATACACTAAGTGACAATCTATGTAGAGTGGTTCAACAATTCAAACTAGAAGTGAGTCAGTCCACTACCTAGAGAGGTCAACTTCTAGGATTTCTTAACCATTTGCACTCTTATATTCATTCATAAGACTTACAATACATGACCACCAAAGGACTTACCCATACAAGAACCAAGAGTACTCCACCTTACCAAGGACTTATCCACTTTGCTAAGAGTCTTCAGCCTTCTCCAAGGTCTTACCCACTCTAGCATAAGTCTTCCACCTATAAGGACTTTTCTACTCTTCTTGGATCTTCAGCCTTTGCCTTCACCTTCACTCAGAGAAGCTTCCACCAAGGTCTTACCCACTTGAGCAAGGAGTCTTCTTCCTTCACCAAGGTCTTACCCACTCTTGCTCCAAGTCTTCATCCTTGATCTTTACCAAGGGTCTCCCTTGTTCTTCTTAACCTCTCTTAGCCAAGAGAGAGATCCTTAATCTTCATGGTTGAAATGAGAGATATGGAGGTGGTGGAAGTGAGAGCCTCACAAGATATACATGTAGTACTAACTCTCTTATAGATTTCCTACTCACTCTAATGAATGTAGCAAGTGATTAAGCTTAGAGAGAGATAAGGCTGTAGGATACACTCAACTATAGAATATGAACCTCATATAGAGTTTTGCATTGAATGCTCAACCTTGGAATGAAGCCTAATGGGTCCTATTTATAGCTGGGGATTCCTCTTAGCCTTTGGGAACACTTAAGAACAAAAAATAGCTATTTTATGGCTTACAACAGATATATTTTCACCTATTACAACTCCACAATGACTAGAAATACTTTTCTGCACTTTTCCGTACAGTGTAATCGGTCGAGTTTCTATAAAGGTAACTCAACCGATCCCACTAAGAGACAAGAACAATTTAGGCCATCGATCAAGTTTGTCCTGGGGTAACTCGACCGATTCACTTAAATCAATTTTGGTTTGTAGAGGGATTGGTCGAGTTCTGTGAAATGTAAACTCAACTGATCAAAAGTCATTTTCAAGATCCAATCAGGATCGGTCGAGTTTGCAACTCGACTGATGAACAATCTGATGTGAATTTTGGAAAAATGGCTTTTGAGTGCTTAAATATTCGATCTAAGTGCTCTTTATTTTTTCTAAGCTTAATTACAAGTCACACAATCATTACAAGTGATTTACAATGTGATTCTAATGGATTTACATCATATTCCAAAAACGTGCACTTGTATTGACTTTGACTTGTCTTTTCCCCAAGTTGAGATGCGCAAGTTTGGGCATTTGTAGTGTGTCTATACCTAATATGAAATCACTCAAGTAGAAGCATTAGACACAAATAATTGGAATGGTTTTGTCATCATCAAAACAAGGGTTTAGTAAATTTAGACCTTGAGTCAACAAACCCTAGAGGAGTCGTCGACCTCTAACACAGGGTGACCATTGGATCTTGACTTCCCTTAGTCACAAGAACAAAACCCTAGCATCACCATCGGTTGAGCACCTCACTTGGTGAACCATCAATCTAGGATCCTCAAGATGGAAAACCATAGACCATCACACATAAAGGGACCACCATCGAACTATATCACACAAGACATACCATCTAGGAGAGGAAACCCTACGTTCAACCCTAGGTAGATGTCACCACAAAAACCAAGGTGCAACTAGGCATCCCAATGTACAAATATATTAAGCATAACATGAAAACATGTGAGGCACAACAAGAATGTGATGAATTACAATAAAAACCCTAGTTATGGGTAAATTTCATAAAAGTCCTTACAAGCACAAAAATTGTATAACTTGATCAAACAATGTCCAAACTGGACCAAACTTGGAACTTTGCCTTGTCACATGATATAAAAGCACATATTAGGGTTAAATTAAGGTTTTAAGCATCCAATTAAGTTAATAAAGCATGTTCAAACATAAATCAAGGTCATGGGTCTTACAACCATAAACCCCTAATAAGGTTTTTGCCCTGAAATCCTATGCAAATAAAGATGGGTACTTCCTACAGATCTCATCCTCTAACTCCCACGTGGCCTCCTCCACACCACAGTGATGCCACAAAACCTTCACTAAGGATATATCCTTCTTACTAAACTTCTGCACACACTTATCTTGGATCAACACATGACCCTCAACATAAGAAACATCCTCCTCCAACTCAACCTCCATTGGATGTAACGTCAACTCTTAATCTGAGTGACACTTCCCAAACATGGAGACATGGAATACATTATGCAACCTTTGCAACTCTGGTAGTAAATCCAACTTATATGACACCTTTCCAACATGTGCTAAGATAGGGTATGGTCCCATAGACCTAGGAGCCAACTTACCCTTCATACCAAACCTCGACACACCCTTCTTAGGAGTAACCTTCAGGTACACACAGTCTCTAACATGGAACTCTAATAGTCTATGATGATTTTCGACATACAAATTCTATCTATCTTGGGATGCCTTCAACTATTATTGTATCACCTTGATCTTCTTTGTAGTCTGTCGCACTAACTTAGGACCCAAAAGCTAATATTCTCCTATCTCATACCATCAAAGAGGTGACTGACAACGCCTCCCATACAAAGATTTATATAGTGACATATCTATACTCCTCTGATAGCAGTTGTTGTAGGAAAACTCTATCAAACTCAGAATACATCCCAACTGCCAAGAAACTGCAAAACACATGCCCTCAAAAGATCCTCTTATCATACTGGTCCTTTCTAACTAACCATTTGTCTAAGGGTGAAAAGTTGTGCTAAACCTCAGCTGTGTCCCCAAAGTTGTATGCAGAAGTTCCCAAAACTTACGAGTTGAGGACCTCTTTCAGATACTATAGTAACTGGAATACCATGCAAACAAACCATCTCATCAATATATAACTATGCCAACTTCTCCACTGTAAATGTTGTCTTGATTGGAAGAAAGTGAGATGATTTGGTAAACCTGTCAACTATCACCCAAATGGAATCATGGCCTTCAACTATCATAGGAATACCAACCACAAAGTTCATGGTTATGTAATCCCACTTGCACTATGTGTATTTACAAAACATGTAAGGTCCTTTTAAGCTTCTGATGTTCTACCTTGACTTACTGACAAACTGGACACTTGGCAACAAACTCTGCCACATCACATTTCAAACCTGGCCACCAGTACATGTCCTTCAGATTATGGTACATATTGGTACTATCGAGATGCATCACATACATTGAGGAATGAGCTTCCTCAAGTACCATCTTCCTTAGTCTATCAACATTTGGAACCACTCTTCTGTTATGAAAGCACATGGTCCCATAATCTAGCTCATAGAAGCCATCATGCTTTCTACTGCCAAACTCTGATATGATATTCTATATCACGGTATCATTATTTTGAGCATCTCTGGTATGTTGTATCAAGGTAGGCTTAACCTGCAACTGTGCTAGCAATCCTGGCAAACCTAGGAAGCTTCAAACCTCAATCAACATCTTAGGCTGCTCCCACTTCAACACTAATTCCACCTTCTTGGGGTCTACACAAACACACTAAGAAGATATGACGCGACCAAGAAAAGATACCTCAGTCAACCAGAACTCAAACTTACTAATCTTGGCATACATCTAATGCTGCCTCAACAATGTCAATGCCTGGTGAAGATGTTTCTCATGATGCCAACTATCCCTGGAGTATATCAAGAAATCATCTATAAACACATAATGACAAAAGTTTTTGGTACGACATGAACACTTTGTTCATCAGATCAATAAAAGTTGTTGGTGCATTGGTTAGCCCAAACGACATAACCACGAACTCATAATGACCATACCAAGTCATAAAAGAAATCTTAGGTATGTCATCCACCACGATCCTCAACTAGTGGTATCTTGGCCTCAAGTCTATCTTGGAGAACATTGTAGTGTCTCTCAGCTGATCAAATAGATCATCAATACTCAATAATGGGTACTTGTTCTTCACTATAACCTTGTTCAACTGCCAGTAATATATGCGCAACCTCATAGAACCATCCTTCTTCTTCACAAACAATACTAGAGCACCCCAAGGGGAAGTTCTTGGTCTGATGATACCATTCTCCAACAACCCCTACAACTATTTCTTCAACTCTTATACTTCATCCGGTGCCATCCTATAAGATGCTTGGTGTGACGTCTGACTCACAAAAACAAGATTAACCGAAGTGGAAGCAAATTATTAGCAGCAGAATTACTGAAAATCACTAAAAATTAAAACTTTTTGCATTGAGATCCACAAACTGTAGAACTCTTTCATAAAGAAACAAAGTAAGTTATTTACATTCTGATTTATCAGTACATCTCTGTATCAACTCATCTCGAGAGTCACAAACATTGACTGCCCTGTTAAACTATACATGAGCAGTATACAAAAATCTCGAGGCTTCAAGCCAAAAATCTCAGATCAACATCAAACTCTCTACTGACTCCTAGGACATGAGCCCCTGTTTGGGAATGGATGTGATCCAGATTACACTCTATCGTCTAGCGCCAGGTCGGCGTAACTCGGTCCAGTTTGTGCAAAAATGTTGTTTGGTTCGCAACCCCATTTGAACCCCATTTTGGGATAACGGAATCCCATAATCCGGACTAACCCAGTCTCGGTAGAGGCGGGATTGCAAATCCCAGTCTGGTTTAGCGCCCCCAACACCCCCTCGACCCCGACTCCCTCGATCCCCTCCCTCTCACTCGCGCCCCTCCCTCTCCCTCTCGCCCCTCTCCTTCACTGCAGTCTCCCCTCTCCCTCTACCTGCTACCAGTCTGTGAGTTAAAGCGAGGTCTGCTACCTCGAGAAGCTCACAGATGGAGGGCAGCAGTCGTCAGGCAGAGCGTTCTCCGCCTGGTGATTCAATGCGGCCATCTGCGACCTCCGATCTACTAGGACGGCTACATCCTGCAAAGGCAAGGTACCCGTGCCCTGTCCTTCTGACCATCGAATATCTGCACCGTCCACCTGACTCAGGTTGAGTAGTCATCGTCCCATCTTGTCGACGCACATGACAAACCCTAGCAAGGGCAAGCAGTGTTTTTGTTCCTTCATATTCATTGCCTTGTGCATCGAGGTTCTTCACATCCACCTATGCATCTTGGAGGAAGCTGGTTGTCATCCCTGGAATTCCAAAGGTGATTCAATGCGGCCATCTGCAACCGCCGGTCTACTAGGGCGACTACATCCTAGAAAGGCAAGGTACTCGTGCCCTGTCCTTCTGACCATCGAATATCTGCACCGTCTACCTCACTCAGCTTGAGTAGTCATCATCCCATCTTGTCGACGCACAGGACAAACCCTAGCAAGGGCAAGCAGTGTCCGTGTTCCTTCATATTCATCGCCTTGTGCATCGAGGTTCTTCACATCCCCCTACACATCTTGAAGAGAACTTGTTCTCCGAAGCTGGTTTTCGTCCCTGGTATTCCGAAGGTGGTGGTCATCCCTGGTACTCCGGCGGTGCTGCTCATCTCGTCGATTCCGCAGTTGCTGCTCGTTGTCGACCACTTCTGAATAGGTTGGTGATGATGAATACTGACTTCATTTTTTTACTGAATCATTATGCAAAGGTTGAGCTTCATCTTCTTCGTGACAGTCTAACATATGGTTAGGCTCTTCGATGATCATGGTATAAGTTAGTAATAGTTAGCTCTTAAACAGATGTTTCAAATTATTTTATAGAGATATGAACTATTCTCTTGTCCCGTCATTGTTTCTTAAACAGAAGTTTCAAAAGTTTCATTAATGATGTCTGTTCTTCAGTTTCCATGCCTGGTTTAGTTTAACATTCTCAAGTATATCGGGGTAACTGATGCTAATTAGTTCCTAAACTCCAACTGGACTTGGTTACTTTGATATTGTCAGTGTATTTTGTTGACATTGTAAACAAATAAAATACTTCCCATGGAGTCGATACTTACTGAAATGATGACATTGTAAACCAATAAAATACTTCCCATGGGATATCAACATGAGAATATGGAGGAAAGGATGAATGAGAAGAACACCAATCTGGTGGCTCGTCAATGTTGTGGAACCTCCTTCATATCCCAATCATAACCACTATTGAACAAGTTTCATCAATTTATTCATCCAGGTAGTCGTATGACACTCCATTATAAAATACATCAGAACTTGTACTTACATTTAAAAATCACTGCATACCCTAGTTTATTGAACAACAACTACTAAAAAAGCTGATTTCTAGGATTGCATGTTTATTGAAAAAAAATATAGTTATATATATATGTTTATATGTGTTTTGTTGACTTGATTTGGACCTAGGGCTTCACCATATACGTTTTACATCTGTCTCATTATGTTTCAGCCATTATATTGACTATAACCATGCAAGTTCCCAATCTGAGGCATATATTTGAAAATGATTCTCGTTTGATTATCTCTTACAGTATTATAAAAGATATTTTAGTGTGAAACTATCTCTCTCATTTGTTACTGGTGTTTTTTGAATTATTTTTATGGATGTTTCACCTCAATTTTATATAACACAATTGTTCTCATATCATTATAATATAAAATAAACTATATATGCCTAACTATTCATCTTGCCTCTCTTTTGTGCTTCATCTGTTGAGATAAATGCTTCATCTGTTGAGATGAATGATTTCTTAAATGTACCTTCTCTTAAACTACCTACACATGCTGAAGTTTATTTCATAAAAATATATATGATTTGTAGTTCTTCAAAAAATATATTATGAGGTTCTTTGAATTACATGCATTTGATAGGCCGCCCTCATTGTGTTTTTATTTTTATTGAAGTCCGTCTATATGAAAAAAAACATCACACAACCATTAATTATTGTGTCTTTTTGGTTGATTTCTGAACCAACTGATTCTACCTCCCTGTATCCCCTCCCACACCATCCACCTTCAGCTGATAGTGCAAAATCCCAACATCCATCGTAACCCTAGTTTATTGAACAACAACAGTAAAAAACAGGGCATTACATGGCCCAACTTCGTAATTCAAACTAAGACCATAGGTATTAATGATATCTGTGAAAGATATAGGTACCAAAGGATATATCCACACAATAGTTTATGTTGCACAATTTTGATTAATATATTCTTTGTAGGGATCAACAGTAATTTTAAACCTCTCATTAACACAATTGTATGAGGATTATTTGTAAATATGTTATATAAGTACATTTGTTGAGATTACAAATGATATTAATATAGGAATGTTTTCTTTGAATTATTCAAAAAAGATCTGCTAGTCCTGTGTAGGTTTGATATCAAATTTCTTCTAAGAATGGTGGAGTCAGTGAAGTAAGAAATGTTGTCATGTCAAATTGTATGCTACATACAAGTAGGTTTGATATCAAATTCCCTATGATGAAAAATTTAATGTAGAATCAATTGGACACATCTTGTGATGATTTTCTTGCATAAGCATAGGTTCACGAGTGCACTAAAAAAGCCTAGTTCATGTGATGTCTACTTTGATTGAACTAGATAAGTTTGTGATATTAATATATAATCATACTCTTTCTACATGTAGATTAATATAACTTTTAAATGCCATGATAATATTTCTTTTGCTTGCTTGAAACTCATCAAACAAATATGTTTGGATTGTCCTGTCATGGGTTGTTGTTGAGTTTCCATGCACTGAACCTGTAGATTACACTGAAATAGAACAACTTTTTTAGATACATGTGCAATGTAGCAGTGTTTCTGTTACATAATAACTAGCTCTATAAAAACCTGTACATTACTTGTAGTATTCTTGGTATACCTACCATGTGTCATGATTTATAACATTGAAATGATATGATAATATTTCTTTTGCTTGAAAGTCATCAAACAAATATGCTTGTATTATCCTATCATGGCTTGTTGTTGACTTTCCATGCTTGGTCTATAAAAAATGGAATCAATTTTGGTGTATACAGTAAGTTTAGTTACAGAATACTTCCAGGACACACCAACAGAGTAGTAGCTGCTGTATAGAGTAATTTTGGTGTAATTGCAGCTCAGCCATCACATTAGCAAACAAAACACATCGTTGGCATAGCAAGTAATGCAAGACAGAGATCTTATCACCAAACAAAACACATCTTTAAATATAGCTAACGTGTACAATTTGATTAATCAAAGGGCATGAATCAAATTCCACTATAGTAAATAGTGTGTTGTCACTACTTTTCTATTGTTTGTACTATACTTATATTCACATGCATACATTGATTTTACTATATATAGAGAAAATATATGCAACTGATGCACAAGGTAATTTCATAGTGTAATTGCATCTTAGACACCACTATCTAAGTAAATACTTTCTTTGAAAAGATAAAAGATATAACAATTTGTGTATCATAATATATTGCAACACCTGCGGGGGTATGTCTTCCGCTGACCCCAAGTTTCGTATTGTTTGGGCAAGAGAGTCTGATGCTGCTCTAGTATCAGCATTGCATAGACAATATGACCTAAGCAGGTGTATCGATGGTCATTTCACTAGGGAGGCTTGGAGGGAGGCAACTGTGGAAATGAAAAATAGGATGGGGAAGACGGCCTACAATATAGACCAGATCAAAACTCGATGGAAGAACTTGAGGAGGGACTATGCCGCTTTGAAGCTTGTGACGAATAAGAGCGGCGTTGGATGGGATGACACTAGGCATAAGCCCACGCTGCCCGACAACCCTGAATGGAGGGAGAGCCTTATGGTATATCCAATAACCAATCCCTTAATCGAAAACAATAATGTCCTATATTTACACTTTAATTTCCTAATACAATGTTTTTGTATACTTAGGCAAACAAGGACCTTGCTAGGTTTCTTAACAAGTTGTTTCCCCACTACTATGACATCGAGATGATGGTGGGGAGGAACATTGCTAGAGAACATCATGCAATGTCTTCAACGGACACACAAATCCCTTATGACGTTACCTTCGAGGATGATGTCACTATCGACTTAGATGGCTCAGAGACACCCATGAACACTGGAAGCCAATCAGGGGAAGCTAATATGGACGCATATGGGATGCAAAGTGAGGGAGACACTGGGGGAGGCGGAACAGATACATCGAGTGTTGACGGGAGGCCTCCTGTCATTAGGCGCAAGAAGCGGCCATCAATGGCTCAAGACCGATGTGGGTTTTCAAATGAAGTGTTATCTAAATTCACACAGGTTTATGAAAAGGTTCATGAGTTAGGAAGTGGTGTGGCAACTAGAGCCTTTGAAAAGAAAGAGTTTACAACCATCTTACAACACTTCCATGACACTTACCCAGATGCCCCCACTGTTGTGTTTACAACACTTGTGAACGCCATCAAGGACTCAACAAACCGCACCATCTACCTTAGCCTTATAGACACACCTAAAAAGATAATCATATGGTTGCAAGACCTTTGGGAAAGGTCCCAAGATGCCAATGCAACATCAACACCTTCAATGCCATCCTCGTTTATGCCCTCACCATGCATTTTTTCCACAATCCCCAACAACCAACTTCAACAACAGACCAAGTATGCCATCGTAGTTTGTGTCATCTCACTGTGCATTTTTCCTTCGTCCAATGATGGTGGCCCTTCCGGATCACCAAGCATTAATGGCCAGACATTTAACTCAGCAAATCAGTAGAAAGTTCTTTCATTGTTGTAATAATCTATTTCCCATCCAAACATTTTCTTTGGGCATAATCTAATTTTCTGAATTGTTGTAATATTTTTATTCCCGTCCAGACATTATTTTACTACACAAACTAAATTGATTAACTATTGTAATATTTTATTTCACTGACATGCTTTTATTTTGCATTCAATCTAATTCGCTATGTATCCTGCAAGCCATTATTTGTCATGTCCACGGTTACATATGATTGTCGAGTAGTTATTTTCCTTGTCGTTGCCATGACAACCTTGCTATGCTTCCACTTGTAGGCATCATGTCAACCACTGACCAAACAGAAACACCTAACCTCCTCACGCACATTCTACATACATTGTCTGGTCCAACTAATCACATTGCTGATACAATAGCTGAGTCCATATCAAACTCCATCATCGACGACAAATCTGACATACCACCTACAATACCTAGGTCAGTTAGCATTAGGAGTGGCCACCAGAAGGTCTTAGAAATTTTAAATGGTCATGAACAAAGGGCTTATGACCTATATCGATTAAGACCACATTCTCTATTGGCCCTTGTGGACAAGCTTGAGAGTTGGGCCTTTTTACGAAGTACTAGAGGCGTCAGTTCAGTTGAGGCTGTATGCTACTTCCTACAAATGGTTGGCCATGGACATACAAATCGTGCTTTGGCTGAGGACTACATTCACTCTGGTGAGAGCATCAGTAGAAAGTTCAACGAAGTCTTGGACGCTGTGTGTTCGTTGTCCAGTGAGTACATTGTCATGCAAACTACAACGACATGCACGACAACACATTCTCATATATTGGAGACCCCAAGGTTCTACCCGTACTTCAAGGTAATAGTTAGCCCCTACAATCTTTAATCATTTGGAAATATTTAGTATGTTTACAACTTATTTTGGTGTTATAGAATGCCATCGGGGCAAAATTGACAGAACACACATCCCCATCTTAGTTAAACGAGATAAGCAAAATCGCTACCGAGACAGAATTGGGAATGTCTCTCTTAATGTCTTGGATGTAGTTGACTTCTCCATGGAGTTTACATATGTCCTAACTGGGTGGGAGGGATCGGCTGCTGACCAACGGGTCCTACAGTCAACGACGACCACGGGCGGGTTTAAAGTTCCGCCGGAAAAGTTTTACCTAGTTGATGCAGGGTATGCCAACACTCGGCAATTCCTTGCATCGTATCGCAACACAGCTTACCATATTTCCGAGTACCGAGGAAACAGACATGCCTACACCAGCAAGAAGGAGATGTTCAACCACCGCCACGCACAATTACATAATGTTGTAGAAAGAGCATTTGGGGTGCTGAAGCGGCGGTTTGCCTACCTTAAAAAGGGGGAGACATATCCCATACATTCACAGTGTCGCCTCGTAATGGCTTGTTGTATCCTCCACAATTTCATACACTTCCAACATGATGGCGACAGTATCATGGATGAACTCCCAGATGACATTTCAACATCTTCCGTTCCCCTTGCTGGGGTTGACCTGAGTTCCCTCCAACAAACAACTGAGGCCGATTCAAGGGAGGGCGATCGTTTACATGAATCCATTTCTTATTTGCTATGGGATGCCCGTTGACGTACAATTGTATCTGTAATGTCTTCGACATTATTTGATAAATCGTCCACCACATAACTTTGTAGCCTTTAGTTGTTTATTTTACGAACTTTTTACTGGATCCTAATAACAGACAAGACATAATGATTCGGTAGGTTGTCTTGAAATGGAGAATGGAATGCCTTGCTGTACATGCGGCCTTCAATGCATTGTACGTGTGTATATGGATGACGCAGACACAGAAAATGGACGTTTTGAAAATAACAACACCCACATACCATATTTTTCTTGTGGTAGGGGTCTTGTTTCGAATAGATGTCAGATGAGATTGCCCGCGCAGCGTGTACCACCCACAGTTGCCACACTTACTGTAGTTAGGGATGCTATGCTAACACAACTTGCATATGCACGCAACAAACGCAAGCTATGGTCTGAACAATGTGACTTTGTCAGTTCGACAAGAGCAGACACCGATAGGCTCGAACAAGATATTTCCACTCTATGGGAGAGGTGCCAATATCTTTGCCAATGACTTCACATCACGAGCAATAACGACTCTTCAAACGAGGACAGATACAATACATCATAGATGTAAAATAAGCAGTTAGGCCATTTTATGTTCGGAAATTTGTATTTGAAATCTATGTTCAGAATATGACAATATTTTTACTAATCCTCAATCATGTTTTAGATGTCAATGGATCCATCTGAAGTTCCGAGGTGTGATTGTGGGTTAGATGCAGCCTTGCGGCTTAACAAAGAGGATGCAGGGTTGTATGACTTTGGCATTCTGAGTGAAAAGCCAGGCGAAATGTATTACATATGTCCTTCTTGTGAGGTGCACTAGTAAATACATACATAATATGTTTCCGTTGTGTATGCTACACATTCTTTGTCATTAATTAAACTTGATAATACATTGTAGGGAAAAGATCGGTGTAGATACTTCTGTTGGGCAGTCGATCTCCCCCCAACAATTGATTCTTTGAAAGCTGAGATTATGTTACTAACTGTCGAGTGCAAGTCACTGTGGGGCTAGGCAATGAACATGAAGGACTTTGTTGAAATTCATCACAACTACGATGATATATACACCCAAAAATAGTATGAGCATGAGGTTCTAGAACGCTACATTGTCAGTCTGGAGGAAGATTGTACTCTTCTTTTGGACATTCCTTCACCCACGGCGACGCCATAACGTTTAATGGCAGAGAGCTACATTTAGTTTGGTGTGTCGATTTACATTGTCCACCATTTGATGCTTTTAACATTAAATCTTTCTGAATTCATCCGACATTAACAGACTTTTGTTATTTATCATAATGTTGGTGTATGTTTTATGGAGGGTGTATGTTTTTTCATCGTGATGTTGCTGAATGTTAGTTAGCACTGAATATGCATTTTATATTCCCTGAATTGTGCGATACACCCTTACGTCTAAAACATATTACTTACAAAATCTGTAATATGGCTGGGCCTCCAAGGACGCCTTCTTTTATGTGGTGTACGAAGCTTGATATGGTTCTCAAAGGTATGATGAGAAACCAATATGAGTTGGGGAGATGTGTTAATGGAGTATATACTACACATGCTTGGATGGAGGCATGGCGTGACTTTTGAAACATAACTGGGGGGCCTTACATATCTTTGACTGAGTTGTAGATGAGATGGCAACACATAACGAGAGAGTTCATAAGAGACAATCTTTTTATTTTGGGAGATTTATTGTCTCCCCCGCCATTGGCCGTGCAACGTAACTTCATGACGACTCGTGACATTTACCCACCTGGGGTTGCTGAATACCTTATTAACACCGATGAGTGAATTAAACAACCACGTTAAACGGCGAAAATAACACATGAACTTGTAATATATTTCCATGATATTGTAGTTGTTTGTGTTTACTTAGAAACATTTATTTGTATGTAGCTAAGTTTATTTGGAGCTTTATTGTTATGTATTGAAGGCATACATCACGTTCTTACTTGATTGTAGCGAAGTTTGTTTGGAGCATTTATTCGTATTCAATATTGTCACAGTTATCTTACTATTATTGATATTTGCTAATACTTATATTTATTTATTAACTATAGATGTCGTCATCACGGTCACGGTCAAAGACAAGGACAAAATTTGAAAAATTATTGATGTCTCCGTCGAAGATTAAAAAATATGTAGAAGAAAACCTTGTTTGCAAGAAAAAATGTTGCGAGCCTACACGCGATGAGGGCCCAAATGAGAGACACGAACAAGCCAAGGGTGTTACTCATCCTATTCACCATCTGCCGTTGATGTTTGAGTGGCGAAAAGATGCCAACAAACAGGAAACAATTCAATTGTTGGACGAAGCCTGTCCTATGTCGTGGGACGAGTACGACGAGGCCATGAAGTTGGCCGACGAGTACGACGAGGCATGAAGTTGGCTGCTTTCTCACCAACTTAGATTGTGTATCCTTGTCTTTTTCTAGGTCCAGGGTAGACCTCTCCTTTCAGTTTCTATGTTACATATGTATTTGGCCGGGAACCAATAAAATATTATATGCTTTTTTTTATGTGGTATTAAGTTCTGCTACAGACATGCTACGCACGTTTTCTACTATTTAATTTAAATGCATAAATTATGCATTTTATATATTATTTATTTGTTAATTAGTATATAATACACTTCGGCCAACTTTTGCTTAAGCGACAACATAACTACACATTCCTTACTCTTGTTAAAACATTTCTACAACATCAAGACAGAATCAACATATACTGACTACGTTGCCAAACAAAATCAGACTGAATCTAGCCTAGTAGCCAAACAGAATCAGATTGCAATCAGACCAGCTGACCAGAATCAGACTGGGTTGCCAAATAGAATCAGACTGGGTTGCCAAACAGAATCAGACTGAATCCTGACTAACCCCGTCTAATCCAGTCCAGACTACGAAATCCCATTCCGTTCCCAAACAGGGGCTGAGAGTACAGAGACAACACATATGACTCTCTATATACAAGACCTATCAGACAGACAGTGTCTCCACATGTGGATCACTACTGTCCTTGTTGTTGCTGCTACTGCTGTGACTGCTGTTGCTGCTCACCCACTGAAGGGTTTCTTCTTCCTCGACGTCTACCTAAAAAGTTGAATCCCAAGGGGGTCAGACAATTGAAAATTGTCCCAACGAGAGATATAACTCTCTGCCAGAAACATTGGTATTGCTGATAATAGAATAACACTGAGCATTAGAATTATAAATATTCAATAGCAGGTAAATCATTATTTAAGATAAGTAGAGCAGTATTCTCTATACAGTTCATTCTAATTATAACTTGATTAAGTAGCAAGTCATTAAATTCAATAAGGAATATGAAGAACATGTATATATATTATTTATCCAACTTGGACATAATAAAAAATGTATCATCAACCATTGTTTCTCATAATTCAACCTTAAGCAAATATGCTACATGGATTATTACATTTTACAAACATATTTATGCCCTGAGGAGATGAGGTATACCGCTCATACTCCAACCAAACATTGCGAAATCAAAATCGGTACCATACATAGGTCATCAGAAGAGCCAGATTTCTATGACCTCATCTTCCTCAGTCAGTGTGAGGAACAACATGCAGGACATCTCGTGTCTCTACCAAAAATAGCTTTCCAGGGTATACTAGCAACTTCACTATTAGAGTTACAGTGGCATGTTGTACTCTCTTCGCAATTGAGAGATTTCTTATTTATCTCACATCGATTTGACATTAACATCATCATCGGGAGATTAGTGGTACATCATCCTGGCATATACATATAATGAAGGATTGAGAGATTTAGTGTTTATCTCACATCAATTCCTCCATTAGGGCGTAAGGATATTCGTGCCCATTACTCCCACATACTCAAAAGTATGCTCTCCAGGAATTCCCTTAGGAAAACCTATTTCACCATCACCTAACTACTGATGATGATGGATCTATGGTCAGGGATATACATGAAATCATTTCACTTGATTATTTAAGTACATTACAACATTCTCTTAGCACCAGACATGTTTTCAAACATAAACTATTATAACAATTGCTATAAAGAATGAGTACTCTTTCTATCAAGTTCATTTCACAATTTTAATAGCATTAGGAACTCAATCCCTTGTCATCTCATCATCATGATCCAAGAATATGGGTGTTCAAACCCTTATATCATCAATATACTTGTTACCACTTTAATAGGTAACTTAATGCCATCAAGTCATTTGACAGTGTAACCATGATAAATGTTGTGCAGGAATTTCACATGGCTCTTACAACTTATCAATCTCTTTTGTTACCTCTCACTAGGCAACATAACATGTCATTGCTTACAAAGCTTATAAAATACTTTCAATAAACAAAACATCATAGCTCATACCTGGATATGTTCAATATCTCATAAAACATGCATGATTAATACAAATGATAGCATATACATCTATTTCATATGAGCACAATGTAAAACAACTATAACATCTTCAATCAAGGAATACACCACTATGCCCTTACTAGGGTTTAGGTTTCCCTTTTCAATTTAATTAGGGTTAATCATCCCCTTTAGCTCAAATAGGATAAATGACTCATCATTTCATTATCCAACCTTAGAGCTTCTTAGTATAAAGTATAACCTAGAATTAGGGTTTCACATATTCATTCACCTTATTTGGAATTAGGGTTTACTATTCACATCACATCACCCTAGATTAGGGTTTATAACCAACAACCCATAATTAGGGTTTACTATTCATATCACATTACCCTAGGTTAGGGTTTACTATTCATATCACATCACCCTAGGTTAGGGTTTATTATTCATATCTCATCACCCTAGGTTAGGGTTTACTATTCACCCCAAGTAGGAGTGAGCATCAAAGTACCTTGAATTAAGGTTTATCATGCCATCATTATGAATTAAGTTCATACCATCAATGTGCATTAGGATTTCACCTATTAATACCCTCAATTAGGGTTATGATTCATTAACCATCATAATTAGGGTTTCATGATCTCACTATGAAGGATCATACCCTAATTAGACATTCATTCATATTAGAAGTCCAATACTTAATTATCATCCATGTAGGAAATCTTCTCTTTCATCTTCTAAAGATGATGTTTACTTCAGACTTGATTAGGTTAAGTCAACTCACTCTTGAGGAAGAATTGATATCATGGGTTATGCCATTGTCACCATGACCATTAAGGCTTAATTATTCAAAGGGTACTAATCACCTTACCCTATTAAGATGTAATTACTACAATCATCTTTGATTACATCATGTATTAATCAACTAATCACTTTGTCCTTTAACCACTTTAAGTACCCATGCGATTTTGGTTAATTATCCACCAAACGGTTTTGGCCTTATAGACCCCAAACGGTCTTGACCAAATTAGACCTCAAACGGTCTTGCACAAAAACATCCAAACGGTCTAAGACCGTTTAGACCTCCAAATGGTCTTGAACAACCAATGAAACCGTTTGCTAAAGTACCACCTTGAAACCGTTTACTAAAGTAGGTGGTGAAGACCGTTTGCCCAAAGTTGACTTTTGAAACCGTTTGCTAAAGTGCAACTTTGAAACCGCATGACCTCAACCGGTTTGGGATCGTTTGGTCCCAAATGGTCTTGAGACCGTTTGGTCCCAAATGATCTTGAGACCATTTGGTCCAAAACCTCCTCAAAACCGCAAGGACCAAAAATAGTCTCAACAAGTTAAATTGAATTAGGGTTTCCAATGTTGGTACCTTCAACCATTGAATTCATGTAACCAATCATCAATTGGACCAATCACCATACTTCAATTGAGTTGAATAGGCCAACCTTAAAATTATTTGACCCTCAATTGACTCTCAATTAATCATCAATTATGGTTTCAATCAATTGGATTAGGGTTTGGAAATGATGATCCTTCAACATTAATCAATGTGAGATTGGTAACTTTGAAACCATTGAACCTTCATCCAAATTGAACATGACCTGACCCCAAACGGTCTTGAGGTCGTTTGTATGACCTCCAAATGGTCTTGAGACCGTTTTCCCATGTCAACATTAAAATCCAAGTCAACCAATTAGGGTTTGGTTCATTAGATTGATCACCAAATCAGCAATTGATTGCACTTCAACTTAGTACCTTTAGATCTTCAAATGCCTAACCATAGTCAACCCTAGACCTCCAAACGGTCTTGGGTGACCCCCAAACGGTCTTGAGATCGTTTGGATGATCTCCAAACAGTCTTGAGACCGTTTCCCCATCACATCATCATCAACCATGCCATTCAATTAAGGTTTGGATCCTAGGATTGGTCACCAAATTAGCAATTGATTGTACGTCAACTTAATATCTTCGGACCTTCAATTGCTCAACCATACTTAACCCTAAACCTCCAAACGGTCTTGGGTGATCACCAAATGGTATTGAGATCGTTTGGGTGATCCCCAAATGGTTTTGAAACCGTTTGGGTCAATCAACCCAAAACATCAACTTATTCCATTGCAAAATCAACACTTAGCCGATTAGAGTTAACACCATATCTTTGGATCTTAAAACACCTAACCATATCCAACCCTAGACCTCCAAACGATCTTGGGTGACCCACAAATGGTCTTGAGACCGTTTGGGTGATCCCCAAATGGTTTTGAAACCGTTTGGGTCAATCAACCCAAGTTTCAAACTCAACCACTTATGAAATCAGCATTTAACCCGATTAGGGTTTTGGTGATTGTTGGACCTTCAACTCATGAACCAATTAGAGTTAATCAATTATAATTGATGGGTAATTAACCTAGATTATTTTGAATAAATACTAAAACGGTCAACCCTGGTCAACATCACCAAACACTCTGAAACCGTTTCCCTCCATGCAGTTTTGATGGAACCGTTTCAATCCAAACGGTTTGAAACCGTTTGCTCCCAAACAGTTTGGGAAACCGTTTGAGAAACTAAGGAGACTGTTTGATCTGGGATTTTCTTTGGATAAGTATATATGATGATGTCACCATCATCTTCCTCCATTCAACCAAGAACTGTTGCTGTTCTTCATGGGAGTTTAAGCAAGAACTCAAAAGAGTATCAAAAGAAGAAAAGTAACCAACGATTCTTATAGAAAAGAGTGCAATAGCAATGGTTAAGGGTTTGAGTTATAAAACCCACCTCTAAAACTGATCCCAAGCTCCAAGCTCCATGGCTCTAATGGTGGATGGAGTTCCATCAACTGTCCAAGGTTCGTCCTTGAGCTTTTGGATGTGCAAGTTAGCTAGAATTGGAAATCGGGTGAAGAAAACCAAGAATTAAGCATTGTTTTAGGGTTTTCACCCTGAATCCGAGGTAGAAGATGATCAAAACCTTACCAATAGGTTGTGTTCGTCCTTCCCCTACTCATGAGATCTTCCTTGGTCGGCCAAAGCAAAGTTATAAGAGAAAGACTAAGGAAACGATCCTTATGTATATTGGAAAAGGAACATGTTTAAGGGATTTTCAAGGAAAGAGAAAATGGATTATTTTCTTTTAATTCCAAAATAATTTCCATAAAATCCCCCTTCATTTATTGGCCACGAAGCCAACTTCATTTTCTTGCAAAATTTCATCATTATCCAAGAATTAATGGAAAAGGAACTAAGCACCTTAAAGAGTTTTATATTAATATCCATCCTTTTAGTGGATATTACTTTTTATTATCTTAATGTGAGTGACTTCCACTCAACCAAGATCTTTTTGTGCCATAGAAAGGCACAAGATCGTCCAACACTATTGCAAACACATCCTTCAACTTTTGGTTGAAGGTCTCCTCAATTAATTTATTTCTTTTTGCATTAAATTAAATTAAAGTTTCATATATGCTTAAATCTTAATTATTTTAATGTCAAGATTCTCTCTCCTCAAAAATAATTCAAATGAGGCGCTCCTCTCATTTTATTTGCTCTACTTGATGCCAAGAAACATGAGAGACCCTCTATAGGTGATATATTGCATATTGAACCCTAGGTTTTGGGTAAATTGCACATTACACCAAAACTAGGTTTTAATGCACAAGAATTGCTCTACAAGCTTTATCTTGGTGCCCAAGCTTGTGGAAACCATACCACTACATCATATTCATTCTTATTATGTCTCAACATCAGAGGAACATCTTATCATGTGAAATTTGCAAGTTAACCCCTCAACTTGGGTAATTTGCACTCTAGTCCAAAATTAACAAAACAATGTCTCAACATTATTCAAAAAGGACTGAAATTGAAATATAAGTTCCTCAAAAACATTAATTACTTTTCAAACGATAAGAGAAAGAATATAATAAACTTTATTAGGCAAAACACCTAGGGTTAAAACATAACCCAAGTCAGGGATGTTACAAACTATCCACCCCTTACAAGGATTTCGTCCCCGAAATCATAAACAAAACATTAAGAGAAAAGAGTAGGGTATTTCATCCTCATCTCTTCCACTAGCTCCCATGTGGTTTCTTCAACACCACGGTGATTCCAGAGGACTTTTACAAGACTAATGTCTTTCTTCTTTAGCTTCTTGATCCTTTTATCAAGAATCAACATAGGTCCTTCAACATAGGATATATCTTCGTTTAATTCTACTTCCATAGGCTGCAGAACTGATTATGTGTCAGGATGACATTTCCTTAACATGGAAATGTGGAATATTGGGTGTAACTTTTGCAGCTCAGGTGGTAACTCCAACTTATAGGCTACCTTTCCAATCCGTTCAATGATTGGATAAGGCCCCATAAATCTAGGAGCTAACTTTCCTTTCCTTCCAAATCTAAGAACTCCCTTCCAAGGTGAGAACTTGAGGTATACTCTGTCTCCAACCTGGAATTCTAAAGGTCTACGATGCTTATCAACATAGGATTTCTGCCTATCCTGTGCAGTCTTTAACTGTTGTTGTATTATTTTAATCTTCTCGGTGGTCTGCAGCACAAGATCAGGACCCAAAAGTTGATATTTACCAGTTTCATACCAACATATGGGAGATCTACAATGTCTACCATACAAAGCTTCATAAGGTGCCATGTCGATACTGTGTTGATAACTAATATTGTAGGCAAACTCTATCAAGCTTAGATGTAGATCCCAACTTCCTGTAAACTGAAGGACACATGCCCTAAGTAAGTCCTCCAAGGTCTGTATAGTCCTTTCTGATTGTCCATCAGTCTGAGGATGAAAGGTTGTACTAAACCTTAACTATGTGCCTAAGGCTTTATGCATTTGCTCCCAAAAATGACTCATAAACTGGGGACCTCTGTCGGAAACAATGGTAACTGGGACCCCATGCAGCCGCACTATGTCATCTACATATAACTGTGCCAGTTTCTCAGTAGAATAGGTTGTTTTGACAGGTAAGAAATGTGCTGTCTTTGTCAACCTATCAACTATTACCCAGATGGAATCATGACCTTTGGCTGTTCTGGATAAACCAACCACAAAATCCACAATCACATGATCCCACTTCCACTGTGGTATGGGAAAAGGATGCATTGTTCCTGCGGGCTTCTGGTGTTCAACTTTAACTTACTGACACACATGACACCACATAACGAACTCAACAACATCCTTCTTCAAACCAGGCCACCAATACATATCTTTCAAGTTATGATACATCTTGGTGCTTCCTGGATGCATAGCATACATAGAAGAATGAGCTTCATCCAGGACTAACTTCCTTAAGTTATCAACATCAGGTACTATCATTCTACCATGATAGCAGACTACCTGATCATCTGAATCATGGAATCCATCTCATTTCTCACTACCATACTCTGATCTAATCTACTGAACTACATCATCAACTTGCTGTGCCTCCTTAATCTGCTGTCTCAGAGTAGGTTTTATGTGCATCTCAACTAACAACCCAGATAACAATGATACTTTTAACTGTACATTGTCTTGCCTTAAATAGATAAGCATATTCCTCCTAGAGCACACCAAAGAATTCAACTGTGCTCTATCTAGGACTGTTGTTGCTGATTTCCTACTTAATGCATCAGCAACCACATTGGCCTTTCCAAGATGATAATCAATTATACAATCGTAATCCTTGATTAACTCCATCCAGCGACGTTGCCTCATATTTAACTCATGCTAAGAAAAGATGTACTTTAGGTTCTTATGGTCTGTGAAAATCTGGAATGTCTCTCCATAGAGATAATGTCTCCAGATTTTCAAGGCATGGACTACTGCAACTAGTTCTAGATCGTGTGTCGGATAATTCTCCTCATGTTTCTTAAGCTGTCGAGAAGCAAAAGAAATCACTTGTTTATCCTGCATTAACACACATCCTAGTCCATTCTTAGAGGCATCACAGAAAACTATATACCCTTTCCCTTACTCAGGTAACACTAGCACTGGTGCACTTGTCAACCTCTCCTTCAACAACTGGAATGATTGCTGACACTTGTCATTCTAGACAAAAGGAACATCCTTTCTGGTTAACTTGGTTAAGGGTAAAGCTATAGAACTGAAGTTCTTAATGAACCTCCTATAATAGCTTGCCAACCCTAAGAAACTGCAAATCTCTGTCGGTGTCTTCGGCTGCTCCCATTATAGGACAGATTCTACCTTTTTAGGGTCAACACGAATACCTGAAGCAGATATTACGTGTCCAAGAAAAGAAACTTCTGGTAACCAGAACTCACACTTGCTAAACTTAGCATATAACTCATGCTCTCTTAGCAAAGTTAGAGCCTGACGAAGATGCTGCTCATGCTACTGAGCATGTTTACTATAGATCAAGATGTCATCTATGAAGACAACTACACACTGATCGAGAAAAGGTTGAAAGATTCTATTCATGAGTTCCATGAATGCAGCTGGTGCATTAGTTAGTCCAAACGACATAACTGTGAACTCAGAGTGACCATACCTTGTCCTAAAGGCAGACTTAGGTATGTCACCCTCCTTAATACGCAGCTGATGATATCCCGACCTCAAATATATCTTTGAGAAGACTGTTGCACCATGCAACTGGTCAAAGAGATCATCAATCCTTGGCAAAGGATACTTATTCTTTATAGTTACTTTATTTAATTGTCTGTAATCAATGCACAACCGCATTGACCCATCCTTCTTTTTAACAAAGAGGACCGGAGCACCCCAAGGTGAAGCGCTTGGTCGGATGAAACCCTTCTCAAGCAACTCTTGCAGTTGTTTCTTGAGTTCTGCCATATCAGCATGCGCCATCCTATACGGTGTTTGTGCCATTGGTTGCATGCCCGAGATTAGATTAATCTCAAAATCAATCTCTCGGGATGGCGGTACACCTAGAAGTTCTTCAGGAAATACATCTTCAAATTCCCTAACTACAGGAACTTCAGTAGGATTAAAACTCTCCATGGTGGTATCAACCACATGGGCCAAGAATGCATAACATCCTTGCCTCAACAGCTTCTCAGCTACCATAGATGACACAAGACATGTTGGAAGAATCTTTCTATCTCCTTGAAAGATCCATGTGTCACTATTATCTATAAGCACAACTTGCTTGGACTCACAATCCAAGACAACCTAATATCTTTCTAAGGTATCCATCCCAAGGATTATATTGAACCCGTGCATCTCAAGTGGTATAAGATCCACTTGAATGCAATGTTCAGAAAAGAAAAGAATGCAGGGAGAACACACCTCCCGCAACACAGCAGATCCCATCAAAGGAGTTTCTAACAATAGACTATCTGCTCTATGACTGATAGTCATGTTGCAGTCAAGAATCATTCTCCGAGTGATAAAGGAATGCGTAGCACCTGGATCAATTAAAATAGATACGATGCAGGATGTAGACATATCAGAATAAAACAGTTTCATCTGACCTGTCACAACCCGAGGGTTGATCACTGCATCAGGTGGATTCATCGCATAGAATCTCACCGTCACCTGTGGTTGATTTGGTGCTCGATGACTGGGTGTTGATGATCCAACTTGGAACATTTGTCCACGTCCTCTAGCGCCACCTGGGAACTGTCTCCTTTGAGAACCGTGTTGACTCTACCTTTGGGGTTGAGTCACACTCGCCTCTCTGGCTCTGCAATCCTTCATTAGATGTCCCACCTTTCCACATATGAAATAGTTTCTGATCCCCTGCTATGGTCTAGATGGTCCTATAACTGACACAGATGCTGAGCTACGAGCTCCTTCTGGTGGTAAACTTCATCCTCTACCCCTATTTGACGTCCAC
Organism: Alisma plantago-aquatica; assembly: GCA_963693085.1. Taxonomy (NCBI): domain Eukaryota; kingdom Viridiplantae; phylum Streptophyta; class Magnoliopsida; order Alismatales; family Alismataceae; genus Alisma; species Alisma plantago-aquatica. The sequence goes on along the minus strand of OY856409.1, from coordinate 1,099,616,554 downwards.
TGCGTGTGGGTACTGAATCTAGGTGGTGGTGTAGGCATGGAAAACCTCGGTTTCTTGAAACCTTTGGACGAGGATCCTTGGAACTGGGGGTACACCTTCTTGTTCTTGGTATGTCTCTTCTCAGTCACATACCTCTCTATCCTTCTGACAGACTCCACAAAAGTAGAAAATCTTTCCCTATTCTCCAAAGCAGACATAGGGGTGGTCAACTCAGTGTTTAATCCTTTCTCAAAACATCGAATCCGCTCTTCATCTGTGGTTGCCATATGCAGACAGAACCGTAAAAGTTACATGAACTTAGCCTCGTACTCGCTAATGTTCATTGGTCCTTGCCTTAACCTCTCAAATTGAGAGATTTTCTCATCCATGAAGGTCTTGGGAAAGTATCTGTTGACAAATTCTTGTCGAAATACTTCCCATTTAATCTCCACACCTGGCCTTTTCCCTTCCTCTATGGTCCACCAGTGACCAACACTCCCTTTAAGAAGGTACACAACATGTCTAACCTTCTCAGCTTCTGGGATGTTCATGATTCTAAAGGCCTTCTCTAGTTTAGTTAGCCACATGTTAGCATCTTCTGGGTCAGCGATCCCAGCATATTCTGTGGCTCCAACCTGACGTAATCATTCAAACGTCTTGTCGGCTCCCTGTCCCTCAGGGTGGGTAGGTGCCCTAGGTGCAGGTATGGGCATTCTATCAGTCATATGTGTCATGGAAGCTATAAACTGCCCAAACATAGTCTGGAAGGCGGGATTTCCCATGTCATCTTGATCGAACTGAGGTGGTTCAGGCACAAGCTCCTCCCTTCCTTGGTCTCTTACACCTCCTCCGGGTGCAGTGACACTACTTTCAACAACATGTTCATCATGTGATCCAGACATCTTTAGTTTTCTCTTCTCCTCCTATATGAGAAGAAGACACTATTAGATAGACTAGAAGACACTAGAACAGACACAACAAGCCTAGTCCTATGTCTTTGTAGACTCAGCAAACCTAGAGATCTGATACCACTTAATTGTGATGTTCGACTCGCAAAAATAGGATTAACCGAAGCGGAAGCGAATTATTAGCAACGAAATTACTGAAAATCACTAAAAATTAAAACTGTTTGCATTGAGATCCACAAACTATAGAACTCTTTCATAAAGAAACAAAGTAAGTTATTTACATTCTGATTTATCAGTACATCTCTGTATCAACTCATCTCGAGAGTCACAAACATTGACTGCCCTGTTAAACTGTACATGAGCAGTATACAAAAATCTCGAGGCTTCAAGCCAAAAATCTCAGATCGACATCAAACTCTCTACTGACTCCTAGGACCTGAGAGTACAGAGACAACACATAGGACTCTTTATATACAAGACCTATCAGATAGACAATGTCTCCACCTGTGGATCACTGTTGTAACATCTCTGACCTGGGTTATACTTAACCCTAAGTGTTTTGATTAAGAAAGATGATTATATGCTTAATCTTATCTTGTGAAAAGTAATTAGGGATCTTGAGAAACTTATGTTTCAATTTTGGTCATGTTTAAACAATGTTGAAGCAATGTTTGCTTATTTTGGACTAAAGTGCAAATTACCCAAGTTGAGGGGTAAAATTGCAAATGTTGCATGATAATATGTTCCTCATGTGTTGAAGAATCATGAGAATGAATATGATGCAAATGTATGGCTTTTGGTAGCCTGAGTACCAAGGAAGAGCTGATAAAGCAATGTTTATGCATTAAAACCTATTTTTGGTGTAAAGTGCAGTTTACCTAAAACCTAGGGTTCAATATGAAAATTACCACTTCCATAAGGTCCCTAATGTTTCTTGGCACCATGTAGAGCAAATAAAATGAGAGGGGCGCCTCATTTGAATTAAGTTGGAGGAGAGAGAATCTTGATATTAAAATAATCAAGATTTAATCCTAATTGAAACCCTAATTCGATTTAGGGCAAAAATAAATGTATTAATTAAAGGGACTTCAACCAAAATTAAAATGGTTGGATTCAGATGTGCGTGGACATCCTTGAGCCTTGCTAGGACCTCGAAAATATCCAAGGGAATGGATAACTCACTCACAAGTTTATAAGAAAAAGAAATATCCACTCACATATGGATATTAATATTATATGATTTAAGGTGCTGGATTTGATTTTCTTTAAATCATGGATAATTGAGAGGAATAAGAGGAAAACAAGATATTCTCGTTCCTAAGGAAGATGAGGGGGAAAAGGCGGCCATATTTTTGGGATTAAATGGATTTTTACAAAGCATATTCTCTCTCATTGAAAATATTATAAAAAGACCTTTTACAAGCCAAATGAAAGGTTTTACGACCCCACTTCTTATCCTTGCTTGGGAAACGACCAAGGGAGCTTGGGAGGATCAGGAGGACGACTCCCTACCTGTTGGTAAGCTTCTTGACCTTGGTTCACCATGATTTCATGGTGGAAATCACAAATCAATGCATGATTTCTTCCTATTTTGATCTCCTCTTCAATTCTAATCATTCCTTTTCACTCAAACCTTGAGGACGAGCCTTGGAATATAGAAAGGAGTTGCATACACCATTGTTTCCGTGAGCTTGGATCTTTGGAGCTCAATAGGAGGCGGGTTTTATAACTTGAAACCCTAACTTTGTTATTGCATTCAATTCCCCATCAAATAATGATCATTTCTCTATTTACAATTATTGATTTGGTTGATTGATGCAATCTCCATGGAAATCACAGCAGGTTTCATGGGTCTAGAGCTTGATGATGATGACATAATCATAAGCACACACCTCCCCAAATATCTAGACCAAACGGTTTCAATCAATTGTCCAAACGGTTTGTGTTTTGGGAGCAAACAGTTTCAAACCGTTTGGAATAAAACGGTTTCACTTAACTGCATAGAATCAAACAGTTTAAGACCGTTTGGTGATGTCGACCAGGGTTGACCATTTGGGGACTTGTTCATAATGATCTAGGTTAATGACCCATCAATTATTATTGATTAACTCCAATTTCTTCATGAGTTGAAGGTCCATCAATCACCTAAACCCTAATCGGGTTGAGTGCTGATTTCATAAGTGATTGAGTTTGAAACTTAGGTTGATTGACCCAAACGGTTTCAAAACCGTTTGATAATCATCCAAATAGTCTCAAGAACGTTTGGAGGTCAACCAAGACCATTTGGAGGTCATCCAAATGACCTCAAGACCATTTGGGATCAGGTCATGTTCAATTTGGATGATGGTTCAATGGTTTCAAAGTAACTAATCTTACATTGATTAATGTTGAAGAACCATCGATTCCAAACCCTAATCCAATTGATTCAGACCCTAATTGATGATCAATTGAGGGTCAATTGAGGGTCAAATCAGTTTAAGGTTGACCTATTTAACTCAATTGAAGTTTGATGATAGGTCCAATTGATGATTGGTTACATAAATTCAACGATTGAAGGAATCAACATTGGAAACCCTATTTCAATTTGATTGGTTGAGACCATATTTGGAACATGCGGTTTTGAGGTGGTTTGGACCAAACGGTCTCAAGACCGTTTGGTACCAAACGATCCCAAACCGGTTGAGTCCATGCGGTTTCAAAAAGGTACTTTAGCAAACGGTTTCAAGTACTTGCTTTAGCAAACGGTCTCAAGAACCACCTTTACCAAACGGTTTCAAACCATTTGAACTTTGAAAGAACAAGACCGTTTGGGGCTCAAGTAGTAAAAATTAATTGAGGACTCAATTGTTTAATCCACTTGGATACCTATTGTAATAGAAGATCCAATTGGTCAATTCATTTGGATACCTCATTTAATGGAGGTCCAATGTGATTGAATCTCTTAAGAATTAAGATGATGATTGATCCATTGTTCCAATGATGATTATTAAGGTTAGGTAGAAAGGTTGAAACCCTAAAGTACCTAAATGATTAATACCTTTAGATTAACTAACCCTAAAAGGTTATGAGAGTAATGTCTTAGTACACTATGTTAACCATAGTTGTATGTACTTGATTGAAGGGTTGATGTGACCTAATCAAGTTGGGAGGATGATAGAAAGGAATTCATATATGCATATTGATCATGTGATGATTAGGTTATGATCCTTAATAAAGAGATCATGAAACCCTAATTCAGAAGGTTAATGAACCCTAACCCTAGTTTAGGGCAACATAATGTAAAACCCCAATTATGGGAATAAAGAGTGAAACCCTAATTGGGATGAATACCTCCAATTGATATGAAATGAGAAACCCTGATTGAGGGTGATGCCATGAGAAACCCTAATTGAGGGTGATGCCATGAGAAACCCTAATTGAGGGTGATGCCATGAGAAACCCTAATTGAGGGTGATGCCATGAGAAACCATAGTTGGGATGAATAGAAAGAGAAACCCCAAAGCCCTAATAAAGGGTAAAGGTAGGTGAAATTCTAAATAGAGTTATAATATTTAAGCCCTAACCTTGTTCAATATGATGACGAACTAGAACCCTGATAATAAAGTAGTGGGTGAAACCTTATAAAGATGAAATAACTTAAATGATTGAGTACAAGCAACCTTGTTGTAGGCAATGCCTTAACCTGAAATGAGACCATACCATTAAAGGTAGTTGGACCATTCTTGTGTGTGACCTATGCACTTCATGATGAGAGTGATAGGTTAATGGATGAAAGTATTAAGATGGGAAGTACCTTAATACAAGATAAGTTGATAACTCGATGAAGTTAAAGGTGATGAGGAAAGTGTTATACCTTGATGCATTTCAAATCTAATCTATTTGGGTAAGAAACATAAAGAGTTTGATATACCTTGACAAGCATAGGCTAATATACCTTGAGAATAAGGGTAAGCCAAACTAATGAGTATGATGTAATCATACCATGATAAGGATGAGGAATGAACTCATACCTTGTACTGAGAATCATTTAATGATAAAGGTTAAGACTAATGAACATGAATGAATTCTAAAGATGTGTAATGGCCTTATGAGCCATATGGTTAGATGTTGCCTAGTGAGAGGTGACAAGGTGTTCTATGGGCCTTATGAGCTATGAGGATGGTTGTTGCCTAATAAAAGGTAACAAAATGTTTTAAAGGTTACACAGGATTGACATAGTTCAATACCTAGAATAATATCACAGGATTGATATAGTTCAATACCTGAAATATATGCACATGATTAGCATAGTCTAATACCTGGAAGAATAACACAGGATTGGTTAACTCCCAATACCTGGAATGATAACACAGGATTGGTTAAATCCCAATACCTGGAATGATAACATAGGATTGGTAATAACCCAATACCTGGAATGGTTACACATGATTGACATAGTTCAATACCTGGAATGATAACACATGATTGGTTAAAATAATACAGGATTAGTTAAATTCCAATACCTGGAATAATAACACAGGATTGGTTAAATCCCAATACCTGGAATACTAACACAAGATTGGTTAAATCCCAATACCTGGAATAACAACACATGATTGGTTAAATCTCAATACCTAGAATTATAACACAAGATTGGTTAAATCCCAATACCTAGAATAACAACACATGATTGGTTAAATCTCAATACCTGGAATGATAACACATGATTCGTTAAATCCCAATACCTGGAATAATAACACAGGATTGGTAATAACCCAATACCTAGAATGGTTACACAAGATTGACATAGTTTAATACTTGGAATGGTTACACAAGATTGACATAGTTCAATACTTGGAATGGTTACACAAGATTGACATAGTTCAATACTTGGAATGGATACACAAGAATGATATAAATCTAATGTTTGTACTAGTTGCACATGATTGGTGTAGTCCAATGCCTGGAATGTTTATACAGGATTGGTATAAACCAATGCCTAAGTAAGACATGATGGTGTACACTCTCATGTCCAATATAACCAAAATCTAGTTAGCAGATTGGCTAAGGCCAATAAGTTGAAACAAGAATGGCTTATGGGTGACATATCAAGATAATGAGTGTTACAAGAAAAGTTTGACATGATGGTATAATATGAAGGATAAATGATATACATGTTCTTCCTATTCCTTATTAAGAGAATAGTTGATCTATTGTTCTATCATAAATAGTTACAATGCTTTAAGATGAGAATGCTTTAAACTGCATATCCTCTGTCTAGTTTTATACATTTAACTGTAATAATAATGTTTTGGCAGAGAGTTATATCTCCCGCTGGGACAATTTACAATTGTCTCACCCCCGTGGGATCCAATGTTTTTAGGTGGACGTGGACAAGGAGGTAGGAAAACTTTAGCAGAGAAAGAACAACAACAACATCGAGGACAGTAGTAATATCTCAGGTGGAGATACTGCATGTCTAGTCTTATAGTTAGAAAGTCGTATGTGTCGTCTCTGTACTCTCAGGTCCTTGGGATTTATAGATAGTGCTTTCATCATTGACTTGAGATTTTGGCTTGATGCCTCGAGGTTTTATGCTGTCTGTACATAATGTTGAATAGGACAGCTATGTTGTAATCCTCGAGAAGAGACATTATAGGTTGTGTACTTATGGAACAGAATGTAAATATTATATTTTTGTTCTTGATGAAAAAGATTTCCTATGTGTGGATCTCTTTGCAAAAAGTTTTAATTTTTAGTGATTTTCAATAATCCGCTGCAAATGATTCACTTCCGCTTAAGTAAATTTTGTTTTTATAAGTTGGATGCCACAACTGCTATCCTTGCTGTTGCTGCTGCTGCTATGACTACTGTTGCTGCTCACCCACTGAAGGGTTTCTTCTTCCTCAGCGTATACCTAAAAAGTTGAATCCTACGGGGGTGAGACAATCGAAAATTTTCCCAGTGAGAGATATAACTCTCCGCCAGAAACATTATTATTGCTGATAATAGAATAACACTGAGCATTAGAATTATAAATATTCAACAACAGGTAAATCATTGTTTAATCTAAGTAGAGAAGTATTCTCTATACAGTTCATTCTAATTATAACTTGATTAAGTAGCATGTCATTAAATTCAATAAGGAATATGAAGAACATGTATATATATTATTTATCCAACTAGGACATAATAAACAAAGTATCATCAACCATTGTTTCTCGTAATTCAACCTTAAGCAAATATGCTACACGACTGATTACATTTTACAAACATATTTATGCCCTGAGGAGATGAGGTATACCTCTCATACTCCAACTGACCATTGCAAAATCGAAATCGGTACCATACATAGGTCATCAGAAGAGCCGAATTTCTATGACCTCATCTTCCTAAGTCAGTGTGAGGAACAACATGCAGGACATCTCGTGTCTCTGCCAAAAATAGCTTTCCAGGGTATACTGGCAACTTTGCTATTAGAGTTACAGCGGCATGCTGTACTCTCTTCGCAATCGAGAGATTTCTTGTTTATCTCACATCGATTCGGCATTAACATCACCATCGGGAGATTAGTGATACATCATCCCGGCATATACATATAATGAAGGATTGAGAGATTTAGTGTTTATCTCACATCAATTCCTCCATTAGGACATAAGGATATACGTGCCCATTACCCCCACATACTCAAAAGTATGCTCTCCAGGAGTTCCCTTAGGAAAACCTATTTCACCATCACCTAACTGCTGACGATGATGGATCTATGGTCAGGGCTCTACATGAAATCATTTCACTTGATCATTTAAGTACATTACAACATTCTTTTACCACCAGGCCTGTTTTCAAACATAAACTATTATAACAATTGCTATAAAGAATGAGTACTCTTTCTATCAAGTTCATTTCACAATTTTAATAGCATTGGGAACTCAATCCCTTGTCATCTTATCATCATGATCCAAGAATATGGGTGTTCAAACCCTTAGATCATCAATATACTTGTTACCACTTTAATAGGTAACTTAATGCCATCAAGTCATTTGACAGTGTAACCATGATAAATGCTGAGCAAGAATTTCACATGGATCTTACAACTTATCAATCTCTTTTTTAACCTCTCACTAGGCAACATAGCATGTCATTGCTTACAAAGCTTATAAAATACTTTAAATAAACAAAACATCATAGCTCATACCTGGCTATGTTCAATATCTCATAAAACCTTCATGATAACAAATACATCTATTTCATATGAGCACAATGTAAAACAACTATAACATCTTCAATCAAGGAATACACCACTATGCCCTTACTACGGTTAAGGTTTCCCTTTTCAATTTAATTAGGGTTAATCATCCCCTTTAGCTCAAATAGGATAAATGACTCATCATTTCATTATCCAACCTTAGAGCTTCTTAGTATAAAGTATAACCTAGAATTAGGGTTTCACATATTCATTCACCTTATTTGGAATTAGGGTTTACTATTCCCATCACATCACCCTAGATTAGGGTTTATAACCAACAACCCATAATTAGAGTTTACTATTCATATCACATTACCCTAGGTTAGGGTTTACTATTCATATCACATCACCCTAGGTTACAGTTAACTATTCATATCTCATCACCCTAGGTTAGGGTTTACTATTCACCCCAAGTAGGAGTGAGCATCAAAGTACCTTGAATTAAGGTTTATCATGTCATCATTATGAATTAAGTTCATACCATCAACATGAATTAGGATTTCACCTATTAATGCCCTCAATTAGGGTTATGATTCATTAACCATCAAAATTAGGGTTTCATGATCTCACTATGAAGGATCATACCCTAATTAGACATTCATTCATATTAGAAGTCCAATACTTAATTATCATCCATGTAGGAAATCTTCTCTTTCATCTTCTAAAGATGATGTTTGCTTCAGACTTGATTAGGTTAAGTCAACTCACTCTTGAGGAAGAATTGACATCATGGGTTATGCCATTGTCACCATGACCATTAAGGCTTAATTATTCAAAGGGTACTAATCACCTTACCCTATTAAGATGTAATTACTACAATCATCTTTGATTACATCATGTATCAATCAACTAATCACTTTGTCCTTTAACCACTTTAAGTACCCATGCGATTTTTGTTAATTATCCACCAAACGGTTTTGGCCTTATAGACCCCAAACGGTCTTGACCAAATCAGACCTCAAACGGTCTTGCACAAAAACATCCAAACGGTCTAAGACCGTTTAGACCTCCAAACGGTCTTGAACAACCAATGAAACCGTTTTCTAAAGTACCACCTTGAAACCATTTAGTAAAGTAGGTGGTGAAGACCGTTTACCCAAAGTGGACTTTTGAAACCGTTTGCTAAAGTGCAACTTTGAAACCGCATGACCTCAACCGGTTTGGGATCGTTTGGTCCCAAACGGTCTTGAGACCGTTTGGACTCAAATGGTCTTGAGACCATTTGGTCCAAACCTCCTCAAAACCATAAGGACCAAAAATAGTCTCAACAAGTTAAATTGAATTAGGGTTTCCAATGTTGGTTCCTTCAACCATTGAATTCATGTAACCAATCATCAATTGGACCAATCACCATACTTCAATTGAGTTGAATAGGTCAACCTTCAACTTATTTGACCCTCAATTGACCCGCAATTAATCATCAATTAGGGTTTGAATCAATTGGATTAGGGTTTGGAAATGATGATCCTTCAACATTAATCAATGTGAGATTGGTAACTTTGAAAGCATTGAACCTTAATCCAAATTGAACATGACCTGACATAAAATGGTCTTGAGGTCGTTTGGATGACCTCCAAACGGTCTTGAGACTGTTTTCCTTTGTCAACATTAAAATCCAAGTCAACCAATTAGGGTTTGGTTCATTGGATTGATCACCAAATCAGCAATTGATTGCACTTCAACTTAGTACCTTTAGATATTCAAACACCTAACCATAGTCAACCCTAGACCTCCAAACGGTCTTGGGTGACCCCCAAACGGTCTTGAGATCATTTGGATGACCTCCAAACGGTCTTGAGACCGTTTTCCCATCACATCATCATCAACCATGTCATTCAATTAAGGTTTGGATCATAGGATTGGTCACCAAATCAACAATTGATTGTACATCAACTTAATATCTTTGGACCTTCAATTGCTCAACCATACTTAACCCTAGACCTCCAAATGGTCTTGAGTGATCACCAAACGGTATTGAAACCGTTTGGGTGATCCCCAAACGATTTTGAAACCGTTTGGGTCAATCAACCCAAAACATCATCTTATTCCATTGCAAAATCAACACTTAGCTTATTAAAGTTAACACCATATCTTTGGATCTTCAAACACCTAACCATATCTAACCCTAGACCTACAAACGGTCTTGGGTGACCCCCAAACGGTCTTGATACCGTTTGGGTGATCCCCCAATGGTTTTTAAACCATTTGGGTCAATCAACCCAAGTTTCAAACTCAACCACTTATGAAATCAGCACTCAACCCGATTAGGGTTTTGGTGATTGTTGGACCTTCAACTCATGAACCAATTAGAGTTAATCAATTATAAATGATGGGTCATTAACCTAGATTATTTTGAATAAATCCTAAAATGGTCAAACCTGCTCAATATCACCAAACGGTCTGAAACCGTTTCCCTCCATGCAGTTTTGATGGAACCGTTTCAATCCAAACGATTTGAAACCGTTTGCTCCCAAACGGTTTGGGAAACCGTTTGAGAAACTAATGAGACCGTTTGACCTGGGATTTTCTTTGGATAAGGATCTATGATGATGTCACCATCATCTTCCTCCATTCAACCAAGAACTGTTGCTGTTCTTCATGGGAGTTTAAGCAAGAACTCAAAAGAGTATCAAAAGAAGAAAAGTAACCAACGATTCTTATAGAAAAGAGTGCAATAGCAATGGTTAAGGGTTTGATTTATAAAACCCAGCTATAAAACTGATCCCAAGCTCCAATATCCACGACTCTAATGGTGGATGGAGTTCCAACAACTGTCCAAGGTTCATCCTTGAGCTTTTGGATGTGCAAGTTAGCTAGATTTGGAAATCGGGTGAAGAAAACCAAGAATTAAGCATTGTTTTATGGTTTTGACCATGAATCTGAGGTAGAAGATGATCAAAACCTTATCAACAGGTTGTGTTCGTCCTTACCTTTCTCCTGAGCTCTTACTTGGTCGGCCAAAGCAAAGTGATAAGAGAAAGACTAAGGAAATGATCCTTATGTATATTGGAAAAGGAACATGTATAAGGGATTTTCAAGGAAAGAGAAAATGGATTATTTTCTTTTAATTCCAAAATAATTTCCATAAAATCCCCCTCCATTTATTGGCCACGAAGACAACTTCATTTTCTTGCAAAAATTCATCATTATCCAAGAATTAATGAAAAAGGAACTAAGCACCTTAAAGAGTTTTATATTAATATCCATCCTTTTAGTGGATATTACTTTTTATTATCTTAATGTGAGCGACTTCCACTCAACCAAGATCTTTTTGTGCCATAGAAAGGCACAAGCTCGTCCAACACTATTGCAAACACATCCTTCAACTTTTGGTTGAAGTTCTCCTCAATTAATTTATTTCTTTTTGCATTAAATTAAATTAAAGTTCCATATATGCTTAAATCTTGATTATTTTAATGTCAAGATTCTCTCTCCTCCAAAATAATTCAAATGAGGCGCCCCTCTCATTTTATTTGCTCTACTTGATGTCAAGAAATATGAGAGACCCTCTATAGGTGATATATTGCATATTGAACCCTAGGTTTTGGGTAAATTGCACATTACACCAAAACTAGGTTTTAATGCACAAGAATTGCTCTACAAGCTTTATCTTGGTGCCCAAGCTTGTGGAAACCATAACACTACATCATATTCATTCTTATTATGTATCAACATCAGAGGAACATCTTATCATGTGAAATTTGCAAGTTAACCCCTCAGCTTGGGTAATTTGCACTTTAGTCCACAATTAACAAAACAATGTCTCAACATTATTAAAAAAGGACTGAAATTGAAATATAAGTTACTCAAAAGCATTAATTACTTTTCAAAAGATAAGAGCAAGCATATAATAAACTTTATTAGTCAAAAAACCTAGGGTTAAAACATAACCTAGCTCAGGGATGTTACACTTGGGCTATGGGCTATGTTCCAGGAACTAGATCGATCTCAAAATCAATATCTCTAGGAGGTGGAACACCAGGAAACTCGTATGGAAAGACATCCTCAAGCTCTCGTACTAGTGGTACCTCCTAGATACTAGGACTCTTCACCTTGGTATCCACAACATGTGCTAGTAAAGCCTCACACCCATGTTTCGTCAGCTTCTCTATTATCACCATTGACACCAAACATGTAGAAAGAATCTTCCTATCTATTTGGAAAGTCCAAGAGACATCTCCATCATAGAATGTTGCCACCTTGGAACTACAGTCCAAAACAACCTTGTACTTCTCCAAGGTATCAATCACTAGGATCATATCCAAACCATGCATGCCAAGTAGCATGAGATCTACTTGAATGGTGTGTCTCACAAAAGAAAGAACACAAGATGGACATACCTCCCGTAGCTCACCGGAACCAACTAAAGGGATTTCTAGTATAAGGCTATCTTATCTATGACAAATAGGCATGTAACAACTATTTATCACCTATGTGGTGATAAATGGGTGCACCACACTCTGGGTCAATCAAAATAGATACTAAAGAAGAAGTAGATAAGTCATAAAGAAAAAGTTCCATCTGACCTATCATGACCCGCAGAATGACCACTCCCTCCACTTGACTCATAGAATAGAATATAGCTATTGCCTATTGTCGTCCACATCCTATTCTAGCTGGTCCAGACAATCCTACATGTGATGCCTGACCGCGTCCTCTATGACCACCACTATTGTACTATTGCTACTGTGAACCTCATTCACTCTTCTTGGGATGATGTGTCACTTCCTCATCCTTCAAGGGTCAAGACCACCTCAAATGCCCTACTTGTCCACACTTGTGACAAGTCCTCGAATCATACTGTGGCCTAGACGGCCCTATCACTAATACTGATTTTGCACTGTGCCCTCCTGGAAGCAGAAGGCTACAAACTCTACCCTTACTCGGGGGCCATTGTGACAATACTCATTATCTCATTTTAGAAAAGGTCGATCTCTATTGTGGCTATTAGTATTGTGACTTTGAGAACCTTGGCTTCTTGAAGCCTCCAAATGTCTGTCCTTGAAACTGACTTGGCCTCTTCATAGAATTGGATTCACACTTCTTGAGAGTTGACCTCTCAATCCTCCTCACATACTCCATAAAGGTAGAGAACCTCTCTCTATTCTCTAAGGCAGATGTTGTCACAGACAACTCAAAATGCATACCTTTCTCAAACTTCTAGATGCTCTCCTTTTCTATCGCTTCCATATGAAGATAGAACCTCAAAAGCTCCATAAACTTAGCCTCATACTTCTTGATGGATATCGAACCCTAGTGTAACATCTCAAACTGAGTTGTCTTCTCATCTAGGTACACCTCAGGGAAGTAATGACTCATGAACTTTTGTCGGTACTCTTCCCAACTTATCACAATTCTGAGATTCTTCTCTTCCTCTATGGCCCACCAGTTGCCAAGACTGCCCTTAAATAGGTAAAAAACATGCTTCACCTTGTCCTATCCTAGGATATTGAGGATATTAAATTCCTTCTCAAGCCCAGTTAGCCACATGTCGACATCTGTCAGGTCTACTGTACCCGTGTACTCAATCACTCCAACACATTTCAACCTCTCGAATGTCTTCCCCATACCCTAAGATTTCATATTAGAGACGATTTCCCTAGCTTGAGGTATGGACGCTCTATTCGCTAAATGCATAATTATCAATGTGATATGTCCAAACATGGACTGGAAAGCTGGATTGCCATGGTTGTAGAGTCAAAATGAGGCACCGCGAGCTATTCTAGACTCGTCATAGGCATTCTACCATCATGTGTCAGTCTCCTACCACCACCTCCTATTGAGACAAAGATACTCTTTGCATTCTCTTCACATTCTCCAAACATATTTGCATAAGCATAAGCTATGATCAGATATGTTGGATGACATAAGAACAGACACAAAACCTAAATCCTATGTCCATGTAGACTCGACTAACCTAAATCTTTGATACGAAAAGTTGGTATGACCTGCCACACTAAATAAGATTACTCAAAACAAAAGACACTATCAATCGCTAATCAACCACATACCCTAAAAAGAGGGATAATTAAAACCAATTTAAACATTACCAAGATGTCTAGAAACATTTACACAAAGGTCCATGAATGTTATGACCGTGTCTGAGCTTAATTGGTAAAATAGGATTTACCAATATGATTACATGGTTAGTTAGATTGATCATTTCTTAAATATTATTAAGGATGGTAGGTCAATTATGATGTGTTAAAATTAATGAGAACTCCAAGTATGGTATCACTTTGTATAATTAGGGTTCGAGAAAATATAAACCCTAGTCAAATAAAATTAGGGTTTTCACCAAATAGGCTCATGTTGGGGAGGAATGAGAGAGATAGGAAAAGGACAATTAAAATGGTAGTTGGAGGCTTGAATACCATGGCCGTGGTGAGTAGCACGGTCGTGTTAGGTCATTGGTGGCAAGAGCATTCTAGGCCACATGACCATTTTGGAAGAATTGAACTGTTGACCAAGTTTTGTACTCATATCTGATGAAACCAATGCACGACCATGGTAGGTATCACAGACATGCTGATTCCATCTAAGCATGGCCGTGGAGCTTGCATGGCCATTATGGGGAATTTTATCTTCAACTGACTGTTCTACAGATTGTTGGATAATAGTTCACTATTTGATTTTTAATTATTTAATGGTAACTCGGAACGATATGAAATTTTAACTAAAGCCTTATAAATCAATTAAAAATAACATGATAACTTTTCATAATTTTTGGATAAGGTTTGACCTATAAGATAAACAAATTATAGTAACATTTTTTGGACAGAAAGTTGAACTAAAATAAGAGAAAGTATAGTGAGGGGTCAATGTGCAATTGACCCAAGTAGCTCAATTGCTCTATATGGTGAACCTAACACACTAGGATCTCACGTAATTCATGATTCAATCTAGAGAAATGAAATCCTAGAGAGAGAGGGAGAGTTAGGGTTTGAGAGGAGAAAGTGGTGGAATTGTTGATCTAGGGTTTTGCTATCTAAGATATGATGAAATCAAGTAAATTTAGATTCTATGCATAGCCTTTCATGGTGAATCTTATCTCACATATCAAAATTACATACCTCAAATAATTTGATCTGAAATGATATCAAATCTCTCCTTTTTCTCACTCTTTCTTCACAATCCCACATTTTTAGGGTTTTCAGGTTGAAAGGAAGAAGAAACTGGTTATTTGCTAGGGTTTTGATATGGATTTGAGATTTTTAGAGATGGGATACATTTTTAAGGTGTTTTCACACCTTAGTGTGATTGGGTACTTCCTTTAAATAGTATATTGCATGAAAATGAGTAGAAATCATCAACAATCTTCAATTGCTTAGTATGTGACTACAAACCCTAAATTGTCTTTTTATCTAGTTGTTGCAAAATGATATGAAATGGAATATTCATTTATTGTGATGAAATTAAGATGATTACATCATAATAGAAATGTATACAATCCATCCTAATGAGAATTTCTAAGTAATTGCTGAGGTTATAAGAATAAATTGAAATTTAGGGTTTTTGGCTATGACTAAAATTGCTATATAATTAAATAAAGAAATTGGTCTATCTAAACCTCCTTGTTCATGAATGATTGTTTATCTAAATGTGTATTATGTATATGTCAGATACTATCTTGTATTTCATGTGATTTCATCAATGTTTGCTTGATATCTCAGTAAAGAGGGTGGAGCCCTAGATTAGTGGAAAGTTAAAAATTTGCAAATAGATTTTGTGAAACCCAATTGAAGTGCTTCTCTTGACATCATAGACTTTATTTATTCAATTTTTTTCTTGATGCATGATATATTAGTGAATGGTGTGGAAACCCTAGTTTAGCTCGATTCTAGGATTTCATACATATGTTGATTGTATATGACTTGTTGAAAGCAATCTTTATTCATTGAATGTTTATGACACATTAAATCCTTATGCGAGTCATGTGATAAGTGAATGAGGTAAATGAAACCCTAAGGGTAGGGTGTTCAGTGAATCAAGTATTGTGATATCATTGTCTCTCAATATGAGATGTAGTGATGCCTAACAGTTGAGTTGTGGTAAATGTTATCAGATGGTCTATGACACAAATGGTTTACAAAGCAAAACTAACATATGTTGATGTGATGACTAAATTGTGAAATTTAATAATGAATTAGACATTTAGATGCCCTGAACACTGTAGAATCCTCACAGGATGAGGTCTGCACTGTGTGGAGGAAACAATTTCCTGACTGGAGGTAGTTCTGATCGAGGTAAGTCAGAGCACACCAGTAGGGTGTGGGGGTCTTGACTAGTAGGGCAGACTCCTTACAATTGTGTGGTACCCAACACCAATTGGGGATGCTGGTGGTACCTGTGTTACTTGTTGTAGTGATCAGTGGTCCATAGGTCCACTGATGCACAATAAGCCTGCAGGCTTTGACTCACCGCCTGAGTACCCAGGTTGAGAGGTGGAGTTTGAGATATCTGACCACTCCCATTAGCCACCGAGAGACAGACATGCCGAGGCCCACTACAGATGGGATCTTACTCGAGAGATAGGATGAGGAACCCGAGATTGCTTCTAAGCCTTATACAGTGAGATCGTAGCTTGATGCAATTCTTTCACATGTTCTAGTACACTTCATGTGGGTTCAGAGAATACTAAGATGAATGAGAGGTTAACCAGGTGTGTGCAGTTATTCAATTATTCTTTGTATGTTTCTGAGTTATTAGTTCTCTTTGTGATTAATCAGGCATGTTCATATATTGATTCACTCTTGTATATATGTAGAGTATTTTGCCATATTTATGTTTGTGAATGATTTATATCTTTAAAGCTTACTGCTGTTATAATTGATATCAGTTGCTCAACAATATATATGTAATTATATAAGTGCTTTAGACTATTTATTTGAGGTACTCATTCACTGAGCGAGTAGGCTCATCCCTCTGCTCACAATTTTTTAGAGATAACATGTGGACTAAAGATGTCATTGCATCAAAGTAGATTTTCCACATGATTTAAGTATGAGATTAGATAAGTTCAGTCTGTCCCTGTCACTCTAGGTCCTTGAATAGAGATGAGAGAGTGGTAAATGATGATGTATAATGTTATATTCTTCTTAAATGAGAATGTATTCGATTATCATGTGGTATGTACATGGAAGTGTGAGAAACTGAATAAATGTTTAGATATATATCTTTATTATTGAAATCAGATTTGGAGTAATTAGGTTTTATTTCCTTTGGAAAGTTAGTTTATGTGGTTGAATGTGAGTAAACAAAGAGATTGAAATCAAAGAAAAAGTTAAGGGTGTTCTTCATATTATGTTTAATCCTCAACTTATGCCCTAATCTCATTATTAGAGGTAATCGTGGGATGTGGGTGTAATAATAAACCTGCATAACATCACATACCATATTCGGCATGTACATATTTGTCCAGTGATTTCAGCCACAACATATATACAAAACATATTGTTTCAAATATATACATATCATATATAACATCAATATACTACCAAAAACTCAAGTTGATATACATATCATCCCCTGCCCAAACATGAGAGTACAAGGATGACTATAGGACACACTAACTACTAGACAACCTACTACTCCTACTACTCTTCAAGCTGCACCTCCTCACCACCACGAACTTGATGACATCGTTGTCGATCACCTAAAAAGATGTGGTCACCCATGAGGTGAGACACATGTTCTAGTGAGAGATATATCTCTCAACAACAATTATTGATTATAACAGGGTATTAAATTACATAGATAAAGCACATTAACAAATAATATTACAACATGCATGATGAACAAGATACTTAGAGGAATGGATGTAGTAGTTGACTTCTCTAGTGCATTATATAACGAATAAATAGTATAAGAAACAAGGAAAGGATTATCAACCAACAAGAATCATGTTTAACCCTAAACTGATATACTACACAACTGGATTACATTTTGTATAAAACCCTAGGGAGTTTGAGGTATACCACTTAAAGTCCAACTGACCACTACAAAGTCAAAATTAGTTCCGTACAAGATCTAAGAGATCGAGAATCCTAAGATACCATCCTCCCTTAGTCTTTATGAGTCTGTCACAGTGGCATATAAGTCAAGCTGCAAAATAGCCTAGTCTGCCCTTGGTATATAGGTCATGACACTAGTAACTGGGGTATATAAAACCCTTTCATCAAAGGTACAACCACAACTATCCTAAATCAAATCACAAATACTTAATCATAATCATCTAATAAATGGCCTCGACCATTCTATTGTCGAGGTATGATCTTAACCATCCTCAAAACATGCATATACTCAACAATATATGACTCTGAGTTCCTTTTTCAAGGATACCCATTTCACCATCCAGCAAGCCATGAAACTAGATTGTATCTACAACACAAAGAAATGCATGATTAGGGTTCCACTTGACTAGTTAGTGCCAATTGAGTGTGTTAAGAATGCATCAAATAAGTTATGTATAAACCCTAAAAGATCACTACAAAAAATGGGTATATAGAAACTTCAGAAGATATAAAATGTATGAGGTACATTCTTTATCACACCATCACACGATACAATTCCTTGCCACATAATGAAGAGGATTACACCTGCATTAGGGCTCAAACCATGCCCAAATTCAATTAAGACCATTCACATAATTTCTTACAAGAACATCATTATCTTTCCATACTTTATAAAAAGGCTCAACAAACCATCACCATACTTGTGATACACAGGTTCAACATAACATTGCATTAAGAGCTATGATGTTCATATGGCAGCATATTAGGGTTACAACAACACTAAGAGACTGGTCCTTTATCATACTAATCATATAAGGAATCTAAGTATGATTAGCCATCATCATATATTTGTATTAGGGTTAGGTTTAACAAGATAAGTTGAATTGAAGTTACAAATCAACACTCAAAGATAAACCCCAGTACTTAGCATCCCCGTCGAACCATGGATGTACAAAGTCATACATAACCATTGTATTAGGAGAATCAAACCCAAACCATTGAATTCCATAGAAGCAAAACCTTTGAATCATACACCTAGGAAAACCATCGAGCCATGACCTAGAAGAGCCATCAAAACTTGACCTAGAAAGGCCATCAGTTGTTAAAACTAGGAACACCATTGTTTGGTGACCTCAAAGAGACCATCGGTTATAGACATTAGCTCAACCATCGGATGCAGTCACTATGCAAACCACATGGTAAAATTAAAATGGATCACTTATATATTCACAAGAGGAAACATATCACACCAAGGTCCAAAAACTATTTTCATATCACATATCAGGACAGATATGTACATCTCTATAGTGGCCAACTACCACACACAAGTTACATAAGATATCCTATTTACATATAAGAGCAATGCCATATAGACATGCCACATGTACAAGCAGGCGTACTTACCAAAAACACGTATCGATACAATATCTACCACATCATGCATGACCACCTAAAAGATGTGGAAACCCATGGGGTGAGACCAACGTCCCAACGAGAGATATATCTCTCGACTAACAACTATTGTAAACACACACACACATATAATAGGAAAGTAACATCATCATAAGATGAGTAGATTCATCTAAATGAATAAATAAACTGATAACACCGATTAAGCAGGTTAAGCAGCTACAACTTATCTGTAGAACATCATATACATTTAGAAGGAATATGAAGAACATGTATAACCATTACTAACTAAACAATATAAGAAATAGAGAAAGGGCAAAAACAATGTTATTGGTGCTTAGCCCTAATTAGATACTCTATACAATTGTATTACATATTTTATTATGCTTTAAGGATTTGAGTCTTATCACCCAAATCCAACTGACCATTGCTAAGCCAAAATGATGCCATACAAGATCTATTGAAGAATTGGAATTAATGATCTCAAAACCACCTCCCGGTCAGTACGAGAGACACTATAGAGACATAATAGTTAGCTGCCGCCAACAACATATAGTCAAGTTGGAAGCACCTAGCCCACCTTGGTATAGGTTACGATAGTAAAAAAATAGGTTGTACTCACCCGTATCACTGAGGCATCACTACAATTATTCTCACTACTGCCTATATATACATGCAATTATTCTAACTACTATTCTCAAATACTTTAAGATCTGGATGTCAAGGATGTACTCTCCAAGCACCCCACATAGTCAACAGTATGCGCTCTGAGTTTCCCACATGAATACTCGGTTCACCATCTAGCAAGTTTTGACACTAGAATGGATCTATGGCACATGGCAACTACATGATTAGGGTTTCACTTGATTAGTTATGCTAATTGGGTATCTTTTAATGCATCAATCAAGTTACAACATTCAAATCCTAAACATATGCTACAAGGATAAAGGTAGATTACAACTCCAGAAGATATAAAGCATATTATGCATCAAGCTGATCACATCATCACATGGTACTGTCTCACTACCATACACGAGGATCACCATCATCTCATCACCATGGCATAATAGTCCCTAAACACATCACCATAGGATATCACCTCCCATTAGGCATTAAGCCATCACTAAGGTCATCATACCATTCTCATAGTTCCTGCAAGAGAGCATTATCATTATATCTCCATGCCCCATCAAGGCTCATAATCACAAGATATGTGTCCTACAAAAGACACCACATCAATCATTAGCCGCAATGCTCATTCAACTTGCAAGTTAGGTTACAAGAAATAGGAGAGAGAAACTACTTCAATAGAAAATAAACACAAAAACAAGTAAACATTAAGTGCCATGAACTCAAAATTAGGGTTAGGGTTTCTTATACCCAACCTATTAGGGTTTTCCTAACAAAATTTAACATAATACCCTAACATACATTATTTCCTACCATCTTGGAACTCATTAGATTAAGCATCATTATCCTAACTAACCGGTCCAACAAATAAGTAGAGTCTAGAGACCAACCAAGACGTATTAAATGTAGTGACCATCACACATGTGTAGTGACCAACCAAATTTGAATCAGGTGTTGAGACTATAAGAAAAAATAAGGTTTAGGTTTCATTTTGTCCAAACCACCATAGCCTTGTGGCCATCCATCAAACCAAGGTCATTTTGACCGCAAGAAGTACCAACTCAACATAGCGACCAAACTGGTTAGGGTTAGGGTTTGTAGAAAGCAACCCACCCTAACTTAGAGACCACAACAAGAGTTCATGCTTGGTGATCACAAGAGAGCATATTAAGTGTAGTGACCTCAAGGCCAACTACCTCAAACAACACATAACAGATATCAAAATAGGGAAAACACAACGTTCCTCATGACAAGAAGAGTGCCCAAGGGAGATAGGGTTAGGGTTAGGGTTATGGTGTCCAATCTAAAATGCAATCTCACCATCAACATGGTCATATCAACCTCAAGAAAACAAAGTACATGACAACCAAATAGAAGGTCAACACCGAGAAACTGACGAGTCACCAAGAAGACAACTTCATGGAGATGAAGGACATCAAACCCTAAAATCCGATCATCAACATAGAGTAAAAAAACCATGAAACAAGGAAGAGGGAGAACAACGTTCCATCACCAAGGTATCTAAAAATCTCTATCATTAAGAAGGAAAATAGAAGCACAAACTTGAGAAGAAACCAAACATGCAACATGTGCATGCAAGAACCAACATCTCCTCTATCAAAAAGAATTTGGGTACAAGAATTAGTGCAAAGGGAAAGATTTAATATATACAAAGATCACTACATAATCTTAAACCTATGTCAAGATATCATCATCCAGAAACTTAGATTCATGTTTTGAGATAAGATAACATGGATGCAATATCATGTGTAACAATAGAAGAGGTGATAGTTATATAACCCTTCTTGAGATGAAAATCAACACCTAAGCCACAAAGCTCCAAGAGAGAGAAGGAAAGCCAAGATTGGATCAACTCCATGATCAAGCAAGATCACCTCAAGAAAAGAAGAAAAAATCAAGGTCAAAGGAAGCTCAAAGAGAAGAGGGTACAAACCCTAGGTCGAAAAAGAAAGGGAAAGGAGGAAATCTTCTTCTCTCTTAGGTACTACCATGGGAGAACCATGAATTCAACCTCTGTTGGAGAGAAGTTCCTCAAGAAAACCACCATGGAAAACCATGGTCTGGTTGATAAAAGAAAGAGAGGAAAAAGTTTCAAGAAAAATGAGATTAAGGAGATAAACCACTTACCAAGCTCAAGAATCACCAAAGGATCAAACAAAGGGACATGATCAAGCCCTAGATCACCACATGCAAGAATTTGACCTCTTTCTTCAAGCTCTAGAACCTCCACTTGCACCACCAAGATCAAGGGACGACTCCAAGAAAGAAGAGAGATTTAAAGGGGTCACTTGCATGTAAAAGAAGGGGTATAAGTACCCAAGGGTAGCAGAGAGGTAAAGGGATATGAGGTGTCAAGATACTAGGACCTCTAGAGACTCTTGTCCCTCAAAAGCTCGATCATGCAAGCACCCAAGATGTGCATGAAGGAAATCTCATTAAAACCTAGGTAGTGTAGCAACCACTTAGGTCCTCACCACCCAAAGGTCGAAATAAAGCACTATTGTAGCGACCAACACATTAAGGCAACGAAAGAAAATGGTCGCTACAACCAAAAGAACAACTCAAAATTTCTTTCAAGCACAAAAAATATGATCCAAGACAAACCATCTAGGTCACTACAAGTACAAGACCAAGGAAAACACATCAAATGCTACACTCAAGGATCAACATCCATCTCAACTCAAGCATCCGTGCAAACCATGCAAAACCCTAACATCATCTCATGATGCCACCTCATCAACCAAGGTCCAACAAGGTGCCCCCAGGCATAATTCTCTCTCTCTCATGATGCTAAAGCATGGTAGGAACATACAACATGTGACAAGTTGGAAAATAATCCCTCAACATGGGTAAATTGCAACTTGGTCCAAAAACAACACATATATAACGTAACTAGCTCAAACATCAACCAAACTAAACCAGATTAAAAACATAAACGTGTCACATCTTATTAAGGTATATCAAAAGATTAGATTAAGGTTTAAGCATGCAAGAAAGATCAAACACCAAGCTAGGTCAGGGGTCTTACACCCATAAGCCCCTAATAAGGATTTCAACCATGAAATCCTATGTGAAGAGAGATAGATACTTCCAACGCATCTTTGATCTTCTGCCTCATTGTAGGCTTTAGATGTAACTAAGACAACAAGTATGCCAATAAAGAGACCTCCAACTTCACATTCATTTGGCAAAGAGACACCAAAATATATCGCTTATGACATACCATGGAACACAACTACACATTATTTGTAGATGATGATGAAGAAGACTTACTATTCAAAGCATTTTCCACCATGTTTTCCTTCCCTGGATGGCAGTCTATGGTGCAGTCATAATCTTTGATTAACTCCATATAGTGTCGCTGCCATATATTCATCTCCTACTTTGAGAAGATGTACTATAGGTTCTTGTGGTCGGTGAAGATATGACAATTTTCACCATAAAGGTAGTGTCTCCAAATCGTCAAAGCATGGACCACCATTGCAAGCTCTGGATCGTGCGTCGGGTAGGTCTCATCATGTTCCTTAAGCTGTCGCGAAGCAAAAGAAATCACATTTTTATCCTTTAGAACGCAACCCAAACCATTCTTTGACACATCACAGAAGACGATATAACTTTCTCTTGCTCAAAAAACACAAACACTGGTGAACTGGTCAGCTTCTCCTTCAAAACATAGAAAGAACATTGACACTTTTTATCCCAGACAAATGGCATGCCTTTCCTCATCAACTTCATTAGGGGTAACACCACAACATTGAAGTTCTTGATGAACCTCCTGTAATAGCCTGCCAGGCCTAGGAGACTGCAAACCTCGATCGATGTATTCGACTGCTCCCACTATAACATCGACTTAACCTTCTTGGGAACCACACGAACACCCTTAGTATATATCACGTGTCCAAGAGAAGACACCTACTTTTGCCAAAACTTACACTTGCTGAACTTAGCGTTCAACTTGTGATGTCTCAATAGAGTCAACGCCTGACATAGATGCTGCTCATGTTGCTAGCTGTCTCGAGATTATATCAGGATGTCATCGATGAACACAACTATGAACGGATCAAGATAAGGACAAAACACCATATTCATCAGATCCATGAACATTGTTGGTGCATTGGTTAGCCCAAATGACATAACAACAAACTCGTAGTGACCATACCTCATCCTAAAAGATGATTTGGGTATGCCATCCACCTTAATCCACAATTGATGGTATCATAACCTCACATCTATCTTTAAGAACACCATGACACCTCTCAAATGATCAAACATGTCATCTATCCTCGACAAAGGGTTTTTGTTCTTGATTGTCACATTGTTCAACTGCTGGTAGTTGATGCATAACCTCATGGAACCATCCTTATTATTCATGAACAAAACTAGAGAACCCCAAGGAGAATTGATTGGCCTGATAAATCCCTTCTCTAGTATCTCCTGCAATTGATTCTTTAACTCCCACATCTCAGTTGGTGCCATCTTGTACAATGTCTGTGCTATCAGGTGTACTAGGAACCATATTGATCTGAAAATCAATCTTTCTAGGAGGGGGAACTCTAGGAAACTCATTAGGAAAGATGTCTTCAAACTCACAAACAACAAGCACCTCCTAGATACTATGACTCCTCACCTTGGTATCCACAGCATGGTCTAGAAAAGCCTCACAACCTTGTCTCATCAACCTCTCTACTATCATAACTGACATAAAAAATGTTGGAAGAATCTTCCTATCCCCTCAAAAGACCCAAAAAATGTCCTCGTCATAGATCATAGACACTTTGTAACTATAGTCCAAGACCACTCAGTACTTCTCCAAGGTATCCATCACAAGGATCACATTGAATCTGCACATGTCAAGTGGTATAAGGTCCACTTAAGTGTTGCATCCTGAAAAACAAAGAATGCAAGATCGACACACCTCCTACAACTCGACATAACTAATCAAAGAGGTTTCTAAGTGAAGGTTATCACATCTACAACTAATAGGCAAGGGAAAAATAGCTATCACTTCTGTAGCGATAAAATAGTGTGTCGCACTCGGGTCAACCAAAACAAATATAAAGCAGGAAGAAGACAAATTAGAATGAAATAACTCCATGTGACATGTCATGACTCATGGGTTGACCACTCCCTCTAGTTGACTCATGGCGTAGAATCGAGTCGTTGCTTATTGCCATCCCCATCCTCTACTAGCCTACCCAGAAGAACCAGCCTACGATGCCTGACCGCAACCTCCACCACTACTAAACTATTTCTGTTGGGAACCCTACTTAATCTGTCTCAAATATTGTGTCACCTCCTCATCCTTTGTTGAACAATCCCACTTCAAGTGTCTTGGCTGTACATGCTTGTAACAAGTCCTATTCTCAAACCACGACCCAAACGACCCTATCAATGAAACTGACACTACACTATGAGCTCCTACCTCTGGAAATGTACATCCTCTATCTTTGCCTAGTGACCACTGAGACTGTACTTCTGATCCCTATTGTGACTGAGATGACAAAAACCTAGGCTTTTTGAAGCCTCTCGAAGATTGTCCTTGAAGCTAAGTTGACCTCTTTGTGGTGTTAGCCTCAGACTTCTCAACCGTTGATCATTCTGTCCACCTCACTGACTCAACAAAGGTGGAAAATAGCTCTCGTTCTCCAACATAGGTACCTTCATCGACAACTCCTTAATCAAACCCTTCTCAATCCATATGATCCTCTCCTTGTCTGTCACAACCATGTGAGGACAAACCTTATCAACTCCATGAACTATACCTCATACTCCTTGATCGTCATAGATCCCTGTCGGATCTTCTCAAACTATGAGATCTTCTTGTCAAGATACGTCTTCAAGAAGTATCAATTCACGAACTCCCACCAAAAATGTTCCCAACTGATCGCAACTCCATGCCTCGTCTCCTCCTTGATGGCCCATCAGTGGCCAACATTACCCTTCAACAGGTACACCGTGTGCTTCACCTTATCCTCTTCAGGAATGTTGAGGATCTTGAAGGCCTTCTCATCCATGAAAAATTGGTTGAACATTGGTTTAGGTAACTAGGAAGACCATCCAATGTCAACCCTATAAGAACCATCAACCATCAACATAGGGTGACCATCAGATCTTCACTTCCCTTGGTCACAAGAACAAAATGCTAGAATCACCATCAGTTGAGCACCTCACTTGGTGAACCATCCATCCATGAGCCTCAAGAGGGAAAACCATCAATCATCACACATCAAGGGACCACCATTAGATCCCAAAATACAAGGAAAACTGTCAAATTCTATCACACAAGGTAGACCATCTAGGAGAGGAAACCCTAAGTTCAACCCTAGGTAGATGTCACCACAAAAACCAAGGTGCAACTAGGTTCCCCAAGGTACAAATATCACAAGAATGACATGAAAACATGTGCACCACAAAAATTATGTGACAAATGACTATAAAATCCCTAGTTATGCATAAATTTCATAAAAGCCCTTATAAGCACAAAAATTGCATAACTTGATCAAACAATTTCCAAACTGGACCAAACTTGAAACGTAGCCTTGTCACATGATATCAAAGCACTTGTTAGGGCTTATTTAATGTTTTGATCATACAATTAAGGTAATAAAGTATGTTCAACCATAAAACAAGGTCAGGGGTCTTATAGATTCCCATTTTCTACTTTCCTAATTTTGTTTTTCCTCATCTACCACTATTGACACATATACCTAGAACAATAGATATGAACATAATTGGTTATTTACTGATTAGAAGATACATCCAAAGTATTTGTGATCATCCAATAACTATGTCAAACTAAGAATATTGAAGGGTAGATGTGTCTAAGTGTCCTACTCTTTTTCTTAAAATGCTTATTATTATCTGGTGTCATGAAGATGGGGAGAGGTCCAAACATATCATAACAACACTAAATGAGAGACTAGATCTCTCTATAAATATTTCTTCTCTAGAAAATTCAATTGAGTATCAAACTCACAACCTAAATCTTACGAACCAACCATGCTTACTAGTTGAAGCAAGTAAAAGTGCATCCTACTCCTTTTACTTTCTCTCACTTTTAAATTTTAATATTTTTTTTCTATAAAAAAATAATGTAACGTGCTTCAAATATTTTCAAAAATCTAATATGAATAATGATTTAGTTTTGTTTTACCTTTTACTCTTGATTTGTTATCTTATTATACAAAATTTAAATACTTGTACACGTAGTTTGTAACATCCCAAGATTTGAGGCATCAGATAACATGATCTTAAAAGGAATGATTGGACTACCCATATCACCAAGGTGCACCTCCTTTTTCGGGAGCCCATCACTAAAGAACTCCATAGTTAAGCATGCTCAACTTGGAGTAGTACTAGGATGGGTGACCAGTTGGGAAGTTGATCCTGGCTTGCGCGTGAGTGGACAAAGCACGTAGCTAAGGCTAGTGGTGGTCTGTGGGGCCAGTCGTCATTCCTAAAACTCTACTAGTGCCTTGGGCAGTGGGCCCCAAGTGTTACAAATGGTATCAGAGCCATAAACCCTCCAGTAGGTGGGGCCCACATGGGCATGTGGCATGCCAGTCTTGAGCCGTGCGGTCCAGGCATGTAGGAAAGGGCTGTCCATGGTTGACGTAGCCACCCTTGCACTGGTATTCCGTGATCGAGAGATGGGTGTCCATGGGCCATTGTGGGTCTGCACTGAAATGGGGTCAGATTATGAGGCCATATAGTTGAGCCTTGACGAGGACGTTAAGAGTCTAAGTGGGGGAGATTGTAAATTCCCATGATTTGAGGCATCGGATAACATGATCTTAAAAGGAATGACTGGACTACCCATATCACCAAGGTGCACCTCCTTTTCTGAGAGCCCATCACTAAAGAACTCCATAGTTAAGCATGCTCAGCTTGGAGTAGTACTAGGATGGGTGACCAGTCGGAAAGTTGATCCTGGCTTGTGCGTGAGTGGACAAAGCACCTAGTTAAGGATAGTGGTGGTCTGTGGGGCCATTCGTCATTCCTAAAACTCTACTAGTGCCTTGGGCAGTGGGCCCAGGTGTTACATAGTTCATTAGGTAAATTATGATATAACTCTTAGAATTGTTACAAAGAATGTGTTCTTAATAAAAAATAATGCATTATAATGATATATGTGGCCCATCTTTGAGAAAAACATGACATACTAGCCATGAGATTAACAAATTACTAAACATTATACTCCATTGCCCATACATCAATAAGAAAAAAGCCTTATTAAATGTAAATGCAAATCTAAAAGGAAAAATTATACACAATGCAAATACAAATATAATATTATTAACAACCAAAAATATTTTAAGAGTCACAAAAAACAATGAGTTTGAAATTCTCTTTAGAGATGTAGATATACTTAAGAGGCTTGGGGAATCCATGAACTAGGAATAAATGACTTTGCATGGTGTAAGTCCACATTGATCATTGTTACATTATAATATAGCTATACCTACTTACCATGGGGTTGAGCGTCATTTAAGCTATGAAATGTAAATAACGGTTATATGTAGTGCTTCCTATGTATTCTTAACCTTTATTCATCAACCTTCCTTTTCTCTTTACTAGTTCTTGTCACAATACAATGACACTCATGATGTATCAATAATATATAATAGATAATATACAATTTGTTTCTAGGGTCTAGTACTATATCATGAATTTATGAGTGTATGAAACTTAATTTATATGAACCCAATTAGTGATGTTAGGATACTTATTAAAAGTTTCAAAATCTTGTCGTATTTTTAGCTAGAATGTGTTTAAAAGTTGTTATATTTGATTCTATCTTTTATTTTCTTCATCTTTAGATATATTTAATTCATCAATCTCCCTTTTCATATCTTTAGTTGTTCTCCTAAGTATTATATCTTGTAATACGTATTTAACATCCAAACACTACATATTTGGAATAGGTGTGCTATATAGTGCATTGAACTTCTTATGTCTAAACATAAAGCATCAATATTGTTTATTCATCACATGCTGGAGTCTCTTCCCATACAAAAGATGATTATCTATATTCAATATAACAACAAACATAGTCACACCATTTTTTGGTAAAATATTTATTTGTGTATCATTGTATAAAAATATTTTATTTATCACTTGTATCCCATGAAGTATGACATTACATTACATGTGACTATCAAATTTTTAGGATAAGAAAATGTAGAGCTTTTTTTATCGAGAATCCTTCAAGCACGATCCATCTAGTTGAACAAAATCATATTAGGGTTTATAAGTTTATACCTTATCGTGGAAGAGGATTCCAATTGTTCAACTTGTAATGGTCAGTGTAGATATGGACTATCCAATCTATGCCTCACTTGAGTCTCATCGGATCAGCAATTGGAGCTCCTTTCCTAGATTTCTAGCACTTTGGGATTTGCCTCGAGATGTGTGCAAAAACTATTTTGTTGTTGTCTAATCACAACAATCCTTTGGTAATTATCACTGATGGATCATGGGAATTTGTCAGTGATTTGCACAAATCCTAAGATCATACATATGGCTCTATTGACCCCAAATATCACCTAAAAGTCACCTCTAGTAGATCGTACAGTTCCATTGTGCACATGTATGACAGACCAGACTATTCCACAATAGAGGTTATTTGTCTCAATCTGTATTCCCAAGGTGGCGGATAAAAGCATCACGTTAGGGAGACACTTCCTTGATTCATGTGCATCATGGATCCTATCGTTCCTCCATCCATGCCTATAGAGGATGGCTTTGTTCCAGCGTCACCTCGATTCACATGTCGTCCATTAAGAACTTCATCTAGAATGAACCAATTATGCAAACTCATCTTCACGGTATCCATGCGAGTGCTTGAAGATGGCCAATGTTGCTAGTCTCTACCTCTCCCTCTTTCTCTCTCTCTGAGTTTCTCATTAGGGTTTCTCAAACCTTGGAGGCAACAATGAGAGAATCTGAGTGTGTACCTTGAAGACCTCCTCTCATATCAATATTTCAAGAAGTTGAGAGTTAGGGTTTCCTAATCCCTGTTTGGCCATGTTGTGGACTCTCTGACTTATGGAAACTTTTTTCTTAAGTCTGGGTCCATGTCTTACTTAGTTGTTTGAAACTTATGTTTATGTTACAACAAGGTCCAATTCAACCGTTCTTCAAGCTACCTCTATGTGAGTGGCCATGTAGGCACCATATTACATTGGCAATAGATTCATTAATCAATATAAAGATTCAGAAGCAACGAGTGGTATCTAGCTATACATATCATTGCTACCCAAGTAGTAGGATTAGTCAGACAAGACTAAACTGACAATGACCACCATTACCATGTTGTACAATCCTTGTCACATATATCCAGATTGAACTAGAGGTAGGGAGACATCATCATTGTTACATTCAATCTAAGTTCTTTGATCTCCAAGTAGACTATCAAGATACATATGAGTCCAATATCATATACTAACTCACACGAGCATGACCATACATTTATCTAGTCTCAGTCATCAAGAGGCCTTGGATATCACTCCCATTATATGGGAGGGACAAATTCCTTTGGCATCACTCACAATGCATAACATGATTCTCATCACACCAATCACTGTCTTTATCTCAACCTTCTTCAAGATAACATTGAGTAGTATCAAAGCATGACAATTTTCATGTCAATATTGTAGTGACTTCAGGTCAAAGGACCACAGCACCATTGTTGCATTTGAATTTCTATTATGACTATCATATAATGGTTCATCAATCACACTCAAGGTACACCTATCAAGTATACTTGTTCTCTAACAAGTACCTATGTGTCTAACTTGGTATCCAATACCTATGACCCATGAGACATGGTCATCAATCACCACAAATACTAGTCTCACATGTATTATTATTGTCCAATCCTCTATAATACCTGGCTAGGTAAATTTGAGGTTGCTCTTAGCATCTAAAGTAGGATCTCGTGGTCAACTTATGCACTTGAAGTCCATTGACTTTAAATTAATCATTCCAAGGACATTTATTATGCATATTAATATCACAATAATTTTGTGTGCATCAATAAATTGAAATCACCTTTATTAATCAAATGAAAAGTAAAATATCCCTATAGACATCATTTAGTTATTGGCTTGTAGGGCATATGCATCAATACTCTCTCACTTGCACTAAAGAAAATCACTCATGTATCTTATACCAAGTGATATGGAATGACCATCACTATCTTGTAGATATTCTCATCTCCTCACTAAATGATTTCTCATATGATACAGAAGCATCAAAAAATATGTTTGGAATATGTATGCCATATGGATTTCTTGGCTAGCGTGATAGCCCAATTGTTGTCACACTAAGCTTTACTATCTCATCAATGCTAGTAACAATTCTAAGTTCATAAAATGAACTTCATGATCCATACAACTTCCTTCGTATCATTTAATGCAACATCATATTCAGGTTCTATTGTAGAATTAGTCATTGTCTCTGACTTGGAACCCTTCCAATTGACAATACCACCATTGAGGAAAAATATAACCATATTGTGATCAACAATCATCTTTGTGGGTTTGGAGTTTTGTATTTACAACCAATTATTCCTTACCTCTTGATCATAAGTTCTTCATAAGTGCTTGAGGACTTTCTATATTGCAACTCGGTGGCCTTCACTCGAATCTGCCTAACATGCTTGTCATTATTAAGGCACTGACGTCTAGACATGTACATAAAATTGCATACATGATGGATCCAATTGTGGAGGCATATGGAATCTTACTCATGCAGTCCCTTTCTCCCAAAGATATGGGACTATTGGCCTTAGAAATATTCACCCCATGAGACATAGGTAAGTACCTTTCTTAGTCTCTTGCATGATGAACTATTTCACCACTTTTTCAATCTATGTACTCTAACTTAAGACAATAAGCCTTCTAGATCTATATATTGATCTTGATACCTAGAGTATAGGTGGCTTCTCCTAAGTCTTACATGTAGAAACTATTTCCCAACCACATCTTCACCTTTTATAGAGTTGAATATCAATCCCCATGAGTAGTATATCATCCACATACAATATGAGGAATACTACAATGCTCCCACTAACCTTCTTATAAACACAAGGTTCTTCTTCATTCTTGATGAAGTAGAACTCTTTGATTGATTTGTAAAAATGAAGATTAAACTTGTAGATGCTTGCTTCAATCCATAGATTGACCTTTGCATCTTATATATCTTTCCACCATCCTTTATAGATTCAAAACCCTTGTGTTGTGTCATATACACATCCTTAAGAAGATTCTGGTTAAGGAATGCGATTTTGACATCCATTTGCTAGATCTCATAGTCATGGTATGTTGTAATGGCAAGCATGATCCCAATGGACTTGACCATGGTGACTGGTGAGAATGTTTCATCATATTCAACACCTTAAACTTGTTGCAACCTTCAACCACTCATTGTACTTTATAGTTTTGGACATTTCAATCCATATTTGTCTTCTTCTTGAAGACTCACTTGCACCCAATGGGGTTTACCCCTTCATGTGATTCCACTAAGGTCCATACCTTGTTGGTATACATGGGATCCAATTCAGATCTCATGGTCTAAAGCCATTTACCATATTCTGGTCCCTCCATATATTCCTTGTATGTGGTTGGATCATCTTGATGTATGACCAAAACCTCATCATATTGCATCATAAGAAATCCAAATGTCGATGGGTCATGGTGAGTCCCGCTAGATCTATAGGGTTCACATTCTTGTTGAGGGGGCGGTGGTTCCACAACAATTTTTGGTGCCTCCTCATTTCCCCTTCAAATTCATTGTCACTT
Organism: Alisma plantago-aquatica; assembly: GCA_963693085.1. NCBI lineage: Eukaryota > Viridiplantae > Streptophyta > Magnoliopsida > Alismatales > Alismataceae > Alisma > Alisma plantago-aquatica. Next base: position 1,099,583,565 of record OY856409.1, on the reverse strand, counting down.
CGTATATCTCAAACTCTTAGAATTTTATTTCCTCCCACTGATATTTCTAAATATGAAGTCCTTCTATATGATGCTACTAGTTCTAGCAACAAACACTTTGTTCTAGAAGAATATAGAAGTAGTATCTTTGGTTCCCTATGATACCCCACAAAACAACACTTGTCAGTTTTGGGTCCCAATTTCTCAGGGAATGAATGCTTCATATAAGCTTCACAACCCCAAACCTTTAGGAAAGACATATTGGAACGTTTCCCAACCCATATCTCATATGGTGTCTTTGGAACCAATTTAGAGGGAACACGATTAAGTGTAAACACAGTGGTTTCTAGAGCATGTACCCAAAAGGAATCAGGAAGTCCAGCTTAGCTCATCATGGACCATGCCATGTCCAACAAAGTGTGGTTCATTCTCTCTAAAGTACCATTATGTTACAGTGTTCCTAGTGGAGTCAATTTTGATGCAATATCACACTTCCCAAGAAGGTCCTCAAATACTTGGCATAAAAATTTTTACCACTTCAATCTAATAGAAGAATCTTAATATTCTTGCCAACTTATTTATATAATTCATTCTTGAATCCTTAAACATTTCAAGAGTTTCTAATTTCTATCCCATACAAGTCCACATCTATTGAATTCATTGGTCAATGAGATGAAGTATTTGAATCATCCTTTAGTTATTGAACTAAAAGGGATACATACATCAATATGTATGTGGTCTAAAAGTTCAGATGCCCTCTTGTTTCTTCTAGTAAAATTCATATTTTCCATTTTGTCCAACTAATAAGATTTATATGTCTCGAGCAATTGAAAATCAAACAAGTCTAAGTATCCAACCATATGGAATTTAGAAATGTCTATCACATATGTACAACCAAGTGGCAATGCTAAAGGTAAGTCATGTCTGAGTCATGTTGTTTGAGCCATTTAATATTTATGTTATATACATGTGTCTTAGGATCTAATATCATAAGACATCAGGAAATGCCATATAGAAAGTCATCCAAGTAAACTGAACAACAATTGTCCTTTATAAGGAATGAAGTACTCTTGTTGTCCAAACAAGAACTTAATGGCATAAGTATGATAAGAATTCAACAATTATATTATATCCCCTAATTTGTATAGAACTCTGAAAATGCCATATAGGAAGTCATCTGTGAAAATAGAACAACAATTTTTCTTTACAATGAAAGAATAACTCTTTCTTGTCCAGACAAGAATTTAATGGGAAATTATCTAATTCTATTATATTCCCAATTTGCTGAGATAAATATTTGTCCCTATATTAGCAATAACAACTCTTACCATGCCAATTTGGGTCACACATATTCCTTCTCTAAGGATATACTTCTCTCATTATCTTACATTGATGTAAGACTCTCATGTTGTATCCAATACACATGCTTAAGAAAAGGTTGAGTTCATCTCAATAATGTAACTACCTGAGGTGGATATCTCTTTCTCCGTGTACCTATCCATTCCTCTAGGTGAGACATGAATCATCTAATGTCCAAAGTTGATGATGTTTCCTATGTTCCCACAATCCCCTTTAACTTCTTTTCAAGAGAATTTGACTTGAATGTACCCCAACTTATCATTTTCACCTTAAAAATAGAATATAGGTATAAACTGTAAGTGTCAATCTCAGTTGTTCATAACATCATGAGACATCATGACAACTATCTAACCACATCATTGATAATGATGGGCTATATGATATTTGCAACATTTGCATATTCAAGCCCATGGTCAATTTTTGACCAAGGGAATTTACATACTCACTAGATCCTCCACATACTCAACTTGTTTGAGTATATAAGGATCTGATGGGAGTGGGCTCATGAGGAGAACATATTCCAATACATTCATCTCAAGCTCTATCTTGAGAACACTTCTCAAGTTCATGTACTAGTCCACAAAATTTGTCTCGTCAAGCATGTGCTATCAAGGATTGATTGCAATGACAAGTGTTTCATTTTTTTCCTACAACATTACATGAATTCTAAATTCAATTTGAATATTTTATTATTTAATTATACATTTAATTAAACATTTATTCTAAAAATTTTCTTCAAATTAATAGCCCTCGCTATTAATCAGGAAAGCTACATCAAATAACTTTCTAGTGGGTCAAGCTCCACATTTCATTAAATCACAAGTCAAATTTGGTTGACCGCTCACAAGTCAACTATTTAGGTTGGTAACTTTTGCCAATTGCATCATTGTATGGATGGGGAATGACCATTGTTAAATACCATCATATGGATAATCCATCTACATGCCTCTAGGAGCTTAAACCTATTAAGGTTACCTACTTAAGCCGAACCCAACCACCGCTACACGTTTACCTCACACCTCATCAAGATGAAAAATGTACCTCACTCAACGATCCCCATATAAATCAACAAGGGCCTTGATGTGTATGACATGTTGGAAATCATATTAGGCTCAATATTTTAGTGATTGATTTTTTATACTACATATACATAACCAATCACCAAATATGAATGTATTATATATCATATATTAAACAAACACCACAATCAATAAACTTTAAATGTGATTATTTTGGCCTCCTAGCAGAATATTTTGAAGATAATGGAAGATTGAGTTCATTTAAGGTCCCCTACATCACATGCATAAACAAAAGATAATAAACCCTCTTGGGTTCTTCAATCACGAGTGGCCACCATGGGAAATCCATCATTGTTGATGATTATTTGCATTCATCTTTCTTCATGTCCACCATGTTGGATATCATATATCCTAGACTATCCTAAAACTATTACATCATATGTAAGAGAATCCTCGAGTTACATTCAAGAAGAATAAGGTGAGATGCCTTACAAATGGAGTAAATAGGGAAGGTATGTCATACAAGACATACACAAATTACAAACAATCAACCACATGTAATAAAAGCAATCAAAATTAGGGTCTAGTCATAATCATGCATCACACAAGAAACAAAACTATTTTTAGGCATTGCTTTGGATTTGTCTATACATATATATTATCATATCCTAATATGATCATGGCTATATTAGTAGGGATGTTCTCATTAACCAAATATGCACACTGATCAATTCATCATACGAAACATATGTATTATCTTCCTACAAAAACAAAAAAACTCAATTCATAATAAATATTCTGGTAAAGAGTATTATATGTAGCTTTGATTTTGGGATTAGAAAATGTAGTGGAATAGAATTTTCCCAAGAATCCTTCGAGCAAGATCCGTATAATGTGACAAAATCATATTAGGGTTTTGAATTTTATACCCTATTATGGAAGAGGTTCCAACAATTCAACTTCTAACAGTCGGGGTAAATCTGGACCCTCCAATCTATTCCTCACTTTTGTCACATATATCCATATTGAACTAGAGGCATGGACACATCACCCTCATTACATTCAATAAAAGTTCCTTGATCTCCAAGTATACTATACAGATACATATGATACCATTATCATGTATTGACTCACATGAGCATGACCACACATTTCTCTAGTCTCACTCATCAAGAGGACTTGGATATCGCTCCCCTTGTAATGCAGGGACAAATTCCTGCTACATCATTCACAATGCATAACATTATTCTCATCAAACTAATCACTACCTTAATGAAAACCTTCTTCAAGATCACATTAAGTATGTCAAAGCATGATGACTATCATGTCACCATTATAGTGACTTCAGGTCAAAGGACCACAACACCACTATCGCATTTGAGAGTCAATTATGGGTATCATTTAGTGGTCCAGGAATAACTCTCCAGGTGGGTTATAACAAGTAACTATACACCTGACTTAGTCCAATACCTATGACCCATGTGACATGGTCATAAGTCACCATACATACTAGTCCCACATGTACTAGTGAGTTGGAAGTTTCAACATTACAAAAATAGAAATAGGTTTTATCTACACATGTATTGTTGTAATAATTTTTATGTTGGTATTTATTTTACTATCTCAACATTCCTTGAATCTATTTAATCCCACCCAATTCTCGCATATAAAGCAAGAACACTCATTTTAAGTTAAAAAGTTACGATTATATTATGTGTATTCCTTTTACTTTTAGATATAAAAAATCTCTATTTACAAATAAGCATATTAATTTTATGTGGCATTCATATGATTTACTTGGAGTTGTAAAATATGGATACTAACGTTCTATGATATAATACAAGCTTAGGCTCTCAAAAAACAAAATTCAACACACCTGTAAAAAGAGTAACATGATAAAAAATCCCATATGGTATTTCCTTGAAGAAGATACATCCATTTTCCATCATTATAGTTGTATTGATATCTGAAAGTATAAGTCATTAATTAATCTTATTATGCCTAAATTTTAACTTAAGTTATCTTACATATAAGATAAGCATCTTATTTATTTTTTGTCATGCAACTCTATCACAAAATGAGTTTTTTTTGTTCTCCTTACTATTATTTCAGTAATATGCACTTGATTTTAAACAATGCAAACAACACACCTCAAGATATTTCCCTACATTCAAATCTTACATATATTCGGTAAATTGTTGTAGAACTTATTCTTACACCATGTATTACATACAAATGTAGTTCGAGAATAACTTGTTATGATTTATGTGCATAGTTATTAGAGAAGTAGAAGATGATGCATATTCGCATATATGATCTCCAAACTCTCCTAAGCCTTTTGGAGTAGACTTGATGTTTCATTTGAGTACAAACCACTTTAATCATTAGGCATGGTTTCCTAGTTTAATTATGCTCCACATACTCATATTGCATCTTTGTATTCACAAGGGAACTACGCCACTATGTGTATATCAAGTTGGTATCACATATATACTTTATACAATCTACTAAATATAAATTAGATTATGTTCTGGAAATTAATTGCACCATTTGTTTTACTTCACTAGACCTACACCATGTGGATCTAGTTAACATGATGTTGATATTTTGTTTTCTTTGAAGGTTAAATAATAGATACTTGAGCTTCAAAATTTGTGGAAGACATGCATGTATGGTAGTTTGGGTTCTGTTTCTATTCTTTCTTTTTCTACAAAATTCTTTTAAAAATAGGAGTTATAATAATCTATCCTTAACAAATAATTCACAATCTCAATATTGTACAAATCCTATATAAAACATTTTATTTATTATTAATACATCAATCCCCTTTGTCTTGTGAAGTTCTTAGATTGCATGCAAATGAGAACTTTAGTAGGTTACAACAAGAAGCCTAAAAAAATATTCACCAAGTCAAAAAAGACATATGTACTCCATCATTATCAATGCTTTCAATGTCGTGATAGAATATTGAATCGATTTTGCCAAGAGTTTTAGTCTCAAAAGTTTTAATAGATTAAATTTTGATTACTTTGTAGGATGTGTTATTATATTATAATATGATTTTCATGTGAACTAAGGATACTATTATAAAAATGCATTAAATAGTTTGAATAAGATTGCGATCTTGTTCATATATTTAGTCTTATTTACTTAAATATGTGTTTTATCATGTTCATTTGGATTACTATGAGTGGTTGGCGTTTCTACAGAAATATTTGGTTTTGTCCTTATAAAATTGTTTTTTAATGTATAAGCATAATCCTTACCAGCTAAAATCAATGTTATTAATACATATAGGTACAATGCTTGTTTTATACATTTCATTTATTAAGCAATAGTCCTACTATATCTTATAAATAGATTATTAATTTTCACTTGCACACATTTATTGGCCATCTTCTTTTTTAAATTGGAATATCTTTTTCACCCACAATGTTGATATGTGTCTTGGACCTTAACATATGCTCATTCTTTTCCCTAGCCCAATCACTATCTCTGCGTTGGTTGCTTGTGCAACCTCATATTTTTTAGAAACTTGAGCAACTCTCCAATTTTTCTTATCAGCCTCCTCAGTCACGATCCCTATCTTCACCATTGCCTCCTATTCTACAGCTTGTTCCAAGTCTTGCTCTACAACTGTTGACTAATAACTCAGAGATCTCTGAGCTTCTTTCTTCTCTACGCCCATTTTCAGTCATTTGTTTTCCTTAAAAATAGACCTCAACCCTACATCCTTGTTAGTGAGCCTAGATTTCAAATCAATAAATTCTATGATTGAATTTTGAAATCTAGCTTCCATACTAGATCCTGACTCACTAATTTGGTCTCCTTGTTTTGCAAAATTCAATCTCTTCCTTGCATTCTGCATGTCCATAAATTGTATTCCCTCTCAACTAGTTCCACTGCCAGCTCTATAGTTTTAGCTTTTACATCCTTTAGCATGATCTCATCCTCTAACTCTCTATTCCTTTATTCAACTTTTTGAATCTTCAACTCATAACTAATTAATTGGATCTCAAAGTCCTTGTTGTTGTTCCCCATGTAGACCAAAAGAAAATTCATCCATGGCTTACTTCTTCAGTTGCTAGTCATGAGCCTACATGATGACAACCATTCCTTTTTTCCAAGAGGAGTGATTAAATCATAGATGTTCCAACTATCATACAATCACTGATACAATTAGATCTCTTCCTCACTCTTCGTACAAGTCTCTTGTATCAGTTTCTAGAGAGTAGTAGTTTTGTTTTAAAACAAGCAAGTTTGACCTTTTTAAGATAATCGATTTCTTTTCCATTGATATAGTCATATCAATCTCACATACAAATTGATAAAGTACATTAGATTTTCTTACAAATATCGATTAATATTGAAAAAGCATTATGTGTGTGTTTGTGTGTAGGGGTGTATGTGACAATGAACTCAAGAAATACAGTCTCATTTGTCTATTTTCGATCTAGAAATGTTCTCAAACATGACCAATTTGTTACCATTACCTTTTTCTTTATAATTTTCTTGAATTGTACCTAATTTATATTTTGTTTATTTTACATACATATTATATAGTGTCCGAAACAACCAAATGATAAAGATTGTGGGTATTATGTGATGAAGTACATGAGAGACATTATTGAGATGAGAATTAGAAATATTCAAGTAGATGAAAATTAGTTATTATTTTCTTTTAGTTTGTCTAAACTTGAAAGTACATTGAATAATTTACAATATGGTGATTGACATATAATTTAAGTATTAAAAAGAGTGCGACCCAAGAGGGGATCTATTCCCTACTAAATCGAATAAAGTCACCACTCATAACAAATAAGTAAATTTTTCTTGTAGTTAATGAATAACTAATATTTAATCTTTCAAAAATTGATAACATAAAGACTAAAGTATAGTAATGGAAATAAATGTAAAGACTAATTTCAATTTACAAGATTACATATAATCTCCCACTAGAGGCATAAATGAAAGAAACAACATCATCATTGAGCAGAGGGATGTCCAAACTATCTCAAGTCTATCTTCCAGAGTCAGCTCTACTAATACAAGTCTAGGTCATCATGTCAAGTCTCTCATATCCTTTACCTAAGGGGTCAGAAGAATACCCCACAAGAGAAAACAAAGTGGAAGTAGTATGCATAAAATGCTGACATGTACATACAATTATTCATTGAGTAAATATGATGAAAACGGATAACAATAAGATGTAAACACTTCCAACAAAGAGGGAAGTAGATCATCCAAGTGGATATAAAAAGAATGTTTAAAGAAGATCACCAATAAGAGATGTCTTGTCATAATAAATTTCCATTAACAACATCACAACTATAAACAATGCATGTAGATAACATCAGACTAAGATTATTTAAATCACAATTGGGACACAATAGGATCTCAACCAAGAAGTGGGTGATAAAACAAGCCTTTCTTGGAACAAGCACACCCTATCTATATATCAAGTGGAGAAGTACACCCGGGTAGGAAAAAGCACGCCCAAATATGGTTGTACTCATGTACTGCAACTAGAAATAAAATTAGTCTAAGACATGCACAAATGTAGAGGCAAGAAGTAAGTTATGTCAAGCTCACATAAGGGATGAGAACATCCAAATATTATCAAGTTGGGTTAGAGGACCCATAAAAAATATCCAACCATATCAACACTCAAAGTGCATCATAAGACCACAAGAGGCCATCACTCGAGAAGTAAGATTTCATTTAGCAAATAGAGAAACTTAGGTCAAAACCATAAAATAGGTTATATCATGAAATAGGATGAACAAAGCACAACTTTAGCCTCAACAAGGTTATCCAACAAACTAAGAAGATAGAATGATCAATTTTAGAATATAGCTACTCACATGAATTAAAATCTCATAAGAGAGAGGAGTGTATAGGATAATATGTACAAAGGACCAAGAGAGAGGAAAACATAAGTAATTGCTCAATATGATTATTAAGGGATCTAACCTACCTTGAGACATGTGTCAACTTGTCAAAGTCCAAAATCTAGATCCAAGTCAAGGTACTTCTTCACTTAGTGTTGAATTATGTATACAAAACCAAAATTTAGTATGTATATTACAAACCCTAGATTAGTAAGTCTTATTATGATTGGACTTGGATTATGAATTATAGTTATTTGGGTAGATGGTGATTTTTTGATTCCAATAGTTATTTAATTTTTTTGATAACCAAATAATAGCTATGAATTTCGGAAATAATGAATAGTCAATTTTGTTTACAACACAAATCATTTCAAAACCCAACTGATATGGACCTATCCAAGTTTACTAACTGGCCCATGTCTACAACAAGTTGTGCACACAGAGAAATGGGATAAAGCAATTAAATAGAGGGCAAAAACACATAACCACCCTTAACATCTGTGGCACAAAACCTGACTTAGGGACTGATTCATAAAATTACTCAGGAAATTCTTCCTCTTCATTCCACCAAGAGCTCATATCCTAGACATCCAAAATATGGATCATCCCTGATTCTACTCTACAGATCTCATCAAGAAAATGCCCCGGTCAACTTCTTGAGGCTGCTCCGAACCCAAAGACCTCAGATTTCAGTCAGAGGTGCCCTAGGGTCGAGGGTTCAATCCTCCACTATTACTGACAAGGAAGTAAAAGATGAAAAAATGAGAAAAGAACCTAAATGGGAAAAATTGAGACTCTGGACAACTTATAGTGGTTTAGAGGAAGCAAATATAAGCAAAAAACATAGCATAAAGAGCCATAGCTTGTGAGAATGTAGGCAATTTGTAGAAAATGTAAGGAAGTGCAGGAAAGAGGGGAAATAAGGAAAGAAACATATTAAATTTAATCAACTACACAAGAAGCTCTGAGCATACTGTATGTAGGGATTCAAGCTTTCTATGGGCTCTGTTTTGGTCAAGAGCCCCAATCCCAAACTATAACCTCCAAAATAGGTGGCTAGAGTTGGTTAGCATAATGAGGCGCAAATGAGGTGGAGCTATCGTGGAAAAATAGAGATGGGAGTGCGGAAGGGGTTTTGGTAGGGTTTTGTAGAGGTATCATGGTCCAAAGAGTCAAAAATTTATGGAGGGAAAGGAGAAGTAAAGAAACATGGGAGAGGGGATTGGGATGCGATAGTGGCGTGGAAGCTACAAAACCTAAGGATATGTAGGGTCTTTAGGTTCAAGACATTATTAGGAAAGTGAGGGAAAGAAAATTAGAGGAGGAGGAGGAGGAAGGGAGAGGGAGAGAGGATAGGAGAGTAAGAATTAGAGAAAAAATAAGAAATAAATCAAAGTAAGAAGAAAACTAACCCGCCGTTTGATTTAAAATCTGATGGTAGTAAAGAGTCCACATTTTAGTATATGTGCATGACATGGAAAATAATGTGGATGTTAGTGTAAGAACCCTGACCTGGATTTTGGTCTAGCCTTGTTTTATTTGTTTAATAAGATTCTTAAACCTTAATATAAACCTTTGAGATGCTTTTATAACATGTTACAAGCTTATGTTTTTAGTTTGGTCCCATTTGATTGATGTTTGAGCTTGATATGCTTGTTTTGGACCAAGTTGTAATTTACCCATGAGTGAGGGTTATCTTGCAATTTTTCACATGTAGAGTGTTCCCTCTATATATTGGAATTATGAGAGAGATAAATTCATAGGGGCACTTTGCTTGGATCATGGTTGATGATGTGACATCACATGATGATATTAGGGTTTCTAGGGTTTGCCTTGTTGATGTGTATTGACCTTGCTGGGGTTTGTGTGTTGTGACTGCAACACCACTCTTGGATGAGTGTTGTGACCACAATACTTACCCTAGGTGTTGTTTGATTCTACCATAGTGAACTAGGTGTGGTATGGTCGAAGGGGTTTGTCCATTAGTGGAGTGTTTTGACCATGTTGTGTAGGTGATCTTTTGTATGGGTCACTACATGTGTTCCTTGTTGTGTTTTGACTGCAACAAGGTGAGTAGTGAACTTGAGTGGTCTCTACACCACCTTTGTTGTATCACCCTTCAATGCATGCATGTGTTATGTGGTTGCATGACTGTTTCCCTAGTGGACAAGTGCCCATTTGGTACTCTCTTGTGTTGACACCTCATAACCCCCTTGCTTCCCTCCTACCTTGAGTATATAACCCCTATCCTTCACATGAAAGTATCCTTTTCGGCCCTACTCTTTATCCTGACCCTTGTGTTCGTCCTTGAGGCTTTATGGAGATTTGGTGTCTGACCAACCTTTCTTATGGGGATCTTGAGCTTGATCATCTTCCTTGTGGCGATCTTTGGTGATATTCTTTCTTAGTAAGTGGTTTTGAAACCTTGATCTCGATTTATTTTGCACCCTTCCTCTTCCTTCTTGACCACAAGACTATGGTGCAACCGTGGTGGCTATCTTGAAGATCTTCTCTTCAAAAAGTTTGGAGACTATGGTTTGACCATGGTGGTACCCAAGTTAGAAGAAGCTTTCTTCTTTCTTCTTCTTGTTCGACCTAGGGTTTTCACCCTCTTTTCTGGAGCATTCCTTTGACCATGATTTTTTAATCTTTTGAGGTGATGTTTTGGTTGTGGAGTTGATCTTGGTTGAAGATTCCTTCTCTTTCTTGAAGATCATGATCTTGGAGCTTTATTCTCTACATAAGGCAGGTTATATAACTCTTCTCGCCATTATTATTGCACCTTTTTCTTGCATGCATGTTACTGTCATAATCTCTAAAACGTGCTCCTAATATGCTAGATGAAGTGATTATGATTTAGGTTTAACATTTGTATTATTCTCAATTAGATTTCTCTTTCTCCTAAACTTTAATCTATGAACCCAATTTTTCTAAGTGATGTTGAGGTGAAGTGATTACATGCAGTATGATTGTTGGTTTTATCACCGTGCTATGGTTCAACCATCATGTTTTGCTTGAGGTTTTAATCAATTTTCATGAGGTTGAAGCTTGGTCTTCTCTCTCCTAGTTCCTTTTCTTATTTGTTCATGATGAAGTTTGCTTCTAGGGTTTTGTGGTGATTGTGTAATGAATGTTTTTCTCTTGTTTTTTATTATGGACTCATATCAACACTCATATGGTTTGAGTATCTTGGAGTAAGCATGACAGTTTAGTTCTATTTTACATGCACTGAATGTGGGTTTTCTCTCTCTTAACAAGTTCCTTTCATGGCGATTACTATGATACATGTTTTTTTATCATGGTTTATCTATGTTTCGAGGATGGTTATGTGATGTTGAGGTAGCTTGACCTTGTTGTTCACTGCACCCTTGAGCTTGCTTTGGTCTACACACATTGACCTTAGTTGATGGTCACTATGCTTGGTTTTGTTTCGGTCGAAGCACGTGACCCTTGTGTAGTGGGTCTCTACATTGGTGCTATGTTGGTTGTATGCCAATTTTGGCTAAATTGGTCACTGCTCTAAGTTGGTTTCGGTCACAATGTGAGCCTTGAATGAGTTTGGCTAAGGCATGCAAGGTGATGTGTAGCATATCTCTACACATGATGACACTTTTGCTTGCATTGCAACCCTAATTCTAGGGTGTGGTCATTACTCTTTGTGTGTCTTACAGTCACCATTCTTTGTTGTATTTGGGTTGCCCACTACCTTAAGGTTGTAACAGGGTCCTAACCCTAGATGGGTCACTACATATGGTTTCTACACTTATGTAGGTCACTACACCTACCATCCTATTGACCACAACACTTAGTTAATGGTATGTACATGATGATCTGAATGCTTGATCACAATTAATAGTGCCTAAGCCCAATACACTCCAAACATGTGGGACATGATGAAACTAGGGTTTTATGGTTGAATGATAATAAGAAACCCTAATCGGCTATACATGAAACCCTAACCCTAATTATGGAATATGTGATGTATTTGCTTATGTTTCTCAACATGATTATGGTATTTTCTCTCTCCTACTTGTGTAACCGTAACATTGTAGGTGAAATAAAAGTCATAGCTATGTGAATGCTATGGTGATCCTTATATAATACATGGTGGTGATTATGAGCATTGTTGAGGAACAGTGTGATATTGAATGTGCCTAAATTATGTGATTGGGTCTAATGACATGACAAGTGCCTTGTGCCTAGTTTGAGGTGAAATCCTCTAGAGATGTGATTGAGGGATTGATATCCCATAGTAATGTGATATTGATGTTGGCCTTGCATGGCAGTTGCAACATGTGATGCTGGTGATGGCCTTATGAATGGTAGTAAGACAAGTATCATGGGATGTAGTGACAAGTTTCATTTCTTATGTTTTGTATTTTCTAGAGTTGTACCTTTACCCTTGTTTTTTAGAACTTGTTTAGGGTATGTACGTTGTAACTTGATTGATGCACTAAGACGCTTAATTGACATTATTAATCAAGTGAAACCCTAATCGTGTAGATGCCCTGTGCCATAGACCCATTCCAGTGTCAGAACTTGCTAGGTGGTGAAATGAATCATTCCTACGGGAAACTTGTAATGCATATTTTTGAATATGCGTGGTGCAAGTTGATGATAATCGTTGCGTCCACAATTACATGTGCATGATGATTGTGGTCATGCCTCACAGTGATGTGATTTGTGAATGGTAGCAATGTAACTACATGATTGACTATTTTTGAACGACCATGCGTGAGCCTGTTATCTAGTGTCGTGACTTGTACCAAGGTGGGACTAGTTGTTTCTGTTCAACTAGACTATATGTTGTTATGGGCAATTCAATGTTATGTATCGTTGTTGTCTCTCGTACCGACCAGGAGTTGTGTCATGAGATCATGGAATCCGACTCTTCTATTGATCTTGTATGGCACTAGTTTTGACTCTATAGTGATCGATTGGACTTGAGGTGGTACAACTAAAATCCTCAGGATAAATAAAAGACGTAATATAGCCATGTAGTATAATTGCTTAGGGTAAAAACAAGACTCACATTGGATGACCCTTTGCCTTATCTTTATATTGATTTCTTGAATTATGATGTGGTAAGAGAGATAAACTATTATACATGTTCTTCATATTCCTTCTTAAAATATAAGATGGTCTACTACTCAGTTGTAGATGCCTGAATTGTTTAGACAATGGTAACTGCTTTATTCATATCATTTAGTTGAATTTGCTCAGCCCGATGCTATGGTTATCTACCTATTTTAGTTTATATGTGTTTATAATAGTTGTGGCAGAGAGTTATATCTCTCATTGTGATGTTTTTTCTCACCCCATGGGTTTCCACATCTTTTAGTTGGTCGTGCACAATGAGGTAGAGATCGTACGGGTGAGGATGAGGAAAAAGAGGAGCAGTAGCTATTAAAGGTAGGACATAATGCTAGTGTTTGGTATTATAGTCCTATTGCCGCCCCTATACTCTTAGGTCCTTAGGGAGTTTTTGTTGTTATGTATATCGACACAAGTTTTGGCACTAGGCCCTGGTTGTACAAACATGGTTTGTATATGTAATGCCCTTCCAAGCGCATACATGACAATAAAAGAAAACCCTATGTTGTCCATAACATGGGTCACTTGTCTTGGAGGAACATTACAAAACATGATAAGCAAAACAATAAGATAAATGAAACACTTTGTATTTATTATAAATCTCGATTCATACATTGTTCTTTGAAAGATAATACTATTAACATCAACTATCTCATCTTTGAACTAACATCTACTACATGAAAGGTAGAACGAATCTATGACATAATTCTTCTTTGGAAACTTGATACCAGATCTTCTAAGGTGTAGATTGCACCCCACCAAGCCAAGTCCTAGAAACTTCTACTTTGAACCACTCACTTTAATTTCCTTTTCTCCTTGATCTAGGGACATCTCATCCCACGGCTATGCGAAAACAAAGGCACACATCAGTAAGCGACACTATACATTCTATAAGAACTAAAAAGTAAGCATATATACTTGACTTGAGAGAAAACCTTAACATGAATTTAACTAAAGCATTCTTGATTACACAATTCTTATGACATGAAGAATTGAACAATTAATATATGAATCTCTCTATGACGCCCACTTAAGAGCACATGATTGCTAGGAAAGCCCATAATGCTAGGAAATCCCATAATGGCACGAATGCCCATGATTTGGCTTTAAAAACCCATAATTGACATGAATTCCCATAACAACCCCTTGAGGTCCATGATGGCGAGAAGCATTTAAAAACTGATTCAATTCCAATTAACTTGATCATTTATATGACATTAGCATTAACATTAACATGATTCTTGATATAACATGATTTCTCCCTCTTTGAACAATGAACTTTCAATCCATTAATCTTTGATCATTGATCAAAATCTCTAATCTTAATGAGAATGATAACTATAAGACATAAGATATAGAAAACATCAAGCAATGCATATGATGAGCATGATTTGAGCATTAAACTTGAAAATGAAAGAATAATCTGTAAACCATACATATCATATATTTAAACCAAAGTATATATGTATAGTGGCATGACCCACTTACCTAGAGCAAAGCAAATCCTAACTTGGTCTCTCTGATCTTGAGTCAAATCCTAAACCAACCTTCTCTTGTCTTGATTAGGCTCTAAACACCTATTATAGTTATTCAACATCATAAATCAATACCTTGTACTGATCCTAGGTTGAATTAGGGTAGATTAGAGTTTGAGTGCATTAGGTTAGACTTACTGATCAATGTCATTAAATTAGGAAAACTAGGTGGGTAGATCACATTAATAACATGTAATGCTTAATTAGGGTTTCATGGGTCAAACTAGAGTTTATAATAAAACGTCATATCAAGAAGCAAAATCATAGATTGAAAACTCTAAAATCAGATTCCTCTCGAAAAATCCTTTCCAAAGAGTATTTAAACTTATTTTTCTGACCATCCTTTGAATTACTATGACTATTTCAAGATCTTCCGAATAGAAAATCACTAAAGAGCCACATATACATTATTATCCAACTCTGTGGTCCATCTCAGCACTGGGCCCACTCTGAGGTGGCCCAATCAGACATCTCCACCTGGAATAAAGGACCATTGAACCAACGTGTGCAAGAAAAAAGGATAGAGCGCTCAAAAACCAAAAAATGCCCATGAATACATAATAGATAGAATTGAATATAAAAGGTTAAACTTGGAAAACAAGCCTCAGTTCATCATCCTCAGTTTAGAGATGAAAACTGCAAGAAGAACATAATTTGACTCCTTCAATCCAACACACGATTCTCACCTTCTACCTAGAAATACACCACAAAATTGAGTTCCTTGCCTTGCCCCAAAGCTAACGAGCCCTAGCTTGGTCTGTAATGTAGTCTGGTATTCTAGAACCACTTCTCACCATGGATGGGACCGGATCCAGGCCATTGCAGAAAGCCAACTCGACTACCCAGCCAGAAGAAAACAATGTGAGTCGCCTCGGTGGAGTCCATCGATACTTAAAGTGATAAAAGATCTTAAAACCATGTCTACCTACTTAGAGATTCCTTTTTTTTTTAAACTGCTCAATGTCATTAAAAGGGAGCCATACAACATCTACAACATGGATTTCTCACATCAAATAACCATACAACAAATCTCTTTGAAGAACAACATAACACAAGACTCAGATTGGGATGCGATAGGTAAATTTAAGTGCCGACCAACTTAGAGATTCCTTGGTGGTCAATGATTCGATGAAAAGGGGAAAACACTGGGGGTCAAAGGTAATGCCTTTTTTTCAACTGAACTGGAGACTCCACAAACATCAAGATGTCGTGAGGAAGGTCCTCAACCATTATCAGGGTTCTCAGATAAAAGGACCATTGGGGTGAGATCGTGGTGGTCGAATCAGATAGGCAGAGTAGGGTTTTAGGGTGTCGAGGTGATTGAAGGTCAAACAGATACACGATTATGTTCTAGGATGCTTAGTTCATGTTTTAAGGGGGTTCCTTTATATAGGTGACAAGGTCTGGGCAGTGAGGAACCTACAGAGGTGGAAACATGGGATGAAAGGGGGAGTTCTAGATGACCAAAGGTTCTAGGGCACCAAACCCTATAAATATTGGGATGGATCTAATCAGAATGATATGAGGATGGTTAGAAATGATTGATTTTCTAGAAGCATTAACCAGAGAGAGGGATCACAAGGAAAAGGCAACTGGGGTCTGTAGAGTCCAGCAAGCGCTAGACTTTGGGTGGAGGAGAAGAGTCCCCGACCCACGAACATCAAGGTCTGAGACTGGGAATCGTAACGCTTAAGGAAATATGAAATTATA
The DNA here is from genome assembly GCA_963693085.1 of Alisma plantago-aquatica. Lineage (NCBI taxonomy): Eukaryota > Viridiplantae > Streptophyta > Magnoliopsida > Alismatales > Alismataceae > Alisma > Alisma plantago-aquatica. The sequence goes on along the minus strand of OY856409.1, from coordinate 1,099,566,978 downwards.
TCAAAATATATTAAATAAATGTAATGATTTAATATCCATGGTTTAATCTATATGGTAAATTTTAAATCAAATTGAGGGGTCAAACAAACTCAATTAAATTCCAAATTTTGACCATATGCATATTCTATAGTCTAGAACAGTTTGGTATAGTTACATTTCCAATTTTATGACTAAAAGATGGGTTATTATTATAATGCAATTAGTATCACTTATGTACACATATAAACAAATATGGGAAGAAGGGAATTATCTTTTCCTTAGTGAGTTATATTTTGAATAAAAAATTTGAGGTATGATGGAATAGTCATTATATTGGGTAACTTAAATGTAGAAAATTTGCATTAAAGACCCTTAAACTTATTTTATTTACAAATTGGGATGTTACAGTTATAGCCACCTTAATTAAATTTCATCCTCAAAATTTCCATATATTACCCACCTTAGGGTCTACTAATCTCTAACATCATCTTAAAGTATCATTTTCATACCTAGGATATGGCCTTCTCATGGTTAAACATTATCTAAACATAATTATTAAAATATCATGTGGGTATACTACTAATGAGCCTATATCACCATCATTGTCATGAAAAAGGACATCTCTTACCTCTTCTCAGGGTGTTCAGATTCTACCATGGATCTTACTTGCATATCTCTGTCAAACATCTACTCTTCATATGTATGCTTGGTCTCACTATGTACCAGATCAAGTTTAGGTGACTAAATGTCTCAAACTTTTAATGCAACTCTTGCTTTCTTTGTTGACTTTGGATACATGTCGGACGCTCATATATGCAAAGGTGACATGATTTATCACACCTATCTTAATACCTCCCACATGTACATGTCCCATACCACATGCACTTGAAAGGATAGGACAAGTATGATTATGCATATAACATTCTCTCTACAAAACCCCATGAGCCTGTGTCCCATACCATAAACACATGGGAAAAAGAGAGAGTATGCTATATACAATTCTAGAGTTAACACGAAAGCCCAAAACTATCTAGGAACATAACCCTAATCCTTATCCTAACTGATGTTTTCTAGCTAGACCTCTACTTTGGTTTCTAATATCTTTTGAGTTAATATGCAAATCTTTAGCTTAGTGGCCATCTACTTTTTGCTCTGATACCATATTGTAATGCCCCTCCAAGCGCATACATGATAGTGGAATCAAACCCTATGTTATCCATAACATGGGTCACTTGCTTGGAGGAACATTACAAAAACTGATAAGCATAGCAATAAGATAAATGAAACACTTTGCATTTATTGTAAATCTTGATTCATACATTGTTCTTTGAAAGATAATACTATTAACATCAACTATCTCATCTTTGAACTAACATCTACTACATGAAAGGTAGAACAAATATATGACATAATTCTTCTTTGGAAACTTGATACCAGATCTTCTAAGGTTTAGATGGCACCCCACCGAGCTAAGTCCTGGAAACTTCTACTTTGAAGCACTCACTTAAATTTCCTTTGCTCCTTGATCTAGGGGCATCTCATCCCACGACCATGCAAAAACAAAGACACACATCAGTAAGAGACACTATACATTTTATAAGAACTAAAAAGTAAGAATATATACTTGACTTGAGAGAAAACCCTAACATGAATTTAACTTAAAGCATTCTTGATTACATGATTCTTATAACATGAAGAATTTAACAATTAATATATGCATCTCTCTATGATGCCCATTTAAGAGCACATGATTGTTACGAAAGCCCATAATTCTAGGAAAGCCCATAACAGAATGAATGCCCATGATTTGGCTATAAAATCCCATAATTGGCATGAATGCCCATAACGACCCCTTGAGGTCCATGATGGCGAGAAGCATATAAAAACTGATTCAATTCCAATTAACTTGATCATTTACATGACATTAGCATTAAGATTAACATGATTCTTGAATTAACATGATGGGATTTCTCCCTCTTTGAACAATGAACTTTAAATCCATTAATCTTTGATCATTAATCATAATATTTAATCTTAATGAGCATGATAACTATAAGACATAATACATAGAAAACATCAAGCAATGTGTATGGTGAGCATGATTTGAGCATTAAACTTGAAATTGAAAGCGTAATCCATAAAACATACATATCATACAATTCAACCAAAGTATATATGTATCGTGGCATGACCCGCTTACCTGGAGCAAAGCAAATCCTAACTTGGTCTCTCTGATCTTGAGTCAAATCCTAAATCAACCTTCTCTTGTCTTGATTAGGCTCTAAACACCTATTCATAGTTATTAAACATCATAAATCAATACCTTGTATTGATCATAGGTTGAATTAGTCTAGATTAGGGTTTGAGTGTATTAGGGTTTGACTTACTGATCAATGTCATTAGATTAGGAAAACTAGGTTGGATTAGATCACATTAATTACATGTAATGCTTAATTAGGGTTTCACGGGTCAAACTAGAGTTTATAATAAAACGTTAGATCAGGAAGAAAAATCATAGATTGAAAACTCTAAAATAAGATTCCTCTTAAAAAACCCTTTCCAAAGAGTAGTTAAACTTATTTTTCTGACCATCCTTTGAATTACTATGACTATTTCAAGATCTTCCCAATAGAAAATCACTAAAAAGCCATGTATACATTATTATCCAACTATGTGGTCCATCTCAGCACTGGGCCCACTCTGTGGTGGCCCAATCACACACCTCCACCTGGAATAAAGGACCATTGAACCAGCGTGTGTAAGAACAAAGGATAGATCACTCAAAAACCCAAAAATGCCCATAAATACATAATAGATAGAATTGAATATAAAAGGTTAAACTTGGAAAACAAGCCTCAGTTCATTGTCCTCAGGTCAGAGATGAAAACTGCAAGAAGAACATAACTTGACTCCTTCAATCCAACACCCGATTCTCAGTTTCTACCTGCAAATCAACCACAAAACTGAGTTCCTTGCCTTGCTCCAAAGCTAACGAGCCCTAGCTTGGTCTGTCATGTGGTCTGGTGTTCCAGAACCACTTCCCGCCATGGATGGGACCGGATCCAGGCCATTGGGGAAAGCCAACTCGGCTACCTAGCCAGAAGAAAACAACATGAGTGGTCTCAGTGGAGTCCATCGACATTGAAAGCAATAAAAGATCTTGAAACCATGTCTAGCTACTCGGAGATTCCTTGGTGGTCAGCGATTCAATGAAAAAGGGGAAAACACTGGGGTCAAAGGAAATACCTTTTTTTTCAACTAAACTGGAGACTCCATAGGCATCAAGATGTCGCGAGGAAGGTCCTCAACCATTATCAGGGTTCTTGGATGGCAGGACCGTCGGGGCGAGATCATGGTGGTCGTAGGGTTGTAGGGCGTTGAGGTGATTGAAGGTCAAACGAATATGTGCTTATGTTCTAGGATGCTTGGCTCAGGTTTTAAGGGGGTTCATTTATATAGGTGAGAAGGTCTGGGTGGCAAGGAACCTATAGAGGTGGAAACATGGGATGAAAGGGGGGGTTCTAGATGGCTGAGGGTTCTAGGGTGCCAAACCCTATAAATATTGGGATGGATCTGATTGGAATGATCTAAGGATGGTTAAAAATGATCGATTTTCTAGCAGCGTTAATCAAAGAGAGGGATCGCAAAGAAAAGGCAACTTGGGTCTGTATAGTCCAACAAGCACTGAACTTCAGGTGGAGGAGAAGAGTCCCTGACTCGCGAACATCAAGGTCTGAGACTGGGAACCGTAATGCTTAAAGAAATATGAAATTATATCAAAATGACTTAAATAAATGAAATGATTTAATATCCATGGTTTAATCTATATGGTAAATTTCAAAATCAAATTGAGGGGTCAAACAAACTCAATTAAATTCCAAATTTTGACCACAAGCATATTATATAGTGTAGAACAGTTTGGTATATTTACATTTCCAATTTTATGACTAAATGATGGGTTATTATTATAATGTAATCAGTATCACTTATGTACATATATCAAAAAATCATGGAAAGAAGGGAATTATCTTTTCCTTAGTGAGTTATATTTTGAATAAAAAATGTGAGGTATGATGGAATAGTCATTATATTGGGTGACTTACATCCATGCTTTAGGATTTTGAAATTAAATGTTGAAAATTTGCATTAAAGACCCTAAACTTATTTTATGTATAAATTGGGATGTTACAGTATATATATATATATATATGTGTGTGTGTGTGTGTGTGTGTGAACATGTTATCATATGTGATAGGTTGTGGCAAGATGGTGAGTGAATAGTGGTATGTATAACCCTTTGGCATCATATGTAATACAAATGACATAGGTGTGGACTCAGGTGTAATGAGTTTTGGCTTTTGTGCTTATGCGAAGTCAATTTTAATTTCTTGTGTTTTCTGGTAACCTGCTTGATTAATATTTGTTCCATGTTTTGTTTCAAGTAATCTCAGTTTGTGACGCGTCGGGGCATCATAGTTTGGTTAGTATAAGAAGCTCTAGGTTCGCTAAGCCTACATGGACATAGGACTGGGGTTTGTATATGTTGCACTGTCCTCCAGTATATCTTATGGTAACTTCTACTTATGTAGAAGAAGAGGAACAAGAAGAGAAAAAAGATGTCTGGGGAACATGAAGAACATGATGTAGAGAGCAGTGTTTCCGCACCGGGTCGTTGTGCCAGGAGGTAAGAGAGGGTTGATGGAGTGCCTAAGAAGCATCGGTTCGACCCAACAACTATGGCCAATCCCGCTTTTCAGTCCATGTTTGGATAGTTCATGGCTATGATGATGCATATGGTAGATAGGATGCTCATATCCCAAGTAAGAGAGGTAGTCTCCGATGCAAAATGCCATCATTTTGGGAAGACCTTTGAGAGGTTGAGGCATGTTGGAGTGTTGGAGTATGTGAGTATGGTGGATCCAGCAAACACAGACCTTTGGTTGATGGAGTTGGAAAAGGTCTTCAAGATCCTCAATATCCCTAAAGAGGATGAGGTGAAGCATGTTGTGTACCTATTAAAGGGGAGTGTTGGCCATGGAGGAGGAGAAAAGGATTGGAGTAGTGATCTGTTGGGAAGAGTTTTAATGGGAGTTTGTGAGTCATTAATTCCCACAGACTTATTTGGATGAGAAGATCACCCACTTTGAGAATATCTGACAGGAATCTATGACAATCAATGAGTACGAGTCAAAGTTCATGGAACTTCTGAGGTTCTGCCCGCATATGGCTGCTATAGATAAGGAGAGGATCAGATGCTTTGAGAAGGGTTTAAGTTCTGAGTTGACAACATTGGTGTCAGCCTTAGAGAATAGAGAACGGTTTGCCATGTTTATGGAGTCTATGAGATGGATAGTGAGGTCAGTCATGGAGAAACATGAGGTGAATTCCAAGAAGAGACCTACATAGAATCAAGGATAGTCATCTGGAGTCTTCAAGAAGCCTAGGTTTTTAGCACCTTAGTTACAACAAAAGTCGGCAGTTCAGTCTTAGTGATCGCCAAGCAAAGATAGAGGCCATACCTTTCCATCGACATGAGCTCACAATGCTGCATTAGTATCAGTGACAAGGCCGTCTAGGCCGTGGTATGAGAGAAAGACCTATTTCAACTGTGGACATATGGGGCATACAAGGCCATATTGCCTAATGAAGAATGAAGAGGTGACACAACAACCACAACAAGGTCAGTAAGGGTCACAACAGTGACAGTTCAACAGTAGTGGAGACTGAGGATGTGGTCAGGCCTCACAACTTGGTTCATATGGACAAGCCAGTAGAGGACAAGGGTGACAACATGCAATGACTCGATTCTATGCTATGGGTTAGGTAGAAGGAGTGGTCAACCCATGAGTCGTGACAACTTAGATGGAATTATTTCATTCTGATATTTCTACATCTTGCTTTATTTCTATTTTGGTTAACCCAGGTGCGACACACTCTTTTATCACTATAGAAGTGATATCTAGTTGTTCTTTTCCTGTTAGTCGTAGACGTGATTGCCTTCATTTAGAAACCATGTTGGTTGGTTCCTTCAAGTTGTAGGAGGTGTGTCCTTCCCGCGTTCTTTCTTTCTCAGGATGTGACATACAAGTGGATCTTATACCACTTGATATGCATGAATGCGATGTGATCCTTGGAATGGATACTTTGGAGAAGTATCGAGTGGTCTTGGACTGTAGTTCCAAAGTGGCAAGTTTGTCAATGGTGATGTTTCATGGATCTTCCAAGGGGATAGGAAGATTCTTCTTATGTGTTTGGTGTCAGTGATGGTGGCAGAGAAGTTGATGAGGCATTTTCAGCACATGTAATGAATACTGAGGTGAGGAGTCCTAGTACTCAGGAGGTGCCAATTGTTTTCCAATTTGAATACATGTTTCCAGATGAGTTTCTAGGTGTGCCCCCACCCTGAGAGATTGATTTTGAGATCAATATGGTGCCAACATGCAATTGATAGCACATACACCGTACAAGATGGCACCAACTGAGATGTTAGAGTTAAAGAAATAGTTGTATAAATACTTGAGAAAGGTTTTATCAGACTGATCACGTCTCCTTGGGGTTCTTTTGTGTTGTTCGTGAAGAAGAAGGATAGATCTATGAGGCTATGCATCGTTACTGACAAATGAACAAGGTGACAATCAAGAACAAGTATCCCTTACCATGTATAGATGACCTATTTGATCAATTAAGGGGTGTTGCAGTAATATGAAAGATAGATCTGAGGTTAGGATGTCATCAATTACAGATCAACACAGATGACATACCCAAGTCAGCTTTTCAAATTTGGTATGGTCACTATGAGTTTATGGTTGTGTGTTTTGGGTTAACCAATGCGCCAACAATGTTCATGGACTTGATGAACAAAGTGTTTGGGTCATATCTTGATCAGTTTGTGGTTATGTTAATAGATCATATCTTGATTACTCCAGAGACAGCCAACGACATGAACAACATCAATGTCACACTTTAACCTTGTTGAGACAACATCAATTGTATGCTAAGTTCAACAAGTGTGAGTTTTGGCTAAGGGAAGTCTCCTTCCTAGGACACATGATATCTATTGAGGGTGTTCATGTGGACCCTAAGAAGGTTGAATATGTGATAGAGCGGGAACAACCAAACACCAACAAAAGTTCATAGTTTTTTAGGTCTGGCAGGTTACTACAGGAGGTTCATCAAGAACTTTAGTGCCATAGCATTACCCCTAACAAAGCTGACAAAAAAGGTGTACCTTTCATCTATGATGACAAGTGTCAGAGTGCCTTCCAGTCATTGAAGGAGAAGCTGATGAGTGTGTCAGTATTGGTTCTTCCTAAGCAAGGGAAAGGATATTAAGTCTTCTACGATGCGTCGAAGAATGGCCTAGGTTGTGTGCTAATGCAAGACAAAAACATGATTTCTTTTACTTCAAGACAGCTTAAGAAACATGAGGAGAGATATCCGACACATGATATAGAGCTTGCAAAGGTGGTCCATGCTTTGAAGATATAGAGATACTACCTTTTTGGTGAGAAGTGCAAGATCTTCATTGAACACAAGAATCTCAAATACATGTTTTGCAACATGAGTTGAACATGTGGAAAAGACACTGGATGGAGCCGATTAAAGACTATGACTACATCATAGACTACCATCCAAGGAAGGTGAATGTGGTGGAATATGCTTTGAGTAGGAAGTCTTCTTCGTCATCTTCTATGGATAAGGCACAATTATGTTCTTTGGTGTGCCATAAGAGAGACATGTTAGTCTCCCTACGTCAGATGAATGTGAAACTAGAAGTGTCCTTATTAGCAGGACTGTTGGCACAATTACAAGTGAAGCCTATGTTGAGATAGTAGATTAGAGATGCACAACAGAGTGATACTGTGATATAATAGATCCAAGCAAAGTTTGGTAGCGAGAAGCATGATGACTTCCATGAGGTATATGATGGGACAATGTGTTACCATGACAAAGTTGTGTGATGTTAATGATCCGAGGAAGTTAGTTTTAGAGGAGGCTCACTCTTTGATGTACACTATGCATCCGGGTAGCACCAAGATGTACCATAATCTTAAAGATCTATATTGGTGACCTGGAATGAAGCGTGATGTGGTCGAGTTCATTGCAAGGTGTCCTGTGTGTCAGCAAGTTAAGGAATATCATCAAAAGTCTGTAGGAACTTTACAATTGTTGCCTATACCACAGTGGAAATGGGATAATGTTGTGATGGACTTTGTGGTTGGTCTCCCTAGGACATCCAAAGGTCATGATTCCATTTGAGTAATCATTGACAAGTTAACCAAGTCAATGCATTTTCTTTCTGTAAAGACAATATATACAACAAAGAAGCTTGCCCATGTATGTGTTGATGAGATCATTCATTTGAATGATATCCAAGATACTATTGTGTCAGATAGAGGTCCTCAGTTTACTAGTCACTTTTGGGAGTACTTGCGCATAGATATTGGTATGTAATTGAGGTTCAACACAATGTTTCACCCACAGATAGATGGACAATCTGAGAGGATGATATAAACTTTAGAAGATCTATTGAGAGCTTATGTCTTGTAGTTTTTGGGCAATTGGGATCTCCACCTCAATTTGATAGAGTTTTCATACAATAACAATTATCACAGGAGAATTGACATAGCACCTTATGAGGCTTTGTATGGGACACGTTGTAGATCTTTGTTATGTTGGTATAAGATCGGTGAGTACCAGATTCTAGGTCCTGAGCTTGTGTAGTAGACAATAGAGAAGATAAAGATGATAGAACAATAGTTAAAGGCTGCCCAAGATAGGTAGAATTCATATGCGGATAATCATCATAGGCCCTTAGAGTTCCAAGTGGGAGACATGGTGTATCTCAAGGTCTCTCCTTGGAAAGGTGTGATGTTAGTGCTGAGGTTTGGGAAGAATGGTAAGTTGGCTCCCGGGTTCATGGGACTTTACCCTGTAGTGGCATGTGTTGGGAAGGTGGCTTATAAGTTGGAGTTGTAGTTGCACATGGTGCATCTAGTGTTCCATGTTTAAATTTTGAGGAAGTGCCACCCAGACACCGAGTTAGTGCTTCAACCCATAGAAGTTGGGCTGGATGAGGACGTGTTGTATGTTGAAGGGTCCGTTTTGATTCTTGATAAGAGAGTGAAGTAAGTTGAAAAAGAAGGATATCATTTTGATTAAGGTTTTATGGAATCACCATGGTAATGAGGAAGCCACTTGGGATCTTGAGGAAGAGATGTGTAGGAATTAACCATCTCTTTGTGCGAAGGATTTTGGGGGAAAAATCCTTGTTAGGGGTTTATGGTTGTAAGACCCATGACTTGGGTTTTGGGATAACCTTATTTTCTTTGTTTAATAAGATGCTTAAATGTTAATATAATCCTTTAAGATGCTTTTATAACACATGACAATTTTATGTTTTTAGTTTGGTCATGTTTGATTGATGTTTGAGCTTGATATACTTGTCTTGGACCAAGTTGAAATTCACCCATGAGTGAGGGTTATCTTGCAATTTGTCACATGTAGAATGTGCCTCTATATCTTGGCATCATGAGAGAGAAATATATAAATGCATATGGGTGCTTTTCTTAGACCATGGTTGATGATGTGACATCACATGATGATATTAGGGTTTCTAGGGTTTTCCTTATTGATGTGTATCGACCTTGCTAAGGTTTGTGTGTGTTGAAACCGCAACACCACTCTTGGGTGAGTGTTGCGACCATAACACTTACCCTAGGTGTTGTTTGCTTCGACCATGGTGACCTAGGTGTGGTTTGGTCGAAGGGGTTTATGTTTTATTGGAGTTTTCGACCATGTTGTGTGGGTGATCTTGTGTAGCCGTCGCTACATGTGTTCCTTGTTGTGTTTTGACCACAACAAGGTGTGTAGTGAACCTAAGTGGTCGCTACGCCACCTTGGTTGTATCACCCTTTGATGCATGCATGTGTTATGTGGTTGCATGGTTATTACCCTGGTGGACAAGTGCCCTTTTGGTGCTCTCTTGTGTTGAAACCTCATAACCCCCTTGCTTCCCTCCTACCTTGAGTATATAACCCCTCTCCTTCACATGCAAGTATCCTTTATGGCCCTACTCTTTCTCCTCTCCCTTGTGTTCATCCTGGAGGCTTTTTGGAGCTTTGGTGGTTGATCAACCTTGCTTGTGGTGATCTTAAGCTTGATCATCTTCCTTGTGGTGATCTTTGGTGATCTTCTTTCTTGGTAAGTGGTTTTGAACCCTTGATATTGTTTTCTTTTGTACCCTACCTCTTCCTTCTTGGTTGTGAGACTATGGTGCAACCATGGTGGCTATCTTAAAGATCATCTCTTAACAAAGGTCAAAGACTATGGTTTGACCATGGTGGTACCCAAGTGAGAAAAAGATCTCTTATTTCTTCTTCTTATTTGGCCTATGATTTTCACCCTCTTTTCTTGAGCTTTCCTTTGACCATGGTGTTCTTCTCTTTTGAGGTGATCTTTTAGTTGTGAAGTTTCTCTTGGTTGGATCTTCCTTCTCTTTCTTGGAGATCGTGATCTTAGAGCTTGATTTTCTACATAAGGCCAATTATATAACTCTTCTCCCTACTATGATTGCACATTTTCCTTGCATGCATGTTGATATAATATCTAAAATGTGATCCTAATATGCTAGATGAAGTGGTTATGATTTATGATTTAAGATTTTTAGCATTCTCAAGTATATTACTCTTTCTCCTAAACCCTAACCTTTATACTCGGTTTTTCTAAGTGATGTTGAGGTGAAGTGATTACATGCATCATGATCCTTGGTTTTCTCATCATGCTATGGTTCAATCATTATGTTTTACTTGAGGTTTTAATCGATTTTCACAAGGTTGAAGCTTGGTCTTCTCTCTCCTAGTCCCATTTCTTGTTTGTTCATGATGAAGTTTTCTTCTAGGGTTTTGCGACGATTGTGGAATGGATGGTTTTCTCTTGTTTTTAATTATGGACTCCTATCAACACACATATGGTTCAAGTATCTTGGAGTAAACATGGAAGTTTAGTTCTATTTTGCATGTGTTGAACTTGGGTTTTCTCTCTCTTAACAAGGTCCTTTCATGGTGATTTCTATGATACATGTTTTAGGGTTTTCGGTGGTCATCCTTGCATGGAGTTTTTCCTCCTTGATAGTGCTTAGTGTCCTTGATGTTTACGCCTGTTTTGATCATGGTTTATCTTTATTTAAAGGATGGTTATGTGATGTTGAGGTAGCTTGACCTTGTTGGTCACTACACCCTTGAGCTGGCTTCGGTCAACACACCTTGATCTTGGTTGATGGTTGCTATGCTTGATTTTGTTTTGGTCGAAGAACATGACCTTTGTGTAGCGGGTCATTACACTGGTGCTATGTTGGTTATGGTGGATCTAGGTCTCTAGAGGGGGGTTAATAGATCTTCAAAACTTGTATAAGAATAGTTAGAACTTCAAATTATATCAATTGAAATAAAATGCTAAAAGTGAATTTGAGGTCCTATCTAATCAAGCATAGTAAGGATTAGAGAGATTGAAACAAACACTTGGACAAGGTGTTTAGAGTGGTTCCAATCTCCAAACTAGGAGACCATGAGTCTACTACCAAGAGAGGTCAACCTCTAGGACTTTACAACCCATGTATACTTATATTCCATTATAAAAGATACAAGAAGACCACCTTACATCCATAGGCTTAGTCTTCTACCTCAAAAAAGTCTTATCCACTCTTGCAAGCAGCTCCTCCTTGCAACAAGTCTTCATCCTTGAGGATTTACCCACCAAGCTCCTTAGATATTTTGCCTTGTCCTTCTTCTTTACTTGGAGAAGATCTTCACACCTTCTTCAGCCTTGAAGGAGAACAACAACTCCTCCTTCACTTAGAGAAGATCACTTCATACTTTGCTCATGGAGAAAGGGGATTCGTAAGTGGAAAGATGGAGAGCATTACAAAGTAACAATGAGGTAGCTTTCTTACAATATGCCTAACTCACTCATAATCATGAAATGCTTTGTAAATGAGAGAGAGAGAGAGAAAGGATCTCAAAGGGGTTTAGCACCCTCAACTATATCAAGGACCAAGGATAGCATGAATGAGCAACCTTGGAATGAACTCCAAGAGGTCCTATTTATAGTTGGGGGTGTTCCTTTGAATGTGGGATCACTTAAGAATGAAAAATAGCCATTTTAAAACATGCAACATATCTATTTTCATTTCCAACAACTCTTCAACAGTTGGAATCACTTTTTCTGTGTTTTCCGTACAGTGTACTCGGTTGAGTTTCTATAAAGGTAACTCAACCAATCCACTATCCAACAAACCCAATTTTTAAACTATTTGTCGACTTTGTCCTGGGGTAACTCGACCGATTAGTTAAAATTAAATTTGGTCAGAAAATTGGTTGGTCGAGTTCAATGAGTGTACAACTCGACCGATCCAATCATTTCCAAAAATCCATCACTGATCGATCGAGATTCAAACTCGATGGATTGGATTGTTGTGATTAATTTTAAAAAATGATATTTAAGTGATCAAACGATGGAATTAAGTATCCCTGATTTTTTCTCCTCTTAGTTACAAGGCATATCATAAATACAAATGATTACAAAAATATTCTAAGGTGGTTTGGAGAGTTTTCCACAAAAGTGCATTTGCATTGCTTTTGACTTTAACTTGGACAAGACAGGGCTTGAGGAATTTGATCCTTTTCATGTACCTGATGCCTGAAATCAATCTTAACCAAACATCCTAGATACATATGAATGGAATGGTTAAGTCATTATCAAAATATGATCGATGTATAACTCTCAAGTCAATAGGTTCTATGCCTATTTTGGCCACATTGGTCACTGCTCTAGTTCATTTTGGTAACAATGTGAGCCTTGAATGGGTTTGGCTAAGGCATGCAAGGTGATGTGTAGTAGGTCACTACACATGGTGACACTTTTACTTACAGTCTCTACCCTAACCCTAGGGGGTGGTCGCTACTCTTTGTGTGTATTGTGGTCTCTATTATTTGTTGTCTTTGGTTTTCCCCACTACCTTAAGGTCACAACAAGGTTCTAACCCTAGATTGATCACTACATATGAAAGGTGTACCTATGGTCGCTACACTTATGCAGGTCATTGCACCTACCATCCTATCGACCAAAACACTTCGTTAATGGTTTAATCAAAATCAATAGTGCCTAACCCCAAGACACTCCAAACATGTGGGAGGTGATGAAACTAGGGTTTGGTGGTTGAATGATTATAAAAAACTGTAATCAGCTATACATGAAACCCCAACCCTAATTGTGGAATATATCGTGTATTTGCTTATGTTGCTCAAAGTGGCTAGCATGATTATGGTATTTTCTCTCTCCTACTTGTGTAATCATAACCTTGTAGGTGAACTGAAAGTCATAGCTATGTGAATGCTATGGTGATTGTTTTATAATATAGGCTGGTGATATTGATCATTGTTGAGGCACACTATGATATTAAATGTGTCGAAATTATGTGATTGGGTCTAACAACCTGACAAGTGCCTTGTGCCTAGTTTGAGGTGAAATACTCTAGAGATGTGATTGAGGGATTGATATTATAGTAATGTGATATTGATGTTAGAATTTCATGGAAGTTGCAACATGGGATGTTGGTGATGTCCTTGTGAATGGAAATAAGACAAGTATCATGTGATGAAGTGAAAAGTTTCATTTCTTACATTTTGTATCTTTTGAAGTTGTACTTAACCCCTATTTTTATAGAACCTGTTTATGGTTTGTATATTGTAACTTTATTGATGCACTAAGATGCTTAATTGGCATAATTAATCAAGTGAAACCCTAATCATGTAGATGCCTCGTGCCATAGACCTATTCCTGTGTCAGAACTTTCCAAGTGGTGAAATGAGTCATTCCTATGGGAAACTTAGAGCGTATATTTTTTAATATGTGGGGTGAGATTTGATGATAATCCTTGTTTCCACAATTATAGGTGGAGGATGACTGCGTTCATGCCTCGTGGTGATGTGATTTGTGAAAGGAAATAGTGTAACTGCATGATTGCCTCTTTTTGAATGGCCATGTGTGAGCATGTTCTCTAGTGCTGTGACCTATACCAATGTCCAACTAGTTGTTTCTTTTTAGCTGGACTATATGTCACTATTGGCAATTGATTGTTATGTCTCTACATTGTCTCTCATATGGAACGAGAGTTGTGTGATGAGATCATGGAATCCGGCTCATCCATTAATCTTGTATGGCATACATTTTGACTCTATAGTGATAAGCTGGATTTTAGGTGCTACTAATCAAATCCTTAGGGAAAATAAAAGATGTAATACAACCCTATATAATAATTGCTTAGGGTAAAACACGACTCACATTTGATGAACCTTTGCCTTATCTTTGTAATGATTTCTTGAATTGTAACATGGTAAGAGAGATAAAATGTTATACATGTTCTTCATATTACTTCTTAAAATATAAGATTTTCTACTGCTCACTTGTAGATGCTTGAATTGTTTAGACAATGGTAACTACTTTATTCATATCATTTAGCTGAATCTACTCAACCTGATGATATGGTTATCTACATGTTTTAATTTATCTATGTTTATCATAGTTGCGGCAGAGAGTTATGTCTCTCGCTGGGATGTTTAGTCTCACCCCCTAGGTTTCCACATCTTTTAGGTGGTCATATACGATGAGGTAGAGATCGTGCAGTTGAGGATGAACAACAAGAGGAGCAATAGTTGTTAAAGTTTGGACGTGCTGCTAATATTTGGTAGCAGAGTTCTATGTATCATTCCTATACTCTTAGGTCCTTGGGGAGGTTTTATTGTTATGTATATCGACACGAGTTTTGGTAGTAGGCTCTTGGTTGTACAAACATGGTTTGTATATATACATATGAACAAGTTATCATATGGGACAAGTTGTGGCAAGATGGCCAGTGAACAATGATATGTGTCACCCTTTGGCATCATATGTAATACATATGACACAGATGTGGACTCAGATGTAATAAGTTTCAACTTTTGTGCTTATGTGAAATCAGTTTTAATTTCCTATGTTGTCTGGTAACCTAGTTGATTAGTATTAGTTCCACATTTTGTTTCATGTAATCTCACTTTGTGGTGTGTCAGGGTGTCACCATTAGGAAATTGATGTATTAATAGAATTAACCTATAGTTCAATTAACTTTTTAACTCCTTTCTTTCCTAACTGAAGTTAAGGCAAGCGGTGTTATTCATTTAATTCAAACTCGACACTTAAGCTATTTGTCACCCAAGGAACATGATTTTGTTGTTGGATTTGGGTTCAGATTCCTTTTATGCATTATAACACAATTAGGGTTTAGGCTATTTATCTTCATATATATTATTATATATCCTCATTTTCATCAATAATCATATATCAAAGTCCTATTAACTTCACATTTATATCAAAAGAGTTACCTTATTATCATGCATGAATTATATAATAATAGTTCTTTAACTATTAAGCCTGTTAATTCAATATTTACTTAGAATATGACACATTACTCATATCCATGGACATGTGAGCCCTAATTATTATTCCATTATACACATTAAGAACCACCCATTAGTCATTGTGTGCATTTATTCACATTGTTTTTTGGTCCTCTATGTATTTATTTTCATTCAAATAACAAGTAGACATATTTTAGACATTATATGTGAATTAGGGAACCATGGATCATGTTTGACATAATTAATGAATATCACTTATATATAAGCATCACTTAGGTGATTAAAACCATGTTAGGATTATTAAGGCATATTATGTTATCATGACACATAACGATGTTGATGCATCACATGAGGTACCAAGCATATGTAGATTAGGTTGGTTATAGTAATAAACTAAGGTTTAGGGAAACTAGTGCATCTCACACAACATTACTATAATCCAACCTGAGGGTTATGTCCCAAATATCCATTCCATCATCGTATGATGGTTTATAGATTTAGGGTGTGATCAGGGTTACATATGATATTATCTAGGGTTGAGCTATTTGTTGTATATGTGGTTAATGTTCATGTATGTATTAGACTTTATGTGGATCCTTGCTTAGCTAAAATTAGAGGTCTAAGCATGCATGAATCACATACAAGGGATCAACTTTTCCAAAATATATCTTCTGGGTTTCTATATGTTACAACACTCCACTCCATAAAAGGATTTTTCATAAAAATCTAATGATATAAACACCCTTAAGAAGGTTTAACCTACTAAGTAAAACTACGCATCACAAACGATATTAGGGTTTATATCACATATAAAGGTATGTTTAAGGTATACATAGATCATGCCTCCAACTAAAAATTCATAACCATGCAGATTTAAGTTTTATGTCCTTGTCATAGCTCTGTACTCAAACCTTGGGGTCTGAGATTTCTACTCCAACTTGTTCTGGGGTTTCTATCCTAGATTGTATGTATTTCTTCTTTGTGACTTATCTCAATAACCATCGCTAAAATTTGGAAAACCTTTTTTGTACGTATAGTATTATAAAGAAAAATAATTTGATGGCAAGACTTTGTGACATGAAACTGAAGATGGAGACCAAAATCAATGTGTGAACCGAGTCCCATTTTTCCAATTAAGATATCCTTACATTACTAATTTAATATTCCCATTACCAACTCCATCTTAAAGTTGAAATTTATATCATATAAAAAGATTTGTTACAACTAACCTACATATTAGGGTATAATCTTATGGATTCTGTATTATTAGGGTTTACTCACTAAGATTCTTACATGCATATCATTTGATCTTAAAACTTTCTTCCGTCATATCATAGACATCTTAGGTATATTCTAGGGTAAAGACATCACTTAGAGGGTGACTATGCAAGGTAAGGATTCTACTTAGGGAGACTAAAATTTAGATAGTCAAAATTTGACTACCATGGCTCTTACACCATCTTGAAAGGAGTGTGACCCAAGAGGGGATCCACTCCCTACTAAACCAAGCAAGTGTCATCATATATAACAAACACATATAAAAGTTTTGCAATTGAATAATTAATATTTAATATTTCAAAAATAGATATCATAAAGACCAAAGTATAACAGTGTAAGTAAATGGAATAAATATTTTTAGTTTACATCATTACATAATAATCTCCCAATAGGGGCTTACAAGAAAGAAACAACTTCATCACTAAGAAAAGGGATGTCCAAACTATCTCAAGTCTATCTCCCAAGAGTCATCTCCACCAATCCAAGTCTAGGTCATCATGTCAAGCCTTTCATGTTCTTTACCTAAGGGGTTGAAATCATACCCCATAAGAGAAGACAAATGGAAGTTTTCAACATAAATGCAATGTGTGCATATAAAAACACATCGATAAATGTAATAGAAAAAGGGTAGCAATAAACATATCAAGGCTTAAAACAAAGAGGGAAGTTGAACATCCAAGTGGATATCAAAAAGAATATTTAAAGAATATCACAAATAAGAGATTGCTTGCCAAAATAAATTTACACCAACAACATCACAAATGTAAATAGTGCATGTAAATAACATTAGACTATGATTATTTGAAGTACTGTTGGGACACATAGGATCCCAACCAAAATGTGGGTGGAAAAGCAAACCTGGGCAGAATAAGAATCCCCCTCCCCCACCATACACACACACACATATATATATATATATGCATGTATATATACATATATATGTATGTATGTATATATATATATATAGGGCGTTCATTCATTGCCCGCGTGGGTAGCCTGGAATTTTGCTACCCGGAAGCCAAAAAAGTAACTCTTCTGGCCACAAAAGTAACTCTGCTGTCAAAAAAGTAACTATGGTGATAAGAAAGTAACTACATGACTAAGAGAGTAACTCTGTACAAAATATACAACAAATATATATATATATATATATATATATATAAGGATGAGTTTTTTTATTTTGGTGGGGCAAATGATATTATTTTTGGATGAAATTTTTTAGGGAGCTAGATAAAATGCTCCTATGCAATTGCGAATTTTTTTTATAAAAAAAGTGGTCGGAAGGGTGGGCGGGTAGCTACCCGTGCGTGCAATAAAGATGGGCCTATATATATATATATATATATATATATATATATATATATATATATATATATATATATATATATATATATATATATATATATATATATATATAGAGAGAGAGAGAGAGAGAGAGAGAAAGTGAATTGAAAATCACACTTGGGGTGGAAACAACATGACCTGTGTATGGTTTACTCATGTACCTCTACCAGAAATAAAATTAGTCTAAGCCATGAACAAATATAGAGGCAAAAAGTAAGTTTAGTCAAGCTCACATATGGGATGAGGGCATTGAGATATTATCAAGTGGGATCAGAGGACCCATAATGTAACATACTGAATCTCAGGGTCTTCCCTGCAATTTACCCATTCTTGAGCTTTTCTTTGACTTTTAGTCCATTTGGACCTTTTCCATAAATTTCCCATCCTTTTTAATCATGTTTGTACACCTTGTGCAATTTGAGCACAATTTGATGTTGAAATCACTATTTACCCTCTTTTATGTAAATTGAGGGGTGTTTGCACAAATAACCCACATTAGGTGATAAGTTAGGGTTAATGTTGTGATTTTGTCTTTAATGGGATAATATAGTAGATTATATTTATTTGGAGCTTTTTGGATAAATATATTATTATTAATATGTATTTGAGTTCATATATGTGTATATTAACCTTTATTGTTTCTCTCTCCTCAAAATATGATTTTAATTCATATTAATATGTTATTTTGTTGAGTAATGAGTATTTGTACCCTAATATGTTTTATATGTCGAATTTACTCACATGTTTCTCATTAATAGCTTTTTCATATAATTCCTTGATTTTAATGTATTTTTATACTCCTTTATGAGCTATATATTTATTAATGGCCATATTATGCATTAAACGAGATTTTAATTATATAGCATCGTTCTATATGTTATTATGAGCTTATGGTTCAATTTTGGTGGCTTTTGGAGTTCTTTTGACCCTTGAAATCCTTTTTATTAGCTTTTAATATAGTGTTACTATAGTTATTAGGTTTATCTCATTGATTTCATTTAAAACGTTATAGTTCCGTTTATTTTGCTGTCACGCGCCTCACTCTACACCTGCTCATCATCGGACGGTGGTCTTTTGCTCCCGATTTGATCCAACGGTTCCCCCACCTTCTTCTTCCTCCAGCTGGCCGACCGTTTCACAGCAGAACGGCGCCCCTACACTCCCGATCTCTTTCTCCCTCTACACTCAATGGTTTCACTTGATTCCTCTTCCGTTGGCTCTGTCTCTCACTACCGGTTTGATTGAGCCCTATCTCATCATCTATCTTGCTGGTTTGACGAAACGCCCAACCTGGGCCGCCTCCTCCTCTCTACCATGGAATCACAGAGACAACCACGACATCCCCTACGCCTATTTAAGGGGCCCTAGAGCACCCTAACTCCAACCTTGTTTCTCTTCTTCTTCCAATTTCTCTGCAAGTTCCCTCTAGCTGCTCGACCTGCTCGGTCCTCCTCTCCGATGATGGCCATGGATAGCTCGAAGCTCTGGACACCCCGGTCCAATTCCCCGCGTGGTAACCTTCCTGGACCCAAGATCTTCCCTTTCCCTGTCTCGTTTGTCATCGCGAAGCCCCGATTTGCCCAGCCCTATAGGCAGCCGAAAGCTCTCCGCCGCCACCTGGTCTTTTAGTGTTCTGGTGCTCCTCGGACCTTAATTCCGCCGCCGTTCGGTTCGCCTTGACTCCGCGAAGCTTACCATGACCTCGGTTTTCGATGTGCTGGCGTTTTTGTGTGGTTTCACCTCCGGCTTCATTCCCCTGTTTCCGGCCAAGTTGAGCATTCCTCTTCTGCTCCTGAGCACGCGAGTGCGAGGGAAGGAGTTCTCTGAGTTCGGGGGAACCATGGGGACTCGTTCCCGTTCTTCGTTTTCAATAACTCGCCCCGATGGCAATTCGAGGCAGGTAGCTTAGCTCCTGCGAGCTGCTCGCACCATGCCTGTGCTGAAAGATGCCTGGTCAGGCAATGACCAAGGCACCCATGCCCCGGCAATGGAGCCTTTGTTTCGGGATGAGGGTATTTTCGTCTTTTCACCCAGGTTCTTGTTTCTCGCTTGCAAAGCGATGGAATGGTGCAATGACCGATTTGCCCTCATCGCTTCAACTGATTTGTTTTAACAAGAAAGGGTATATTAGTCATTTCACCGGTATTTACATCAAAATTGCATTTTTATTTAAATATATGTCACGCTATGGTTTTCTTAATTTCTGATTGGTCGGATTTACTTAATTCATAGTAAATCGATCCCTTATCAGAAAAATATGAATAAATAGTCGATGGAAAGGATTTTTAATGTAGAATTTGATTTTGTGGTTTTTGAGACCTGATTCTCAATGGTTTTCCGAAGTTTGCTTTGATTGGCATTTTTAGTATGTAAATGTTTTAAAATACATAATCAATTCATTTTAACTCTGTTTTATATAATAAGATATGTTTTCTTAATCAGGAGATTATGAGTAATCGTTTGGACTTGGTTTTGAGCTCTAAATCGTAGTTTTGTAAAATTAGGGTTTTTCTATGCTTTATTTCTTTATATATATTAATACATGTGTTATGTTTATAACTAGGATATTATATGGATGGTTTGCTATCTGTTTGGTGGATATGATGGTAATGTTTATATCTAAGGTATGTGATCCCTATGTATGTGTACCCTATTTGAGTATGTGAAACTTATTTTGTATGTGATCCCTATGTATGTGTACCCTATTTGAGTATGTGAAACTTATTTTGTATGTGATTCCTATGTATGTGCATCCTATTCTAGTATGTGGACTCTATTCATATATGTGATGATAAATGTGCAATACACCTACTCTCAGTTGGGCTTTTATCCAACCCCACTCACTATTGTGCTAGCCTCATTTTCCCTCTAATTGCATTTATTGGCTCTTAACTTATTTTATGCTTCAAATACCACTGTTGTCTCATCTTTTGAAATACTTGGAAATCTTATATATATTGTGGTTGTTCTTGTGGCTCATTTGAATGTAACTCATGAATCTTGTTGTTGCCTATGTGGCTCATTATTTTGGAATTATTTGGAACATTATATATTGTTGATGCTCATTGACTATTCTTGGAACTCTTGGATATGATGTTGCCTATGATGGCCTGTTGGTTGAGATTATTTATTTGGGTTTTATTCCCAATGCTTGTTGCATCTTATTGTTGCTTTTCACTATGCTGCCAAGTGAATATTTATGCATGATATAGTTATTGGCCAATTGACAATGTAGTGTACATGAGTACAAACCACCCACAGGGCACTGAGGTTTTAGTCCTCCTGCCGGGCACTGGGGTTTTAGTCCCCCTGCCATTTTATATATTAGGCACTGGGGTTTTATTCCCCCTGCCACTTTTTAGGCACTGGGGTTTTAGTCCCCCTGCCATTGGTGAGGTCCGGTAGGTGCCTCACCCTACATTGATAGGACGTTGAGTCATAATTTATATTCATGCAAATGTGATAATTGTTGATATTTAAATGTGGCAGTTTCTCTCTCTCATATTCATATATTGGTCTCATTTCTTTGGAAATCTCTTCTTGTGGAGAATCTTTTATATTGCAAAGCTTTTTATTATTATTTGTCCTATCCCTTTTTATTAACACATACCTTTTATCTTTCTCTTGCTGGATGACCCCAACCATCCAGGTTAGGATCAGAGTGCGCATGGAAGCTTGGTGAACCCAAGGCTAAGGATAGGATAGGAAGATGAAGAACATATAGTATATGATCATAGTTGCTTTTATGTTATATAGTTGTTTTGTTTGGAGACAATGTTGCATTAGTCTAAGTCTTCCTCTACCTAGATCCTTGTAGTTGCTTGTATAAAGTTGTACTCCCATTTGGGGAAATTTTATAATGTACTCTTTATACATTTTTGAATAATGTCAAGATTTTATTCTTCCGCTGCTATCCAATTGATGTTTTTGTTTATCATGTTTAATAGTAGAGAATTTGGTCTTTACAGCATGGTATCAGAGCATCAAGGTAGTCGGATTCTTGACTAGTTCAAAATTGTCTCCTAGATAGAACCCTTATCTTATATAGTTTCCCTTTAGTTAGTTTTTCACCTTAGAGTTGACCTATAAAGAATGTTTGATTTAGGATCATAATAATTTCTTATTAGAAATAAAATTTGTCAACTTTTTGGTGAATTGTTTATCGAGTAGCTATTAGAGCAAGAAGTTGAAGTGATGGTGTCTAGAAAGGGTCAGAGCTTAGGGGCTGGCAATATTGTCCTCCGCCCCACTAGTTTGGTCACGAGGACTCCTGAGCTCATATGACCTGGCCTGGCCTGATCTGAAACTGACAGCTCGAAATAGTCTACCCTTAGACATATTACCTTATTGTTGAATAACCTTAGAATCCTTTGTATGATGATTTGATTTCTTTTCTCAAACAAAATCGTCTTGTAATCCCTAAGTACCTTATGTGAGCCTTAGATTTCCATGTTTAGGGTACCCTATGTTATACCTTGAGTTGGTAGATAGAGTTTAGTAAGGGTTTTTATGTTGGATCTTATACCCTTAAACTAGTTTGACTTAGTCACCCTTTGAGTAAAGAGGTAGTGTTAGTACCTTGTAGATTTTTGGAGTGTTGATTTCGAGGACGAAATCCTATTTAGGGGGTTGGAGTCCCTCAATGCCTTGAAATCAAGAAACTCTAACTCCTTAGATATGGGATTAGTGAGCTTATATGTTTAGTGTTGAACAAACCTAATATATTTGTAATTCATCTTGTTTTATAACTAATGGATAAGTCATGTAATTCGTATGCTTGAACCTTAATATACTCTTGATGCACATAATCATTAATTATTCATATGTGGATATACATAGTTTTGATTAAATCACCCTAATGGTGAAATGTGTAAGGTAGAATACACCCTAAGGATGCCTTGACATGTAAGGGTCATGTTGACCTAAACCCTAGGATGTAATCATCTAGCCTTGACAACATATGTACATATATACCCTTCATGCCTTTCTTGATACTCTAGCGACATTAGGTGTCATCACATGATATACCTTAATGCATGTAAATGGATTATAATCACTTCATCATATTTGTGACCTAATTATCAACACATGTTAGGCATAGCACCTTGTTGACTAAAATACATCTTATGGATCATCTTATTGGTTTATGAATAAAATCAGTAATAAGAAGATGAGTAGTTAGATTCACATTATGTGAGGTTAATTCATAGTAATTAGTGTTGTGAGAGAAAATGATTAGTGATGACATGGATATGAGTATGTTAGATGTTGTGCCAATATGTTCCTTAGATATAATCCATATACCCTTAGACCTGTTATTAGGGTAATAATTTGTTGGATAAAATTATATGGCATAATCCCACATGATGTAGTTATTGGGTAATAATATTGAGTTATTTAGGTTTTGACCTAATACATTAGTGTGGTTGGGAATGGTTTAATATAGGTTGTAATGGCCTTGTAAACCCTAATCGTGCTTAAAACCCTGGATGAGGGAGATACCCTTGATATATAGTTGAGATATAATTGTTTTGTAATAAAATGTGGCACAAGTTTTAGTATAATAGATATGCTGCCTTTTCATGATAGAGTTTCTGCAACAAGATGTTAGTTTGAGTTTGATAAATGGATATAGGTTTTGTGGAAACCTTAGTAATACCTGACTTATGTAGATTTAGGTGTTGTACCCTAGATTAAGGGTTATAACCTAGTGTTTAAGGTTGGGATGTTACACACTCACCCTCTATTTCCTCTTGTTGTGATTTCGGGGACGAAATCCTCTTTAAGGGGTGGTGTGCTGTAACATACTGAATCTCAGGGTCTTCCCTGCAATTTACCCATTCTTGAGCTTTTCTTTGACTTTTAGTCCATTTGGACCTTTTCCATAAATTTCCCATCCTTTTTAATCATGTTTGTACACCTTGTGCAATTTGAGCACAATTTGATGTTGAAATCACTATTTACCCTCTTTTATGTAAATTGAGGGGTGTTTGCACAAATAACCCACATTAGGTGATAAGTTAGGGTTAATGTTGTGATTTTGTCTTTAATGGGATAATATAGTAGATTATATTTATTTGGAGCTTTTTGGATAAATATATTATTATTAATATGTATTTGAGTTCATATATGTGTATATTAACCTTTATTGTTTCTCTCTCCTCAAAATATGATTTTAATTCATATTAATATGTTATTTTGTTGAGTAATGAGTATTTGTACCCTAATATGTTTTATATGTCGAATTTACTCACATGTTTCTCATTAATAGCTTTTTCATATAATTCCTTGATTTTAATGTATTTTTATACTCCTTTATGAGCTATATATTTATTAATGGCCATATTATGCATTAAACGAGATTTTAATTATATAGCATCGTTCTATATGTTATTATGAGCTTATGGTTCAATTTTGGTGGCTTTTGGAGTTCTTTTGACCCTTGAAATCCTTTTTATTAGCTTTTAATATAGTGTTACTATAGTTATTAGGTTTATCTCATTGATTTCATTTAAAACGTTATAGTTCCGTTTATTTTGCTGTCACGCGCCTCACTCTACACCTGCTCATCATCGGACGGTGGTCTTTTGCTCTCGATTTGATCCAACGGTTCCCCCACCTTCTTCTTCCTCCAGCTGGCCGACCGTTTCACAGCAGAACGGCGCCCCTACACTCCCGATCTCTTTCTCCCTCTACACTCAATGGTTTCACTTGATTCCTCTTCCGTTGGCTCTGTCTCTCACTACCGGTTTGATTGAGCCCTATCTCATCATCTATCTCGCTGGTTTGACGAAACGCCCAACCTGGGCCGCCTCCTCCTCTCTACCATAGAATCACAGAGACAACCACGACATCCCCTACGCCTATTTAAGGGGCCCTAGAGCACCCTAACTCCAACCTTGTTTCTCTTCTTCTTCCAATTTCTCTGCAAGTTCCCTCTAGCTGCTCGACCTGCTCGGTCCTCCTCTCCGATGATGGCCATGGATAGCTCGAAGCTCTGGACACCCCGGTCCAATTCCCCGCGTGGTAACCTTCCTGGACCCAAGATCTTCCCTTTCCCTGTCTCGTTTGTCATCGCGAAGCCCCGATTTGCCCAGCCCTATAGGCAGCCGAAAGCTCTCCGCCGCCACCTGGTCTTTTATTGTTCTGGTGCTCCTCGGACCTTAATTCCGCCGCCGTTCGGTTCGCCTTGACTCCGCGAAGCTTACCATGACCTCGGTTTTCGATGTGCTGGCGTTTTTGTGTGGTTTCACCTCCGGCTTCGTTCCCCTGTTTCCGGCCAAGTTGAGCATTCCTCTTCTGCTCCTGAGCACGCGAGTGCGAGGGAAGGAGTTCTCTGAGTTCGGGGGAACCATGGGGACTCGTTCCCGTTCTTCGTTTTCAATAACTCGCCCCGATGACAATTCGAGGCAGGTAGCTTAGCTCCTGCGAGCTGCTCGCACCATGCCTGTGCTGGAAGATGCCTGGTCAGGCAATGACCAAGGCACCCATGCCCCGGCCATGGAGCCTTTGTTTCGGGATGAGGGTATTTTCGTCTTTTCACCCAGGTTCTTGTTTCTCGCTTGCAAAGCGATGGAATGGTGCAATGACCGATTTGCCCTCATCGCTTCAACTGATTTGTTTTAACAAGAAAGGGTATAATAGTCATTTCACCGGTATTTACATCGAAATTGCATTTTTATTTAAATATATGTCACGCTATGGTTTTCTTAATTTCTGATTGGTCGGATTTACTTAATTCATAGTAAATCGATCCCTTATCAGAAAAATATGAATAAATAGTCGATGGAAAGGATTTTTAATGTAGAATTTGATTTTGTGGTTTTTGAGACCTGATTCTCAATGGTTTTCCGAAGTTTGCTTTGATTGGTATTTTTAGTATGTAAATGTTTTAAAATACATAATCAATTCATTTTAACTCTGTTTTATATAATAAGATATGTTTTCTTAATCAGGAGATTATGAGTAATCGTTTGGACTTGGTTTTGAGCTCTAAATCGTAGTTTTGTAAAATTAGGGTTTTTCTATGCTTTATTTCTTTATATATATTAATACATGTGTTATGTTTATAACTAGGATATTATATGGATGGTTTGCTATCTGTTTGGTGGATATGATGGTAATGTTTATATCTAAGGTATGTGATCCCTATGTATTTGTACCCTATTTGAGTATGTGAAACTTATTTTGTATGTGATCCCTATGTATGTGTACCCTATTTGAGTATGTGAAACTTATTTTGTATGTGATTCCTATGTATGTGCATCCTATTCTAGTATGTGGACTCTATTCATATATGTGATGATAAATGTGCAATACACCTACTCTCAGTTGGGCTTTTATCCAACCCCACTCACTATTGTGCTAGCCTCATTTTCCCTCTAATTGCATTTATTGGCTCTTAACTTATTTTATGCTTCAAATACCATTGTTGGCTCATCTTTTGAAATACTTGGAAATCTTATATATATTGTGGTTGTTCTTGTGGCTCATTTGAATGTAACTCATGAATCTTGTTGTTGCCTATGTGGCTCATTCTTTTGGAATTATTTGGAACATTATATATTGTTGATGCTCATTGACTATTCTTGGAACTCTTGGATATGATGTTGCCTATGATGGCCTGTTGGTTGAGATTATTTATTTGGGTTTTATTCCCAATGCTTGTTGCATCTTATTGTTGCTTTTCACTATGCTGCCAAGTGAATATTTATGCATGATATAGTTATTGGCCAATTGACAATGTAGTGTACATGAGTACAAACCACCCACAGGGCATTGAGGTTTTAGTCCTCCTGCCGGGCACTGGGGTTTTAGTCCCCCTGCCATTTTATATATTAGGCACTGGGGTTTTATTCCCCCTGCCACTTTTTCGGCACTGGGGTTTTAGTCCCCCTGCCATTGGTGAGGTCCGGTAGGTGCCTCACCCTACATTGATAGGACGTTGAGTCATAATTTATATTCATGCAAATGTGATAATTGTTGATATTTAAATGTGGCAGTTTCTCTCTCTCATATTCATATATTGGTCTCATTTCTTTGGAAATCTCTTCTTGTGGAGAATCTTTTATATTGCAAAGCTTTTTATTATTATTTGTCCTATCCCTTTTTATTAACACATACCTTTTATCTTTCTCTTGCTGGATGACCCCAACCATCCAGGTTAGGATCAGAGTGCGCATGGAAGCTTGGTGAACCCAAGGCTAAGGATAGGATAGGAAGATGAAGAACATATAGTATATGATCATAGTTGCTTTTATGTTATATAGTTGTTTTGTTTGGAGACAATGTTGCATTAGTCTAAGTCTTCCTCTACCTAGATCCTTGTAGTTGCTTGTATAAAGTTGTACTCCCATTTGGGGAAATTTTATAATGTACTCTTTATACATTTTTGAATAATGTCAAGATTTTATTCTTCCGCTGCTATCCAATTGATGTTTTTGTTTATCATGTTTAATAGTAGAGACTTTGGTCTTTACACATAAACACATATCCAACCATGTTCAAAATCAAAGTGCATCATCCTACCACAAAGTCCATCACTTAAAAAGTAAAATTCCATTTCACAAATAGAGGAACTTAGGTTAAAACCACAACATAGGTTATAGCATGAAATAGGATGAACATAATACAACTTTAGAGTCAACACGCTCATTTAATAGATTACCAAGATGGAATGATCAATTTTAGAATTTATCTAATCATATGAATTAAAATCTCATAAGAGAGAGAAGTGTATAGGGTAAGTTGTTCAAAGGACTAAGAGAGAAACATGGGCAATTGATCAAAATGATATAAACGGATACAACATACCTTGAGATGTGTGTCACCTTGTCAAAATCCAAAACCTATATCCAAGTCAAATTAATTATTGACCTAGTATTGAATTATATATACTAACCATTAATTAGTACAAGTTATGAATGGATTTGTATTATGAACTATATTCATTTGGGTAGAGAATTATTTTTCTATTCCAACAACTATTTTCTGGAAACTTTTGATAATAGGAGAATTCTTAATGAATTTTAGAAATATTGACCAATTGGAAAATTCAATTAATCTACATATACAACATAATCCATTTCAAAGCACAGTTGAGAGGATCCTATCCGGATTTTCCAACTGGCCCAAGCCTAGAGCAAGCTGGGCATACATCTCAACATGATAAAGAAACCAAATAGATAGAAAAAGGACAAAACTACCTTAAACTTGCAGTAAAAAAGATGCAACTTAGGGATATGTTCATAAGATAACTTGGACAATTCTTCCTCATAGTTCCGCTCAGAGCTGAGAACTTAGAGGTATAAACTATGGATTGTCCCTCTTTATACCCTATAGATCTCACAAAGAAAATGCTCTGGTTAACTTCTTGAGGCCGCTCTAGACCCAAAGACATGTAACTTGAGTTGGGAGGTGCTTAAGGGTCGAGGGCTCAATCCTTCACCATTACTATCATGGAAGCAAAATATGAAAAATGAGAAAACAACCAAAATGGAAAAACATAGAGTTGAGACAACTTTGAGTGGTTCAAACGAAGCAAAGATGATCAAATACGCAACAGAAAGAATCATAGCTTGTGAGAATGTCATTATTTTGTAGAAAAGGCAATAAAGTGTGGAAAAAAGGGGAAAGAAGGAAAGCACCTTAAAAAATCCTATCGGATACATGAGAAGGTTCAAGAAAACTATAGGGAGGGGTCCAAGATTTCTCTGGGCTCCACTTTGGTAAGAAGCCCCAATCCTTAACTATAGCCTTGGGTGCTAGAGTTGGGTTGCATACTCAGGGGCATATGAGGTGGAACTATTGTAGGGAAACATAGATGGGGTATGTGTCAGAGGTTTAGGTAGGGTTTTGTAGAGTTTAGACAATCCAAAGAGGCAACAAGATTTGGAGGGAAATAAGAATAGATGAGAAATAAGAGAGAGGAGATTGGGTTGTGGTAGTGGTGTGGAAGACACAAAAATCCAAGATATATAGGGTCTTCAGGTTTGAGATACTATAAGGAAAATGAGGGAAAGAAAATAAGAGGAATAGGAGGAAGGAGAGTGAGAGAGGAGAGAAGAGAAAGAATAAGAGAAATACATGAAACTATTTATCTGAAACAACAAATAAATTGAAGGAAGAAGAAAAGCAACCAACCCTTTGATTAAATTCTGACAATATTAAATATTTTGCATTTTAGGAAATGATCATGACATGGAGAATAACATGGAGTTTACTAGATCAATGTATTAATAGAATAAAAAATATAGTTTAATTAATTTTTCAACTCCTTTCTTTCCTAACTGAAACTAAGGCAATTAGGGTTATTTATTTAATCTCAATCTTAACACCCAAAGAACATGATTTGTTGTTCAATTTGGGTTCTAAAGTTTTCTTTTATGAGTTATTACACAACTAAAGTTTAGGCTATATATCTTCATATATATATATACATACATATATATATATATATAATAGTGAACAAAAATGTGCGATGCACATGCCTCATTAAATCTATTAAGTTTATGTTAAAAAATTATTTGATTAAAAATGAGAATATAATGTCCTATAATTCTTACTTGTGTTTAAAACTGAAGGTTTGTAATACATAATTTGATAATTCTTCAAATTGTGAACACACCGATGCCTTGCAAGTGTAAATTCAATTACTCATGAATTAGTACGAGTAATACAAGAAAATATTATTGTGAAGAGAAATTCTTATTATGAAAATAAAGGTTATAGAAAATCATATATATAGTCTTGTCTCAAGGTATGATGTGCATGAGATACAAGACAACATAAGCTAGACTTATGCTAATGGACACGAGTATAATAAGCCCAATTAGCTAATATAAGGACAAATAAATGACCAAAATACCAACAACACTCTCCCACAAGTTGGAGAGTACACATCATGTATTCCCATCTTGACACACATACATGAGAAGGATGAAGGTGGAAGAGGCTTGGTGAAGATATCCACAATATGTTCTCCAGTCTTTACATATGGCGTACTGATCTTCTTGTCACAAATTAGGTCTTGCCCGAATTGGCAGTCAACCTTAATGTGCTTGGTACATTCACAAAAAATTGGATTATTAGCTATATGAATATCTACTTGATTATCTCACTTGAGAGTTTTCAGAGAAGAGAGAGGAAATCCTAATTCTCAAAGATTAAACGCCCCATTGAATTCCACAGAAGACCTGTGCCATAGCACCATATTCTTCCTTATGACTAGATCGAGAGACCACATACTACTTTTTGCTCTTCCAACTAACGAGATAAACTCCCAAAAGAACATATAAACCAAAAATAGATATCTTCTCATTCAAATCTCTAGTTCAGCTACATAGCAATTCAAAGAGATATCTAGAGATTGTGGTTTATTGTAAAGGAGACCTCTATTAGTTGTACTTTTTAGATATAATAGAATATGTTGTACCCAAATATAGTGGAATGTAAGAGGTTTAACCATATTTTGACTTACAACACTAATAAAAAGGCAATATCTAGTTGGGTTATTGGGAGATAATTGAGTTTTCCAACCTTGCATCAATATTTTTCAGGATAAAAAAAGACTCCCCCCTCGACCAGAATTTTGTTGTGATAGTCAATGGGTGAAGAGACATGCTTAGAATTTAGCATACTGGTCCTTTAAGAGGTCAAGGACATACTTTCTGGTAAGATAAATAAGTGCCTTGAAAAGAACGTAGGACCTCTATGTCGAAGAATAGTGAATTTGTCCAAGATCCTTGGTATGACACTATTATTGGAGTGCATGTTTCAATGCCAAAATCCCATGAACATCACTAACAATGATAATGATATCATCAAAATAGATTGTGGGGATGATGGTTCTGTCTTGAGAGGACTTAAATAATAGACTATGATCACTACATGATCTAGATAAATCCAGGATAGTAAGAACGCCATTGAGTTTTGTAAAGCAGACCCATGGTGATTGCTTAAGATCGTATAAAGAACATTTGAGATGAAAAGATTTTTGGAAAGACTTCCCCCCAAGTTCAAAACCTAGGGGGCTGCTTCATGTACACTTCCTCCTCCTAACCACCATGAAGGAATGCATTTTTAATGTCAAGCTAGAACAAAGGCCAGTCCATATGAGTTACAAGGGAAATTACAATCCTGACTGAAGCAATGCAGGTGACTAGTGAGAAGGTTTCAAAGAAATCCACGACATATGTTTGAGTGAATCCTTTGGCAACATGCCAAGATTTAAGTAATTCCACTTGGTCCATATGAATTAAATTTTATAGATAAGACTTGCCAAAAATCAACAATATTTTTGTTTGGTAGAGAGGGATAAGATCCCCAAGTCCTATTCTCACACAACATTGTCATTTCCTCGAGATGCAAATTTCCAACAAGGGTGTTGAAGGGCCTCATGATAGTTTTAAGGAATCTGGATAGATTCAAGCTACTAGGCAATGAATTTAACAACATGATAAAGCTTGGATAGGAAACATGTATGAGATATATGATGGTGAACAGTGCAAGAGAAGATACCTTTCCGAAGAGCCATAGAACAAAAAGATCCTTAGATGTGAACATTGATATCGGGTCTTGTGCCATAGGAAGAGAAATTACAGGAGGGTGTTAGATGGGTTCACGATCCATTGGATCAGAAATATCAAGCTCAACAAACTCTGCTTGAGGCAAAGGTTAAGGCAAACATGATATTGATGTAGAATCAAGGCACATCTTAGATTCATGAAAGATAACGTCAGTAGAGACATATGTGTGACACTTACTTGGACTATAACAACTATAACCTTTATATAAGGTAGAATAGTCAAGGAAAACCATCTTGATAGAGTGAGAATAAAGTTTTTCCACTTTGGTTAAAATTATGCACAAAAGCAGTACATTTGAGAATACGTAAAGGAAGATGAAAATCCATTTGTGTAGGAAAAAATGAAAAAGGGATCTTGTTTTGAATAACAGAAGAAGGTTGTCAATTGATATGGTAGTAGAATGTCAGAAGAGTTTTAGACCAATAAGGTTTAGGTAATTTACCCTGAAGCATAAGAGAAAGAGTGTAAGGAGTGGGAACTGACAGGGAGCCACATAGTTACTCGATATGAAATAATAAAAGATCATACATTGCCAAATTTGAAAATAATTTTCATAAAGGATGATGTACTATTATTCAAGTATGTAAGGAATCAAATACCAAAAGTGTAGTAACAGAAGAAAGTATTTAACTATTACAATATTGATGTCTATCATTGTTCTTCACCACATAGGGTGTAAATAAAATAAAACTATAGGAAATAATTTGTGAGGGTAAATCAATTACTTCAATATACCTACCAAGAAAGATCAACTACAGCTGCATGCGAGTTTGTCAGCTGTGGTCTGCACCTACTTGCTCTCTACCTAGGGATTGGAATCATAACCCATAAGAGAAGACAAAGCAGATGTTGTCAGCATAACAATGGCGGTATGTGCATATAAAAAGTGATTGAAAAATTATATGGGGAAAAGGACATTAAATATAAACAAGGCTTCTCCGAGAAAGAGGGAAGGGATCATCCAAG
This sequence comes from Alisma plantago-aquatica, assembly GCA_963693085.1. Lineage (NCBI taxonomy): Eukaryota > Viridiplantae > Streptophyta > Magnoliopsida > Alismatales > Alismataceae > Alisma > Alisma plantago-aquatica. The sequence continues at coordinate 1,099,534,373 of OY856409.1, read as the reverse complement.
TGGATATAAAAAAAACATTTCAATATCATGAAAATAAATAGATGTAATTGCCATGAATTAAAATAAAGTATGCCTTAAAAGCATACATAGATAAAGTAGGGCATGTGACCCGTCATCAGCAATAATAATTTACATGCAGTTGAGATAAGCATATTAGTATTGAAATATAATAAAGCAATGGTATCTAGAGCACATAACCCTAACATGATAGAGCATAGCACATAACCATACTCCCATATATATAAAAGTGGGCACAAAACTAAGGTATGGGGCATATAACCTCCATCCCAGAAATAACATAAGGGGTACATAACCCAAAACCCAAAGCATATTATAAAACCATACTATAAATCACGAAGCATGCAATGTAGAGGTAAGTAAAGTTTAGTCATGTATTCAAAAAGATTGTCCAACTAAAAGTGGAACATCTGATAATTAAAATTCATCATGAGAAAATTAGGATTTCAATGCACACATAGCACAATATAGAGAAATTCCATCAATTAGGGTTCAACTAGAAATAGCATGAACAAGATCACACATCTTTGATGCAAATTTCAATATCAACATAGAATTGTCAACATATAACCAATTTCAATATCAAGGGCTCAAAAGAATTTTAATTAGATCTCCATGAGGATATTTTACACATATCCATCAAATTAGGTCAAAAGAGAGGGAACGTAGAACAACTGCTCAATATAGACTCATAGGGATGCAACATAGCTCAAAAATCTATATCCAAAGTCAAAGTCCAACCCCAGATCCAATCAGGGTGTTTCTTCACCTATTAACATATCAAATGTAAATAATTAATTAATTAATATATTACAAATGCAAGATATTTTGACTTTTAATATGATTTGATTTAGGATATAAGACTTATACCATTAGATAGATATGATTTTTATGATTCAACACACACACACACACACACACATATATATATATATATATATATGTGTGTGTATGTCTCTGTGTGTGTGTGTGTGTGTGTGTGTGTGTTTGTGTGTGTGTGTGTGTTTGACCTACCATTGAATTACTATGATTTATCTAAGATGACACAAATTATCAATTTATTAAGAACAAAATAAATGCCAACGAAGTGGTCCCACAATGAAATGGCCCAATCATAGCATGCCAAGCCCTAATGACCTGGCTGAAGACTAGGGTTGGGGGTGTCCTCTCAATTTGGGATAAAAGCACAATTTTACCCTCAAAAGAACATAGAAAAAGCCAAAATTGCAACATCGAAAATTCAAGCGAGGACGTCTCCTTCGTTGGGTTCCCATATGAGATGGAGACACCAAAAAAGGGATGTACTTCATGTGTAAACCGGAACTCCAGGTATCATCGAATGATCGAAGAAGGTGTCACCAACCTATCCCGTATTGTCTACCAAACTCAAAGAAACTAGTTGCAGAACAACACCAACAACAGTAAAAAAGGGCAAATGCTATCCATACTAGGAATAGAGAAATTCAAGGTGTAGGGACCTTCGCTTACGTCCCTTGAACTCACACCAATCACTGGAATAACCTAGAACCTGGTCAAACTTGGCTAAGAACTCCAATCCATTGCCTAGTCGAGGTGGAGATTGATGGTTCAGGAATCATCAGACTAATAGAAAACAAACCAAGTTTTTGGGTTTCTACAGGCGTCAAGGAGGCGATGGGTTTGATACTTATAAGAAAGGAGTTCTACAAAGACAGGAAGTCCTGGAGGTGATGGGAAATAGGTGAACCCATTTATCGACTAGAACTTTGGGGTGACAAAGTCCAACGAATCCTGGGATCCCCTAAACAATAGAGAAGATGGTGAAACCAAAAAGAAAAAGGTGAGAGGAGGATCAAATCAGGAGGAAAGGGAGAAGAAAGAAATTGCATAGACTTGTAGAGTCCAAGAAGTGATGGAGTCGAGCTGAAAGATGACCTACTCCTTGTTGGATCTCCATCCAACTATGTTGACAAAAACCATATCCAAAGTGTCCACGTGACAGATAGACTTTATGCAAGAATCAGAATATAAAGCGTGACATATTTGAAATCAACTCAACAAAGTCAGAGTAAATCATGATTAAAGACCTAGTTATTATCTATTGAAACCAAATTAGGTTAATTAGGATTATCCAAAGAGGATGAAACTTGGCACTTGGACTAATTAGGACCTAAAGAATTCAATTTTTGGTCTTAGATTTTACATTTAGAATTATCTTCTATAAGTTCCAATACAAATAGGACTTAACTCAATTATATTAATAACTATCATCACATATCGCCATCATCCTCAATATTATAGTTTCAGACCTCCTTATCCTCATATTATCATTATATGGAGTAGTATTAGAATATCTTGCATGAAATATATAATTTGACTCAATTTCTCATTAAGTCCATTAATTTCAAAATTAACTCAAATAATGACACATAAATAATTCCCACTCAGACTAAGCATCCAATCAATGTCTCTTTATATAAATTAGTCACCTTATTTTCCAAATGATTCTATTACTCATATTTATACACATCCTATTACCAATCATGCATATTTAACCCCACGTTAGTAATTTATGCATAATTATGTCGATCCAACTAAAACCCATGAACAAAGAACATAACCTCCATCCAAAAAATAACATAAGAGGAAAATAACCCATAAGCCAAAGCATACTATAAATCCATAGTACTACTAAATCAACAAGCATGCAATGTAGAGGTAAGTAAAGTTTAGTCATGGTATTCAACAAGATTGTCCAACTAAAAGTGGAACATCAGATTATAAAAATCCATCATGAGAAAATTAGGGTTTCATTGCACAAATATCACAATATCGATCAATTACACCAATTAGGGTTCAACTATAGATAACATGAATAAGATTATAAATCTTAGATACCAAAGTGCAATATCAACAAAGAATTGTCAACATACAACTGATTTCAATATAAAGGACTCAAAATAATTTATTTAGATCTCTAGGAGGAGATTTCATAGATATCCTTAAAATTAGGTCAAAAGAGAGGGAACGTAGAACAATTGATAAATATAGACTCAGAGGGATGCAAAATACCTTAATAACATGTATCCACAGTCAAAGTCCAACCTTAGATCTGATAAGGGTATCTCTTCACTTATTGACATAATAGATTAAATAATTAATTAATGATAGTATTATAAATCCTAGAAATTTGACTTTTACTACAAGTTTATTTAGGTTATAAAACCTATACTATCATATATATCTAATTTTTTAAATTCATTATATATATGTGTGTGTGTATTTTCGACCTACCATTGAATTATTACTTCTAAGAAAACTCAAATTACCGATTTATTTAGAAAAAAATGCCACTGAAGTGGCTCCACAATGAAAAGGTCCAATTGTGAGTCTGATGACCTAGCTAAAGACCAGGGCCTGGGGCACCCTCTCAATTCAAGATAAATGATGGTTTTACTATAGGAATAACATAAAAACAAATGTAAAAACCAAGGGTAGAATTGATAACTCAAGTGAGGTCGTCTGCTTTCATTGGTTCCCGCATGTGATGTAGACACCCAAAAAGGGAAGTACTTCATATGCAAACCAAAACTCTAGGTATTATCAAATGATCATAGAAGGTGTCGCCAACCTATCGTTCTTCAACTATCAAACTCAATGAAGCCAATTGCATAACAACACCAACAATGATAAAAGGGGAAAAGCTAGCCATACCAAAAATAGAGACTTTCGAGGTACACAAACCTTTATTTGTGTCCCTAAAGCTCACACTGGTCGCTGGAATAACCTGGAACCAGGTCAAATCCCATCAAGAACTCCAGTACATCAATTGATGGAGGTGGAGATTGATGATTAGGGAATTGTCATACTAACGGAAAACAATCTGAGTTTTTAGGTTTCTATAGGCATCGCAAAGGCATTGAGATTGATACTTATGAGAAAGGAGTTACAGGAAGACATGAACTCTTGGTGGTGAAGGGAAACAAGGGAACACGATACCCCTTAATCAACTGGAACATTGGGGCAACGAAGTCCCATGAATCGAGGAATCCTCAAGTTTGGAAAATAGAGAAGATGATGAAACCAAAAAGAAAAAGTCAAGAGGAGGATCATATCAGGAGGAGAAAGAAATAACATGGACATATAGAGTCTAGGAAGAAATGGACTCGATATGGAAGATGACTTACTCATCTTTGGATCTCCATCCAATGGCAGTGACAAAAATCAGATCCCAAGTGTCGACGTGACACATAGACTTTATCTGTGAAGCAGAATATAAAGTGTGACATATTTATAATAAAATCAACAAAGTCAAATTAAATCATGATTAAAGACCTAGTTATTATCTATTGAAACTAAATTATGTTAGTTAGGATCATCTAAAGAGGATTAAACTTGACACTTAAAATAATTACAACCTGAAGAATCCAATGTTGGGATTAGAGTTTACATTTAGAATTATCTTCTATGAGTTCCAATACAAATATGACTTAATTCAATTATATTAATAATAATCATTGCATATCACCATTGTAACATACCAAAACTTGGTCATATTCACTTTTTGGCCCTTTTCCAAGCAATTCCTTTCCTTTCAATCCTTTTTGGCCTTGATGTTTAATTTGTGAAATTTATAGTGGTTTGGTGAATAATTGTTCTATAATTATACCAATGGAAGATTTTATGCACAAATACCTCAACGAAAGCTTATTTAAGGATCTAAAAGGCAAAATCACCACTTAAGTGGAACAATGGTAAATAAATTTGTGCTAGAAGTGCAAGGCCCCAAACCTTGCTTAAAGTATTAAACAAGCTTAATTACCATAATTAAGTGATATAAACCTTAATATAATTTTTTGTGTGTTTGGAATCATAAAATGAGCTTAAGTTTCAAGTTTAGATCAATTTGGATGTTGTTAGTGCAAGGTATGCTATTTTAGGAACATTCAGGACTTTTATGCAATTTACCCAATTGGGAGGTTTTCTTTGTAAATTAACACATGCATTATAATACTTAGATATTCCCTTACCACTCTAGAGATTTTGAACCATGGGTCACCTAGTTTCACCTTTGTTTGAAGGTGTTTCTCTCCAAGGGTATTTTAGGGATGACCTCTTTATAAATAGTTTATCTTTAAAAGCTATCAACCAATGGGGTTATTTCTTTGATTGGAGGACGGTGGGGATGGCCTATAAGTCTCCATGAGATTTTATAACCAACATTTGATATACAAGAAGTCTCTATGAGCTGTCCTCTTGCATGGCAATGAAGCCCTAGGCTAAGGACACATGGAAAGTCCCATAGACACCTCATGCTTGCCCCCTTCTTTATAAAGCTATATCTACCCTCCCCACCTCCCAATTAAAAAATATTGCTCTCCTTCTCTTTCCTCCAGCTTAGAGAATCATCCATACTGTATTTGGCCATGAAGGTGATGTCCCAAGGTAAAAGAGAGTGCTAACCTTGGTGAAGAAAACTCCTAGGGTTCCAAATTTGCTCTATTTAGGGTTTCTAAAGCTCCTTCTTGGTGATTTCGACCAAAAATAGTAAGTTTCCTCCTTTCCTTCCCTTTTTTCATGATTTTAGTCTTCCTACCACCTTCTTCCAGGTTGGAACCATGGCCTTCCATGGTGAAACCCCACCTAGAGCCCTTAAAAACCTCATCTCCCTGTTCTTTTGCTAGGGTTTTTCACCTCTAAAGTGGAGAAGGTACTTCTTGCTCGAGATAAGAGTTGTGTTGGAGAAACCAACCTCTCTTGCTCAGGAACCATTCTCCTTGAACTTGTCCACCTTCCCTAGAGGCGAGTTTTATAACCCTCTTCTCATATATTGCTTACTACATGCTTAAAACTCATGCTTCTATGTTTAAAATCAATGATCTCCATCTCTATTTACCATGTTCTTCTAGGATTTTGGTTTCTTGCTATTTTAACTTATATAGAAGATCTAGTTTGGTTACCTATGCATATACAACCCTGATTTTGGGTCAAATGGTGTTTTCTCTCTCTCCCTCTCTCCCACAAAATTTCTGACTTGTCATTTCCTGACTGGTTCAAATTGAAAAATTCATATCTTTTGATCCGCTTATCCAAATTTGACAAATAAATATGTTTTGGAATTGGGAAATTAATCTATATCTAATAAAAATATTTTCAAGGTCTTATTTCGAGGTTTGACGAAGTGTGATTTTTGTAAAATGAATTTAATGCATAAAATCCATAAAAAGTACATCTTAATCATCATAACTCCAAAATTAACATAAAAATATGTTTTATTGATCAAGATAACCTAATAAATTAACTAGTGAGGTTTTGAGAAACTAAATATGAGTTTTGCTAAAAAATTCTAAAATTAGGTTTCCATACATTTATGTGCATTATGTTCTCTAATACATGTTAATACATTGAAAATAGGCAAAGTAAAACTTGGACTCAATTAAAGTGGTGAAAGTTAGTAATTGATATCAATAATGAGGTATGTGCATTCTTACACCCTAAGTTGGGATATTTGTAAACCAAACCCGGCACTATATGAACCTTATTTCTTCTATTCATGGTTCTTTTGTTAAATTGCATCAAAATAGTAACAATATTCTTTTTCTTGGGTCTTGTATTCCACTTCCATGTTTTAAATATATGATGATTTCTCTTGCCATGATTTCTTTTCTAGAATTTTTATTTTATGGACTATTTATCTATAGTAGTGGTACTTATGTACAACTACCCATAGGTAGGGCATGTATCAATTTGCCCTAGGGAATGTCTTATTCTCCCCCATAAAAATGTGTGTAGGTGTCTGGGAATGTATTAATTCTCCCCTCACCTATAGGTTGAGGTCTGGTAGGTGCCTCAACCCTACTTAGTTAAGGCTGTCAATATTAATCATGCATGCAATCCTTTTATTATATTTTGTTTATGGCAAGCATGTATTTAAAAATATCCTCATACTCTTGAAATGTTCATCTTATGATGGAATCTTAGCCTTTATTTTCATGTTTTCTTTTCCTTGATATCCTATTCATATTTGTTGACACATACCTTGTTTCTGTCACTCTTACTGGGGTGATTTCCCAACCACCCAGGTTTAGATTAAGGTGTTGAACATGATCAAGGAGAACATATCTTCCAACATGGACCTAGCTCTTGGAGATGTTGCTTGGAGACAGATTTGATGTAGTTTAGACTTCCCTCTACTTAGATCCTTATGCTGTATCATACATGTAAACCCATATGGGAGATTATGGTGTACTTTTGTAATCTTTTGTGAAAATTGTATATAGTCATTTTTTTAATTCCGCTGCTACACTTTGGTTGTTTTGGATACCATTTATTGAAGTTTGAAAATTTTGCACCTATTTTAGCATACCTTTGAGTGTGTTTGGAAAGGATGTTTTATTCTTCATATTTTTTTAGTAGGGAGTGGATCCACTCTCGGGCCCCACTCCTTACATCATGGTATCAGAGCCCACGGTAGTTGGAATCTGACTATTTCAACTTTGTCTCCCTAATTAGATCCCTTGCCTCATATAGTTCCTCTTTAAGTGACATGTTTTCTGTATAATTAATCTATGATATACTTGAGATTATGAAAGATTGATTTAGGATCATAAGAGTTTTGCACTAGAAACATGTTTATTTAACCATAATGTGATGAGCCTATTAGGTAGCTATTAAGGGCATAAGTTAAAAGAAAAGGGGTCTAGAAAGGATCAAGGTTTGAGGGCTGGAAAGATTTTTTTCTCCACACCACTATCTTGGTTTATGAGGACTCCCGGATCCATATGATACCTACCTGGCCTGAGCTGATACTGACTGTCCAAAATAGCATGCCTATAGACAGTAGTAGCCTTAGGCACCTAAGTAGTTTAATACTAAGAACCTAATATGTTGACCTTGTCTTTCAGGTGTAATGACTTGTTTGAGGATGGATACCCAATATAGTTCTCTTATGTCCCCTAGAACCATATGTTTGTCCAGTCTATCCATAAGAACTTAGACTTTGAAGTTTAGTGTTTAGTAAGCAATCAGCGTGCACATTGGAAGCGTGATGGATCTTGTACATGGCTTAGTTAGACTCACCCTTCTACCTCTAGATTAGTTTGGCTTGGTAGGTCAAACCTTTTAAGGGGTGGATAGTATTTGGTTTAATGATGTTTGGGTAGCTAGATTTTGAGGATGAAATCCTTTTTAAGGAAATGGAGTCATGTAACATACAAAAATCTAGCTACGTTGACTCTAGAAATCCTAACTCCCATGATTAGGAGGATAATTTTCTAGGATCCTTAGTTTTGACCAAACAAGTCATAGTTATAACCTGACATGCTTGTTTATATACTAATGAACGTATAATGGTCATCTAATGAATTATTCATATACTTGAACCCTAATGAATATCTAATGCACATAATATGAGTAACTCACATATAATACTAATAGTGGGTACACATGAGGCTAAATGTTTCTTGGAACAATAAACCCTAATGAAACGATGATCAAGATAATTGTAACCTAATCTTGTATTTAATGCATACTAAGAATGTATAGATGAAGAATAATGATAATTTTGACCTAAACCATTAGTGGTAATAATATATGCTTAACCTATACATCCTTAATTACATTCTTGATACATTAGTGACATTAGGTGTCATAATCTGATACCATACTTTAATACACAAATGATATATAATCACATAATCATAGATTAATCAGGTCATCAATATGAAATGCATATCACCATGTTCTCTGATACACACCTAATTAATCACCTAATAATTACCTAGTATATGAATCAAATCTTTAATATGTAATATGTCCCACCTTGATCACTAAAATACATATAATGACTTCATTATGGATAAGAAGTAATTGATTCACATAAATGTGCACAATCAATAATAAGAAGTGAATAAATATGAGAAAATGATTAATGATGACATCAATGTAAAAAATGGTAATGTGAAAATGTCTAATATAGGTATAAGTAATTAATGTGACATTATTTGTATTAATTGTAACAAATTGGATAAAATGTCTTAGTTCATGCAAAACAATTTGTTACAATACAATATGTTGATAACAGAGACTAAATCCAAATTATTAAGGATAATAATCAAGTGTGTTAAGATAAATGAGTAAACCCTAATTGCTCTAAAACACTTAATGAGATAAAAAATAAATATATAGGACTTATTATATAAAATATAACTCTTTTGGCAACAAAGTAAATATAAAATGACACAATTAAAAGAATAATAGGGATGATATAATATCATAATAAATATGATATTAATAGGCCTAAAATGTTAACTGTGTTATATAATAAAAATAAATATTAATAGGGGAATCCTTAGTGATCCATAAGAACCTGACCTATTTGGAGTTGCTTGAGAAGATTATGAACTCCCAAGTTAATAAGTTGAAAAATAAGGAGTTTGAGTTAGTGAAAGTTTTGGTGGAAGTTTATGGTTTGGAGGAAATAACTTGGGAGTTAAAGATAATATGCTCCATACTCACCCTCCTCTCTTTGCTTGTTATTTCAAGGAATAAATCTTCATTAAGGGGTAAAGTGTTGCAACATACCAAAACTTGGACATATTCTCTTTTTGGCCCTTTTCCAAGCTTTTCCTTTCATTTCAATCCTTTTTGGCCATGGTGTTTAATTTGTGAAATTAATAGTGGTTTGGTGAAGATTGTTCTATAATTATACCAATGGAAGGTTTAATGCACAAATACCTCAATGAAATATTATTTAAGGATCTAAAATGCAAAATAACCACATAAGTGGTACAATGGTAAATAAATTTGTGCTAGAAGTGCAAGGCCCCAAACCTTGCGTAATGTAGAAAACAAGATTAATTACCATAATTAAGTGCTATAAACCTTAATATAACTTTGTAGGCTTTGAATCATAAAATGAACCTAAGTTTCAAATTTGGATCAATTTGGATGTTGCTTGTGCAAGTTATGCAATTTTAGGAACATTTTGGACTTTTATGCAATTTACCCAATTGAGAAATTTTCTTTGCAAATTATCACATGCATTATAATACTTATATATTCCCTTAGAATTCTCAAGATTTTGAACCATGGGGAACCTAGTTGCACCTTTGTTTGAAGGTGTTTCTCTCCAAGGGTATTTTAGGGATTACCTCTTTATAAATGAGCTTATCTTTAAAAGCTATCAACCAATGGGGTTATTTCTTTGATTGGAAGATGGTGGGGATGGCCTATAAGTCTCTATGGGATTTTAGAACTGACATTTGATATACAAGAAGTCTCTATGAGTTGTCCTCTTGCATGGCCATGAAGCCCTAGGATAAGGACACATGGAAAGTCCAAGTATACTGCATGCTTAACTTTGTCTTCTTCAGGGATGTTTAGGATTTTGAACGCCTTTTCTAGCTCAGTCAACCACATGTCAGCATCTTCTAGATCAGAAGTACCTACATATTCAATTTCCCTAACACGTCTAGGATGTTCAAATGTCTTCCAGACACCTTAGGACTCCACATTAGAGGCGGCTTCCCTAGCTTGAGTTGCTAGCGCTCTGTCAGTGATATGTGTAATTGTGGCCATCATTTGTCTAAACATAGACTGAAACTCAGGATTGGCCATCATTGTCAGGTCTAGATGAGGCATTGTGGGCTGCTCTGACCCTGCTTCTGGCACTCTCTCATCATGTGCCTGCCTCCCAACACCTCCTCCTGGTGCAACATAGCTACTCTCAATGTGTTCTTCATGTCCTCCAAACATATATGCATAAGCATAAACTATGATCAGATATGTTGGACACATAAGAACAGACTCAAAACTAAGTCCTATGTCCCTATAGACTCAGTAAACCTAGAGCTCTAATACCAAATTAATTGTGATAACTCATCATGCTAAACGAGATTACTCAAAAACAAAACATGATCAACTACTAATTAATCACATAGTCAAAAATGCAGAATAATTAGAACCAATTCCAACAATGTAAATAAACTTTAGAACATTTACATAAAGGTCCATCATTCCATTCTCATATGCTGTAATAAGTATTCACATATGGGTCTGAAGACCTTAGTCACATCTTACATACAAAAGATATTTCACATGTACATGCCATATATTTACAAGCATTGGCATACTACAAAAATCTCATGTCGATACGAGTATATCATCTAGAAAACACATCCCATACCCGGACTTGAGAGCATAGTCACAAATTCGGTATTCGGGATACGTTCGGTTGAGCTGAAAAATTCAGGATTCGGGAATTATGCGGGAAATTCGGTTAAAAAGCGGTCAATGTACGGTAAAAATACGGTCAACGATTTGGGAAAAATTCGGCAAAAGATCGGATGATTCATATATATATATATATATATATATATATATATATATATCTGTGTGTGTGTATTGCACATATATATAACACAATACATATAGTGCATGATATATAAGTACATATCTCTACATCTATTGCAACATATATAACACATACATACATACATGATACATACATATATGTGTGTGTGTATTTACATATACAAACACACACACACACACATATATATATATATACACACACACACTCAAATCAAGTTAGTCTTAAATAATATAAAATGAGAAAGTACATAAAAAAGTAGAAAACAGGAAGAAAACGTCAAATTCGTGAATAATACGGGAATAAAACGTAATATATTGTGATTATGCTCAAATTGGGAATTATTCGTATGTTTGATACGTCTAGGAAAAAAATCGTGTTTCAAACGCGACTTTTTCAAAAAGTCAGAGTATATTGTGACTATGCTTGAGAGTACAAGGATGACACTAGGACTCTACTACTAACATTTACAACTGACCAACTTTCTAAATCTATTAATCACCAGTTTGTTCTCTTCCATAGCGTGACCTCGACCTCGTTGCCCGTGACCACCTAAAAAAAATGTGGTGACCCAAGGGTGAGACCCAGTCCCAGTGAGAGATATAACTCTCTACAACATATATTGATTATAACATATTAATTAACAGTAAATACATTGAGAAGTTAGGGTATTGAATAAGTGATATGAACAGATTGAATAGTTTAAGCATACTAAGCAGTTAAGCAAATAAGTTGTAGCATCAAGTAGAATTACTCAATTTTCATAAGTCTGCATCATGTAAGAACTATGTAGTGTAAAGACAAGACAATGGTTAATCAACCAATGTGATACGTATTAAACCCCAACAATTATACTACACGGCTGGTATTATATCTTTTATTATTATTATGCCATGGGGAGTTTGAGTCGTACCACTCAAAGTCCAACTGACCACTGCGAAGTGCTATTCAATTTCGTATAAGATCTAGGAGTGTCGATATCCTAAGATCTCTTCTCCTCGGTCAGTACGAGTAAACTGTAGTGACATACCAGTCAAACTGCCAATAGTGACATATAGTCAACTGATAACAACTAGTCCGTACTTGGTACAAGTTATGACACTAGAAACTAGGGTATACAAAACCCTCTAATATGAGGCACAACTGCAGCTATCCTCAATCACATCAAATGTCTGAGGCATGACCATAGCCATCCTCCATAACCTGAATTTGTGGATGACAAGGATATATCCTCAACTTGCCACCCCCATATACTCAAAAGTATGTGCTCTGAGTTTCCCTTAGGAATACTCGTTTCACCATCCAGCAAGTTCTGACACTGAAAATGGCTCTACGACTAGGGCTCTACATGATTAAGGTTACACTTGATTAATTACTGCCAATTTGATGCATTAAGGCTTTATCATACAAGTGGACATTCAAACCCTAATTATTTTATAACAAGAGTATATGTATAACAACTTCAAAAGATATAAAACATTTGAGATATAAATCTTAATCACATTACCACTTGCTATCATTCATTGCAAATTAATGGACCACACTTATCATCATACTATTACAAGATACCAATATCTTATCACAAGTTCCAAGGTTTTAACCCTTATTGGAACATGAAGAGAATTTCACCTCAATCATGGCTTCAAACATTCCCAAAGGTCGTTAAGACCATCACATTATTCATAGTAAGGTTATCATCATCATTCCATGTCATAAACAAGGCTCAAAAGATCATTAGCACATATGTGTACATATATATTATCATGGCAAGGCACTATGATATTCAAATAATACTGCATTGTGGTTTCAACACAAGAAAAGTGTAATGTATTGTCACATTAATCATTCAAGTGGTCTGATTATAACTAATCAACATCATATAATTACATTAAGGTTAGGTATAACAAGCTAGATCACATGGGAGTTATGCATCCACTTATTATAGTGATTTATCAAATATAACTATATGATGGCAAAGGTAAGACTACAAATTAATGATATTGAACCATCGAATTATCATCACTAGGATCTACACATAATACCATGGGATTCATTCTAATCCATTGTATGTTGAAGCATCCAATATTATTCATTAGATTGGTTTCATTGTTCAAGGTTATCAATTGAAGTCTATGTCTAACCATTTGATCAATTGAACCAAGGATGTTATTATTGTAATTGAGCTTAATGGGTAAGTTAGGGTTTATGTGGATGACTACATGCTTAGTTATATTGGTCACTGATTAAACATGATTAATGATGATATTTCAATCATGATATGTTAAACCTAATGAGAACCCCAAGTATGCTATCTCTTTGTATAATTAGGGTTTGAGAAAATATAAACCCTAGTCGGCTGAAATTAAGGTTTTCACCAAATAGGCTCATGTTGGGGAGAATGAGAGAGGTATGTAAAGGAGAATGAAAATGGTAGCTGAAGGATAGGATAGCACGGCCGTGGTGGGTAGCACGGCCGTGGTGGGTCGTTGGTGGCACGAGCATTCTTGGCCACACGACCGTTTTGAAAGAATTGAACTATTTACCAACTTTTATACTCAAATCTGCTAAAACCAATGCACCACGGATGTGGTATGTAGCACGGCCATGTTGGGTCCATCTTAGCACAACCATGGCAACTAGCATGACCGTTCTGGGGCATTTTCTCTTCAAATGACTGTTCTGTAGATTTTTGGATAGTAGTGCACTATTCTATTTTACTTATTTATTGGTAACTCCAAATGATCTGAAATTTTAATTGAAGCTTTATAACTCTATTACAAACAACATGTAAAATTTTCATAAATTTTGGAGAAGTTTTGATCTCTGAAATAGATGAATTAAAGTAATCGACAGAAAATTTAGCTAAAATAAGAGAAAGTATAGTGAGGGGTCAATGTGCAATTGACCCAAGCAGCTCAATTGCTCTATATGGTCAACCTAACACACTAGCAGCTCTCATAATTCGTGATTCATTCTAGAGAAACAAAATCCTAGAGAGAGAGAGGGAGAGTTAGGGTTTGAGAGGAGAAATTGATGGAGATGCTGACCTAGGGTTTTGCAGTCTGAGGAATGATGAAATCATGTAAGTTTAGCTTCTTTGCATAGAATTTAATGGTGAATCTTCTCTCACATGTCATGATTCTGTCCCTCCTCTGATTTGATCTGAAATGGTGTCAAAACTTCCCCTTTTCTCACTCTTTCTTCATAATCCCTCATTTTTAGGTTTTTCGAGTTGAAAGGAAGAAGAATCGGGTGAATTGCTAGGGATTTGATATGAGATCGAGATTTTTAGGGATGAGCTGCATTTTAAAAGTGCTTTCACACCTAAGGGTTAGTGGGAACTTCCTTTAAATAGTATATTGCATGAAAATTGGTTAATTCATCCATAATCTTTAATTGCTTAGTATGCGACTACAAACCCTGAATTGTCTGTTTGATCTAAGATGTTGCAAAATAATATGAAATGGATTCTTCCTCTATTTGTTTGAATTTCAGATGATAAATTCATATTAGAAATGTATACAATACATCCTAATGAGAATTCCACAAGTATTCACAAAGGTTATAAGAGTAAACTAAAATATAGGGAATTTGTCTATGACTAAAATTGCTGTATCATTAAATAGAGAAATTTGTTTATCTGGATTCCCTTGGTTATGAATGATTGTTTATCTAAATGCATAGTACATATATGTCAGATACTATCTTGAATTTCATGTGATGTGAATAGTGTTTGCTTGATATCTTCGTAAAGAGGGTGAAGCCCTATATGAGTGGAAAGTTGAAAATTTGTGAATAAATATGGTGAAATCCATTTGAAGTGTTATTCTTGGCATCATAGACTTTATTTATGCAATATTATTCTTGATTCAAATAGCACAATGAATGACATGTAAAACCCTAATTTAGCTCAATTCGAGGATTTCATACATATGTTGATTGTATATGACTTGTTTAAAGCAATCTATATTTAGTGGATGTTTATGACATATTAAATCCTTATGAGAGCCAAGTGATAAGTAAATGAGGTAAATGAAACCCTAAGGATAGGGTGTTCAATGAATCAAGTATTGTGATATCAATGTTCTCAGTATGAGATGTGGTGATGCTTAACGGTTCAGTTGTGGTAAATGTTATCTTATGGTCTATGAAACGAATAGTTTACAGGTGCTAATGACGATTATTCATATGTCAAGTAATCAAATCTTATCAGTATATTAAGAAGTTCAATTGCATGATTCCAGTATATAAGTGCCAAGTGAACATGTATTCTATTTATTTAAGTATTTCAGTCTTCCTGCATGTATAGTATGTTGATTTCTCAGTATATTACAATGTTTTAAATATATTGCTCTGCCAAATTTAGAATGATGTACATGTTGTATTATAAACTTAAATTAAATAGGCACGGTACCATATAGATATCAGAGTCAAGTATAAGTAAGAGAAAGGTACAATGTAGAAAGAGATTTCCAAGAATAATAAAATAATAGACATAGGTGCCCTGAACACCGTAGATTCCCTACAGATGTCTGCACTATAGGGAGGAAACGATCCACCCTGGCAGAGACCAATATACGGGGATCGGATCACACCCACAGAGCGTGCGGGGAGATGAAGCCCTTGAGGAAGTCTCCTAAGACAAGATAGGTTACCCAACATGAACCGGAGATCCCGGTGGTAACCCAGAGGTACCCACAGAGCATACCAAGATAAGGCCCACATAGTGTCTCAGACCCTCTGCCTGTGTACTCAGCCTAGAAGGAGATGTCCAGTTAAAGGCCAGATGTTTAGCCGCCTTAGTTATACATGATGGTTCGAGTCAAGTAGACTTGGATTCAATTCTAGGCTTAGCTTCCCGAGTTTTAATCTAAGTCTTGTACGGTGAGATCGTAGTTCACTACGAGTCTTCATATGTAGAGTACACTGCATATGATTAGGGAATAAGCTAAAATATGTTCATATAGGTTTAAAGAGTTTCTTATAAGTAAGATAGGCTAAGAAATATTTGAGTATAATTTCCCAACAATTATTCTTTGTATGTTTTTGAATTATTAGTTCTCTTTAAAATTAATCAAGCATGCTCATATATTGATTTACTCTTGTAGATATCTAGAGTATCATGCCATATTTATGATTGTTAATGATTAGACTCTTTAAAGCTTACTACTATTATAATTGATATCGGTTTCTCAAAAGCATATCTATAATTATATCAATGCTTTAGACTATTTCTTTGAAGTACTCATTCACTGAGCGAGTAGGTTCACCCCTCTACTCATAATTTTTAGGGAAATCACATGGACTTGAAGAAGATATCTTTGCATCGGAGTAGATCTGCCACAAGAGTTAAGTCTAAGTATAGTTAAGTTCAGTCAGTCCTTGTCACTCTAGGTCCTTGTAAAGAAATAAGAGAGAGTTGTAAATGATGATGTATAACATTATTCCTCTTTTAGCAATATGTGCGAATCAGCAAGTCTTATGTGCTTAAAAGTATGAGGAACATAATGAATATTCATACATGCATTTTTACCGTTGAAATCAGATTAAAGAAATCAATGTTTAGATTCTATTGTAAAGTTGGTTTATGTGGTTCAATGCGAGAAAACAAAGAGTTTTGAACGAGAAGAAAAAGTTAAGGGTGATCTTTGTATTACATTAAATCCTCAACTTATGCCCTAATCTCATGATTAGTGGAAATTGTGAGATCGGGGTGTGACAGCTTTGGTATCAGAGCTTAGGCTGAGTTGTCAGAGACCATTAAGTTAGTAAGTTAGAGTCATAAGTGTGGCAAATAGGATATGTTATGATGTTAGCTCTGGGGATTTGAGTATTTGGATATCCTGGCCCAGTATCTGAATACTTGGATCAACCAGTATCAAGCTACTCTGTCTATTCTTTCATGTATACCCTAGCCAAGTATATAGTGGAAGGATGGGTAGAGAGTAACCCTAGAAATATTAGGGTTAGAAACAAGATAAGTAACATGAATTAAGAGCATAAATATTAAATGAGATAGAACTTTCATTTCATATTGTTGTTTTATTGGAGATGAATAGAAATGCTCTTAAATGTTTGAATTCATATATTCAGTATTTTGAAATATATATGGGTCTTTAAGATTTGTTGTACACTATGCATTTGTAGCATTTATTGATTACATTCTTTGTATCAAGTAGACTAGAAATGATCTTTAAATGAACTTTCCTAAGTGGATATTCTTTCCACATGTTTGAGATTAATAGGAGTTGGTTAATATTAAGTAGCTCTTGGATTCAGGACTGTAGGTTCGGCCTGGTCCGGCTGGCAAGATGCATTACTGGGATCTAATGACTCCTATTAACAATATGATAAGAGTAGACTCTGGATAAATTAGACCCACATCATAGTGAGAATTTACATACACTATGATGTTGAAACATATGGGAAAGATTAGAATGGCTAAGAATCAGTTGGAATTGATATCTGAGACCCAACTTTGAGGCCTCATATGAGAAATCCTTAATTGGGAATAAAGGAACACGACATAAGGTTCAGATTAAGTTTAATTATTAGTATTATATGAACTTTAAATATGAAATATGGAAAGGATATGGGAAAAGTTTGTAAGGGGCCAAGATAGTAAGAATCAATCACGAGGAATGGATTATATAACCGAGTACAATGTTTTTATGTACTAGCAAAGGTAAGATAGAAGAAAAGATCTAAGTATACAATAAGTACATAGAAGTGAAGAGTCTTCAGAAGAGTTAAAGTGAAGAGAACTAGATGAGCATGTTAATTATAAAACTAGGATAAGAAACTTAGTTGAAACAAAGAGAAATGTTGGAGAAAGTATAGTGAGGGGTCAATGTGCAATTGACCCAAGCAGCTCAATTGCTCTATATGGTCAACCTAACACACTAGTAGATCTCATAATTCGTGATTCATTCTAGGTAAACAAAATCCTAGAGAGAGAGGGAGAGTTAGGGTTTGAGAGGAGAAATTGATGGAGATGCTGACCTAGGGTTTTGCGGTCTAAGGAATGATGAAATCATTTAAGTTTAGCTTCTTTGCATACACTTTAATGGTGAATCTTCTCTCACATGTCAAGATTCTGTCCCTCCTCTAATTTGATCAGAAATGGTGTCAAAACTTCTCCTTTTCTCACTCTTTCTTCATAATCCCTCATTTTTAGGGTTTCTGAGTTGAAAGGAAGAAGAATCAGGTGAATTGTTAGGGATTTGATATGAGATTGAGATTTTCGGGGATGAGCTGCGTTTTTAAGGTGTTTTCACACCTTAGGGTGAGTGGGAACTTCCTTGAAACAATATATTGCACAAAAATTGGTTAATTCATCCATAATCTTTAATTGCTTAGTATGCGACTACAAACCCTAAATTGTCGGTTTGATCTAAGCTGTTGCAAAATAATATGAAATGGATTCTTCCTCTATTTGTTTGAATTTCAGATGAAAAATTCATATTAGAAATGTATATAATACATCCTAATTAGAATTCCCTAAGTATTTTCAAAGGTTATAAGAGTAAACTGAAATATAGGGAATTTGTCTATGACTAAAATTGATGTATCATTAAATAGAGAAATTTGTTTATCTGGATTCCCTTGGTTATGAATGATTGTTTATCTGAATTCATAGTACATATATGTCAGATACTATCTTGAATTTCATGTGATGTGAATAGTGTTTTCTTGATATCTTTGTAAAGAGGGTGAAGCCCTATATGAGTGGAAAGTTGGAAATTTGTGAATAAATATGGTGAAATCCATTTGAAGTGTTATTCTTGGCATCATAGATTATTTATGATATGTTATTATTGATTCATAATATCTCAATGAATGGCATGGAAAACCCTAATTTAGCTCAATTCGAGGATTTCATACATATGTTGATTGTATATGACTTGTTTAAAGCAATCTGTATTTAGTGGATGTTTATGACATATTAAATCCTTATGAGAGCCAAGTGATAAATGAATGAGATAAATGAAACCCTAAGGATAGGGTGTTCAATGAATCAAGTATTGTGATATCAATGTTCTTAGTATGAGATATGGTGATGCTTAATAGTTCAGTTGCGGTAAATGTTATCAGATGGTTTATGAAACGAATAGTTTACATGTGCTAATGACGATTATTCATATTTCAAGCAACCAACTCTTATTAGTATATTAAGAAGTTCAATTGCGTGATTCCTGTATATAAGTGCCAAGTGAACATGTATTCTGTTTATTTAAGTATTTCAGTCTGCCTGCATGTATAGTATGTTGATTTCTCAGTATATTGTAGTGTTTTAAATATACTTCTCTGCCAAGTTTAGAATGATGTACATGTTGTATTATAAACTTCAATTAAATAGACGCGGTACCATAGAGATATTAGAGTGAAGTATAATTGAGAGAAAGGTACAATGTAGAGAGAGCTTTCCAAGAATAATTAAATAATAGACATAGGTGCCCTGAACACCGTAGATTCCCTACAGATGTCTGCACAGTAGGGAGGAAACGATCCACCCTAGCAACGACCAGTTTACGGGGATCGGATGCAGCCACAGAGCGTACGGGGAGATGAAGCCCTTGAGGAAGTCTCCTAAGAGAAGATAGGTTACCCAACATGAACTGGAGATCCCGGTGGTAACCCAGAGGTACCCACAGAGCGTACCAAGATGAGACCCACAGAGCTCTCAAACCCCCCGCCTGTGTACTCAGCCTAGAAGGAGAGGTCCAGTTAAAGGCCAGCTATTTAGCTGCCTTAGTCAGACGTGACAGTTCAAGTTAAGCAGACCCAGATTCAGTTCTAGGATTATCTTCCAGGGTTTTAAGCTAAGACTTGTACGGTGAGATCATAGTTTACTACCGATCTTCATATGTAGAGTACACTGCATATGATCAGGGCATAAGCTAAAATATGTTCATATCAGTTTAAAGAGTTTCTTATAAGTAAGAAAGGATAAGAAAGTTTTGAGTATAGTTTCCCAGAAATTATTCTTTGTATGTTTCTAAATTATTAGTTCTCTTTGAAATTAATCAAGCATGCTCATATATTGATTTACTCTTGTAGATATCTAGAGTATCATGCCATATTTATGATTGTCAATGATTAGACTCTTTAAAGCTTACTACTGTTATAATTGATATAAATTCTCAAAAGTATATCTATAACTATAGTAGTGCTTTAGACTGTTTCTTTGAAGTACTCATTCACTGAGCGAGTAGGCTCACCCCTCTACTCATAGTTTTTAGGGAAATCACATGGACTTGAAGTAGATATCTTTGCATCAGAGTAGATCTGCCACAAGAGTTAAGTCTGAGTATAGTTAAGTTCAGTCGGTCCTTGTCACTCTAGGTCCTTGTAAAGAAGTAAGAGAGAGTTGTAAATGATGATGTATAACATTATTCCTCTTTTAGCAATATGTGCAAATCAGCAAGTCTTATGTGCTTAAAAGTATGAGGAACATAATGAATGTTCATACATGCATTTTACTATTGAAATTAGATTAAAGAAATTAATGTTTAGATTCCCTTGTAAAGTTGGTTTATGTGGTTCAATACGAGAAAACAAAGAGTTTTGAAAGAAAAGAAAAAGTTAAGGGTGATCTTTGTATAACGTTAAATCCTCAATTTATGCCCTAATCTCATAATTAGTGGAAATTGTGAGATCGGGGTGTGACAAAGGAACCATTGGTTTAAGGTTTAGTCAAATCTACAATTATATTCCTAACTCATCATACATGGTGATGACCTGATCCACCATTAATTGTGATAATTAGGTCACCATTGGTTGTTAGATCAGTAATACATTCATTTAACACCATCAAATATTAAACTAATGTCATCATGGATTGATAGCATCATTAGAATACTTAATGGATGGTAACTAAACTTCTAATTGAGCCAAAACCTAACCTAAGGGGGTGACCATAGGTTGTCACCATAAAATTTGACACCCTTGATCATGAACATCAGTTTCCAAGATAGCAACACCCTTGGTTGTTGAATGGTATGACCATTGGTTGTGTGATAGGGAAGGAAATAGCTTGAAAATCCTAATTTAAACCTTCAATTGTTTTGTACTAGAACCATAGGTTGTTGCTATCAACCTGTCACAGATCATATTATACCTTACAAAGGCCGGAAACATATTTACAAGTTAAAATAGAACTGTAACAGAACAGGGAACACCATAAAAATTCGTAACCCTAAACAAGCATGGTTTCTTTATGCTTAGATCATCACATTAAAGCATAAACATGAACCAACAAGCTTCTAGCAAGAAATATAAGTGAAGAATGTTATATAACTAGCCTCTATAGAGTAGGTAAGATCCCAAACAGAAAGAATCTCAAGCATAAGGCAAAAAAACCCTAGATTCAGATTTGAACTTGGCCAAGTAGGCACTTCTCTCCACAAAGAAGCAAAACCCTAGAAGAAGAAACAAGAAGGATAGATTTTTGAATTCTAGAGCCACTTTCACCATGGAACGACAAGGTTCTGACCTGGAGAAATATTAGAGGAATAAGAGAAAAGAAATAAATGGAGGAAATAAGGTAATACTTACACTTTTAGGTCAAGATCACTAGGAAGGAGCTTTAGGAACCCCTAAAGGAAGTCAATTGCAACCCTAGATTCTTTTTCCAAGAAATTCCCCACTTTCTTCTTCCTTGGATAGGAAATTTGCTGTAACATAGAGGGAGAATGAGGTTTATAAAAGGAGGGAATTGTTGGAGAGCAAATGGTTCGTTTGGATGCTTAGGGATAAGTATATGAAACTTTAAGATAAAGAAAAAGAAAAGGTTGAAGTTCTAGTATCTTTCCAAGTGTCCATGGCCTTAAACTATTAATGATATACAAGAACACACACAAGAAGCTCCCCCACCGTCCATATAGACCTGATTTTCTGTATTTTGTCGAATTTCCAAACCAATCAAATAATTCATTAGTTGATAGCTACTAAAGGTAGCTCATCCATGAAGGGGTAAACCCTAAAATACCCTTGAGGAAAACACCTTCAAACAATGGCTCAACTAGGATCCATATGGATCACAATACTCGAGAATGATAAGATAATATCTATGTAACATAATGTATGTGACAAATTGCAAAGAAAACCCCTCAGTTGGGTAAATTACAAAAAAGTCCAAAATGTACATAAAATTGCATAACTTTATCAAACAGTGTCCAAATTGGACCAAATTTGAAAGTTAAGCTTATCTTATGATTTAAAAGCATATCACAAGGTTAGATTAGGGTTATAAACATTAAATTATGGTAATTAAGCTTATTCAACTCATTAAGAAAGTTCAGGGGCCTTACAAGGATGATGGCGAGCCTTGATTTGAATACAAAATGGCCCAAGAGCCTAGGTGTTCATTGACTTTAGTTTAGGGACTTTAGTGATTCAGGGGTGACCATGTGTATGTCTTCTTGGGGAGGGAAACTACATTAGAAATAGAGTAAGGGATTATAACTATAATGTGGATACATGAAGGTGAAGAACATCTATAGTTAAAAAGGTATAGAATTGTAGATAAGGAAGTGACGAGAAAGAGGACATAATATTACTGGACCAAATAAGATGATTTTGCTAATCCATGGGGTGCAAAATATGAACCCAACTTGGTTTATGAAACAAGTTATCCAATGAAGATAAATTTGGTTATAATTCATAATAGGGTCAACTAGGTAGTTTCTTTTGCCATTATTATTGAGTCACTAATAAGTAGAAATGCTTCTATATGTATTCTAATAAATAACTAAAACATACCATAGTAAATAGACTATACTTGGATAAAGATATATAAAAAAATATACTTGATTAGAACACAACTTGATTTATGCATTCTCCATAAACACACATCTAAAATTTTAGAACTATACTATAGCACACATGTTGTACTTTTACATATTTTCAACAACTACGGTTATGCAAACTCATTTTCCTCCAAAATGACAAAGACTCATTTTTAAGTAATATATCAAAAGGAATCATGGATAATTACATAATATTACCGTATATTCTAGAAAAATGTATCATCATAGGTGAAAAAACTAAAAATTTTAAGATCTCTTGTTGTTGTGAAGTTCATATAAGGTTAATGTACTAAAAACAATTAGTTTTATGCTATAGATGGGATGAAACAAATTATAGAAAGTATATTGATATTCTACTCAAACTAATAAAATAATATAATATTATTATGTATGAAATTTCATACAATACATGCAATTATAGTTGCACCATAAATATAAAAATATGTCAATGCTTCAAAACATTCAGATCCCCATAAAAGGATGGGTGAACCAAGTGGTAGTGGTGATTTCTTCTTCAAAACTGGAAGATGTTTACCATGTTTTAGGAGAGATTATGTTTGTAATTTGGTGGTGTTAGTTCTTCTTATTGTAGAGGCATGTGTGTCCATGTTTGTTGGGCTTCTCCACCCAGGTCGACACTCTAAAAGATCACCATGTATATCAACATTGCCAATAGATTTGTATATACATGAATCTAAATAGTGTAGCATATGTTGCATGACTCATATTGGATGCTATTGGGAGATAATTTTAAGGTTGCCACTACCACAAAAGATGAAACATTTGAAGTGAGACCATATTAAACTTTAGCAAACTCCAACACATGAATCCCATTCACATATAGGAGTCTTTCATCTATTGTAAGTGATTCTTGAAGGAGAATATAATAGTGGTGCATAAGGTGGAAAACATGTCATAGGATCCACATGACATTTATTCTCACTAAATATGTATGAGGGAAATGTGTCTCTAAGAGTAGTTGTTGATGGGAGGCTTCTTATTAACAACATAGCTATTTTAGTTTTGATAGAACCTGGTGTGACACATTCCTTTACACAATGTTTGCTAGTTAATTGTCTTATTTTTATAGTTTAGGATTCATGTTTTGATTTATTGTTAAGAGATAACGAGGGGAATCTATAGTTTTCATAGAAATGCGCCTTATATGCCTTTTGAATTTTTACTAGGAACATAGTCTTTGTTATTCTTATAGCTTTAGATATTGGTATGGGTTACCTTGAGACATAATGTGTCCAATTGGATTATTGGAAGATTGCAACTATTTTTCAACAAGGGGAATTATCTCGTATGTTTACCAGAGAGTTGGAGAACTTACATACATGTCCAATATTAAATGATATAGTTAATAAAATGATGAGGAAGGGCTATGAAGAACATTCAATTGTGTGTGAGTTTTAAGATGTTCCAGATGAGCTTCCAAGTGTACCTCCCAATAAATATGTTGGATTTGAGATTCAATCATGCTAGGTCGTCATACAATAGAAATTCCCACCTATAGGATGATGCCAATTGAATTGAAAGATAAAGACCCAAGTACACGAGTGACTGAATAAATGATTCATTCCCCTAGTACATCATCATCCAAGTCTATATTGCTCTTTGTAAAAAAGAAGGATGGTACAACATGATTATATATTGATTACAAGAAGTTAAACAAGATCATAACTATAACAAGGTGCCCTTTGAAAACAATTGATTATTTATTTGGTCAAATCCAAGGAGCAAAAATATATTCCATGATTGATTTCAGATCAAGGTATCGTCAATTGAGAATAAGTACGACAGATGTACTAAAGTATGTGTTCTAGACTTGATGCATGCATTATGAGCATGGAACTATGCCTTTTGGATTAAAAAAAATTCTTACAAATTTTATGTATGTGATGAACATAATATTTATATAATAATTGGATCAATTTATTATTCTATTCATAGATAATATTCTAGTTTATTTCCATGATATAAAGCAAAACAGCTATACCTATAGATAACCTTGTAGTTATTCCAACAAAATAAGTTATAAGAATTGTTAAGCAAGTGTAAATTTGTCCTGGCGGAAGTATATTTTCTTGAGAACCTAATACTAAGATGGGGATCAATTTTGTATCCCAAGAAGGCAGAGTTTTTACTTTAGCAAGAAGAACCTAAGACTCTTGCAAATGTTAGAATCTTCTTAGCATTGGGTGGATATTGCTAAAGATTCATAAGGAACTTTAATGTAATTGTGAGAAATTGTTACATGCATGAAAAAGAAACATGTACCTTTTATTTTGTCACAAGCAAGACAACATTGTCTCCAAAATTTGAAAGAAAGGTTGACTACAACACCGATACTCACTTTGATACAAATTTTTAATGGTACAATGTATCTTGTGATGCGTCCAAGAGAGGACGGGATGTGTGATGTTTTACGTTGTCAAGATAATTGTATATACATCTAGGTAGCTCAATAAGAATGAAGAAATTAGACCACATATGATCTTAAACAAGGAGTTTTATTACATGTATTAGTGAATTAGCGTCACTACATGTAAGGTGAATCATGCCATATTTTTACTGAACATAATAACTTAGAGTACATCTTTACCAAGATGAAACTTAATTTGAGATGATTAAGATGGTTGGAATTAATCAAGGACAATGATGTTACTATTGAGTATTACCTTGGAAAGACCAATGTTGTAGAATATGCCTAGAGAATAAAGTTTTCATCTTCAAAAAAGTTATTTTCATCTAGTTGTGAGGGAAGAGATATGTTGTTGAAACTTAGGGGATAACTATACATTTAGGTGTAGGTTTGAGCATTGGTCTAGGTTCAGCCCAACCCAACCCATAACCTAACCTGTCAAGAACTTGACATGAACCAGACCACCATTTTATATACACTAGTATTGATACCATGTGTAGCATCAATTACTTTAGGCATATGATGTCGGTTATATATCGGCACCTAAATGGGAAACACCATAACTAAGGACGTCCTATGTTGGCTTCTAGGATAATAGAAAACCAACAACATAGAAGCAATGTCAGTTGCAATGCAAAGTAAAATCGACGTAACAATAGAAGTGTGACATCAATTTACCACAAAGAAATCAATAACAATAATCTGATATCAAGAACAATTATAAGATTATTCTGGGATTATAGTCATCAATTTCACTTTGTGTAACCGATGATATTAATCTGTATCGTCGGTTAGCAAGAGGAAACTTGCTTTTAAGAAAAGGCTGCGTCCTTGGTCCTACTATGATAACCGACATTATACTTCCTTATCACTTAAAATTTTAATTGATAAGGATAGTTTGTTCGTCAGTTTCATTGAGAAAATCAGCAAGGCAACTCTACATCAACAATATTTTTAAAGCAATTGGTGTTGTAGGTTTTTCTTTATGGTAGGTCTACAAACCTGATGTATGTCTATTTAGTAGGATGGATCATGCATTTCATTATAACTACATGCTCTGTGAGTATTCAACTTAACATCATACTAACAATACTTGCAAAACTATAATAACAAACACATACAAGAATCGACATCCACTCAATTCATTTCCACACATGCAATTCCATTCCCAACCACACTTCATTCCATTATCATTTACATATGCAAATACACATTTTATTCACAGATATGTAATTCCATTCTCATCCATATGTAAAAATGCAATTCTCATTATAACCATTTCTTTTCACATGCATTGGTACATATATGCATATATACACACATCATTCACATATGCACCAACTACTAACTTGCATCAATCTAAAGTTACAAAAAGTCATTACCGTTATATGTGTATATAAATTATAACATCAAAGTATTTAAAATAAGTTGTCTACTCTATAGAAATCATATTTTTATCACAATTAAATAAGTTGACTTCCTTAATGAAGGACATTTTCCAGTCTAGTATCTCATATAATTATTATTTTGTATAGATATTGATTGTGTTAAATAGATGCAAAGAGAATGACACAATTCAAGTTTTAAATTGATTTATTTATATCATCAAATGAGATTGTTTACTTGTGATTCAAGACTATATAGATTATTGTTTGTATACAATGGATGTCTCTTGCCGCTTGTTTGACAAACATGCCCATATATCACATCACATGGTATCTGTATACCTAATTGTTATCTTGTATAGGATACTATAAATTTACAGTTATACAAATTTTAATAAATAAAAATAAGCATCCTTGACATATATATGCATTAGAGTCAGAAAAGTACATTAACATTAACATTCTTCCAAAAATTATTTTCTTTTTTTAATCTATATCTCCTATGGGCTATTTGAATACTTTTATACCCCTATAAGTACACACAATATATTTAATTACATTAGTAAACATTCATGTAATGATGAATACATTAGTATATGTTGACATTTTTTTCCTCTCTTACAATTGTAATTGCCACTTTCATTGCATGTCCCCCACTCGATAGTTTTCTACCCAAAGGATCAAGACAATACATCGAAAACATCTCAAAGACAAATACTAGAAACTCCTAATGCATATTACTGAGTAAAAAGAAAGCAAACAAAAGAAAACTCAAATTCACAACAAATATAATTCATAAGCTAAAACTATAAGCAAAGAATCTGAAACTTACCCAACATTAAAAAGAGTCATAATTACGTTCTTTCTCAAAGTAGAAAAATACTTAAATGTGGTAGAACGGTAATCACTTACAAAACCTTGGACTCTAAATACATGGTTGATCAAAGATGAAATTAGAAATGTCACATTGGTTAATACAAACTGTATATGCATTTATATAAGTAGTTACAAAACATATGTATAGATTAATATTTTACAAAATAATTCGACATATATTTTCACATATCTAGTCAAAAGAAGTCCATTATTGGGAATTGGAGCACCATGAACCTTGTCACCTATAAGGTGTGAGAAAACCTCACATAATGCCATGACATAGAGGGTAGGTTCTAGTAGTACAAGATGACATTTTTTCAACATCTACAATTATATATAGTGTTATATACAGTCAAACATAACATGTTTAATTTGTCTTGGAAGACTATTATATTAAAAAAAACTTTACAGCAGATGTGTCAGGTGGGTCAATTAGATTAATCCCAATCACCTCATCAACTATTTGAGGAAGGTACGTGGGAGTACTCCCAACCACCTCGTAAACGGAGCGATATGACTGAGGCATTGTCTGAGAAGGTTGAGACTTAGAAGCCTGAAATTGTCTCATTGCTTCTTCTATTCTCTTTGAAATCATGTCCTCTATCTCATCTTGTGACAATCCTCCTTCTTGACAGATCTGCATTTGTTCTCTGATGTGCCAAAAAATAATCTTATCCCACACCAACTTCAACACCCCTAACATGGTCAGGATGCTCTTGAGTACCCAGAACAACCGTCAATTCATCCCTTTGGCCCAACATGGATGAACTTGCCTTCTTTCTTTTCTCATAAAGGCCCCTCTAGTCATCATCAATAGTAATTAGTCAGTAAACATAATGTTAGAATAATCAGTTTATTATGTACACGAGCCTTATTATCTTGTTCCCCATTAACGTTAAAAGTTTGCTTTCTTATACTTGCCTCCTCTCCTATATATTGGAGGGGAGTTTGCCTTCTATCAATAAAAAAATATCCACCTAATTTTTCACATGGTATCACAACATAAATCCTAACTCTATAGAGCAAAAGGAAGTATCTACACCTACAGGAAGCTGTCACTTCTTGACTTAGACACCTACCAGACATCTTCCAAACCTTTATGTTGTCACCTCTATTTTTCTACTTTTGTAAAACTCTCATTTTGTATCTGCTCCACCAACCAATAATGCTCAAATTTCTTATCCAAGATATCATCCCCACAAAATTGGCATTGACATTCTCACAAACTACTTCGTCACACTCTAGTTTGATTTCCACCTCAGTGAATTCATGATCCTTGAGCCCATCGTGATTATAGCACCCATCGTTGTTGCCTTTATCAAACTCCATAATTCAATTAATGTTTGGCCATCATGACTCAAGAGAAAGCTGCTGATAACATCCAAATTTATGCGTTTATGCTAAGCATTTATTTATGGTTGTGTGTCACTATAGCCTTACATATGCCCAAAATAACCCATGTTTCTTATCTTTTAGTAATTTATGTCTTTTCTTAGATAAAGTTGCTCAACTAGCCAATTTTGGGACTTGCAGGCACCGAACCTGAAAAGACATCTATTATCCATGATTTCTCCCCAACAAACAATTTTTGCAGCATCTAGACTCCCATCCATCATGACCGATCCCGCGACCATGACCAAGAAGAAGTAACCTCGACCGCAACCGAGGTCTACATCTCGACCGTGAATTGACCGCGACCGCAGGGTGCACCGCGACCACGACCGAGGTACATCTTCCTCGACTGCAACCACGACTGAGGTATCTACCTACCCCGAGACTGCGATCGAGGTATCCACCCCAACCACGATCCAAACCTCAACCGTGACTGCAGGATTGACCGCGACCGAGGCCTACATCTCGACCACAAATTGACCACGACCACAGGGTGCACCGCGACCGCGACTGAGCAAGACCACAGTTTGGATTAGTACCTTGACCATTTCGCCTATAAATACACACCCCCTGCAACCTGGAGGGGGGCTCTGCCCCTTGGGGAGTTCCATCTACCTATTCTGATCTGGGGAGTTTTTCCACCTTGTGGTTTCGACCTAGTGAGGTTCCTAGAGCCCCGTGGGAGAGTCTGGAGGTCTGAGAAGGCTGAAGTGCTCGTTCTACACCCGTCTCTTCAGCGTGCTTCCATTCCCCATCATCTCCCACCTCCAATCTTAAATCTCTAAAGGAGGAAGTTGAGGAGAGAGAGACTGAGGATCCATCTTCTTTGAGAGAAGGATAACATCCACACCATCATCTTCCACCTCCATCCACCAACCAAGATACTATTCATGGTAGATCTAGAGAGAAAGGAGGCCAAGGAGTCCAGAAGATCAAGGAGGACAACCCAAAAGATGAGATCTGGCCTATACGGAGGCTAGGGTGCGAGAGCCACCTCTCCTCTATGGGATAAATCTCTTCTTCCTCTTCTTTCTTCTACTGTTCTCCTTTGTTTCTGTACAAATGATGTTCTTCCGTGTTTGTTCGGTGCTGACTATGCTTGTCCATGGCTAGTTGAGCTCCTTCTTGGCTATGTAGCCCGCTTTGGGCACATTTATGTACTTTTACCTTAAGGAATTAGTTGTATTTCAGATCTAGCATGTTTTATGTTCTATATCTTCTTTCTGGTTATGATTACTAGTTTGGTTGATCTCTTTCTTGCTTGAACTATTATTTCTTCCTATATCTAGAGATTCGTTGTAGAAATAGAAAAGAGAAGATAGTTTGGATCGGAGTCTGAAAGGAGGACGATTCAAGGTTGTCTGTTCCTAACATCCCAGAATATTCTACACCCGAGAGGGTATCTAGAATATTCTAGGATGTTGGTTTTTCATCCTCGAGAGAGGTTTCATACCATAGATGGGTTTTAGTCACACTACACGTAAGCGAGTGGGATGACCCCACAGGAACAGATACCACTGTGTGTGCTATGTTTGAATGTAGGTTTTTTGTTCAGGTGTTCGAGGGTTGTCTATGCCTGAGAATGGGTGCATAGACTGTCCAACCTGTGGATACATAGTCGGCAACTCCTTTTCTCTAATTAGTAGAATCCTACAGACTCTATTTTATTTTATTTTCTTTATTTTGTTTTAATTCATGACAACCTGCTAGACTAGTGCTAGCTCCATACTTTCCTCAACTATCGTCTTGGCTTAATCTGACTCAAGAATGAATCTCAACATCCTAAACATCACCACGTCCCTGTGTTTGACCCCATATATCTACTTCGACCCCATAATAAAGCTGCGGGGGTCCGTGAAGGTTTCGAGTTATAAATCTAAAGGTTCGATTCCTTCTGAATCCGCCTCCCTTTCCAGACACACAATTCAGGTCGATCAACTTTTTGGCACCGTTTCCGGGGACATGGTTTTCCACGTTTACATGCCTAAAAGATTTTGTTTTGTCACTCTTAAGCCCGTACATATATGAATAGATTTTCTTTCATTTTAAACATACTTGTCCGTATATACTGAATAGCTTTCCTTTTTCTAATACTTTTTCAGTCATGGATATTGCTTCTGTAAGACAAGTCATCCTGTGCACCTATCCTCTTGAATTTTTCCACCGTCCTGACTGCTGGCAAATAATTCAAAGTCGTGCCTTACAACTCGTCGAGCTATATTCACCCCCACCGTCATCATATGTAGATACTCCAACATCGAAGACTGCCAGTCAGTCCTTGACTTCCGTGTTATCATGGGATCAAGAACTGATTAGGGAAGTGGAGTTAGCTGGAGAAAGTGTCAACACACTCTCTCCTTAACTCCTCATCTCCAAGAAAATGTTGATCCACTCCAACATCTACTAGAAAGGTAGGAACATCAATTCCAAGTAGCCGCTGAGATTGCAGACCACAGTAGAATCTTACTTCAAACTGCTGAGCAAGGATTCATCCAAGCACATCAGTTTGATACAGTGAGTCTACAATAGGAGATCAAGGTGAAATTGACAGATCTCGGAAGCTCGACTGCCCAAGTCCAACAACTTCATGAGAAAGATGTTGAACAGGGCAAGAAGCTTCAAGAGATGATTGATTTGGTTACCACACAGTTGTAAGTTCCACTGCCTTACAATGAAGACTTTAGTCATCATGACCATTCCATTGGATCTGAAATGGAGTATGCCTCACCATCCTATTCAGATCGTCATCTGGATTCACTAGGATTTTTATGTGAAGATCAACCCACTTGGGGAAACCCTTCATTCTATCAAGATGACCCAACTGATGAACCAATGGAAGATATAAGTCTTATGCATTAATGGTTTTATGATGACAATGAAATACACTCTTATCCTTACCAGAATAGTCAAACTACCTCGCAATCGGAAGGTTGGTTTGAGGGACATGAGTCAAACATTGATTCAGACCATAGTGGTAGCTCTCACAATGAGACTTGCCATTTAGCCTTGAGAAGCACGCCCATCATGGTTTGGAACAATTTTTTCGACGACGATGACAATTCCTCAAATTGGAGTAGTGAATATACTGATGATGATGAGTTGGAGCAGAATGAGCTTCCATTTACCACCATTTCCTTAAAAGGCTTGGTTGATGTTGATGGAGCAAGATGGACAATCCATTACAACATGACTGCTGAACATAAAGGCACCCTAGACCCCATAAAAGGTGACAAGCTCGGGGTGGTAGAACCCCAAATGCGTCCGTCTGGGGGTACTCCTTGCCAAGGAAATTATTGGATAACTCAGACTGTAAATGAGAATTTATCTAAGCATCCAATCCTAAATTTTGAGGAGGAGAGAGAAGACATAAGTCCCCCAGAAGACATCCAACCTCTCCCCATAATCTCATACTGTATTGTCATCCCAGGGCCTTCCCGCCCAAACTCTAATCTTGAAGGGCACCTTAAAGATGATTTTCCAGAGAATTCATCCCAGTGCAGTTCAAGTAATCCACAACACAGAGATGACTTCACCAAGTCAAGGGGTTTTATTACTCTTTTCCAAAATCAGAAGGAGTCGCGTCTCCGCATATATCACCGCTACATGGTGATCCCGAGCAACAAGATACAGGTAACTTGGACCCCAAAACTAAGGATTTGGGATCCAAGTGTAGGAGTTGTAGGGAAGCGACCCCCTGCTGCCTATACAATTTTTCTTTGATCTTTACCTTTAAAATATTTGTCAATAAAGTCAATTTCAATTTTATCTTTCCTCTAACTACTAGAAATTTAGTTTATCTTGCATCTCCTAGTTCTCTTTTAGCCTTACATGCACTTCCATCCTTGCACCCTGTCAGCTATTTTGGTCCATATCTTGTGCGAACTTAATCGACATGCTTTGTTAATCTTCCATGGTGTTTGATCCGAATTTGATCCCCTGTGGCTTTCCACCCTCGCTTTCCCTCGCTAGATAGAGTTGAACTGTGACCGCGGTCTAGCTACACCGCAACCGCAGTCTACTGGTAGGAACCGTGACCACGACCTGCTTGTGTGAGACCACAATCTCAGTCTCACTACCCTACGACCACAGATGCTAAAGACCGCGACCGAAGACCAGCAAAACCACATGCGTGCTTTTCTGGCCTTATTGACTAGCATGTCGAGTTGTCATCGCATTTTTGTCCGACTGTGGATCTTTTGATCGAGCTTTTTGCCTTTTTTGATCGGGTCTCTGATGCCTTTTTCCAGTTTTTCCGCCGCTCTATCTGTGACCTTGTGCGAGTGAAGCGAGAGCTGTGCACCTGGGCCTATAAATACTCCTGGGTCAAGGCATCATCTCCTCGCCTGACCACAAAGTTTCCTCCACAACCATGCTGCTCCCTATGCATTTTCCCTTCTTCCCTTTGTCTCTGTTGTAGGCCGACATGGAAAGAGAGGGCACACCGACACCACCAGTATCAACCACCTCCACCGGACCGCGATCACAGTCTCTGAACAGTTGCCTCGATCGCGATCAGCAACAGAGGTCACGGTCCTTCAGATCGTGGTCTCTCTCACTGCGGGTGGATCAGTGATCAAGACACCTTGGTGGGGACGATCGCGGTCTTCAACATATGCAGGCCAGGGTATCAAGGTTCACTTTATGGTCGTGATCTCTTTGACCACGGTCATCTTGTTAACTGCGGTCACGATGAAAAATTAAACCAAGTCACAGTATTAGAGCCTACACCTCAGTCGCAGTCTCATTGATCGCGATCACACATGTCACGATGCCAGAGCCAGCAAAAGAGGTCGTGGTCTTCGATACCATGATCGCGGTCATAACCATTGTCACAATCTGGACTATAGGTAGACTTGACATATCTTGGAGTAGCTACAATCGATCTTCGCCACAGTAAAGTCTGCATCAAAAGAATCGACCCCATGGATTCCATGAAGAATAGCTTCAAAAATCTTAAAAAGTCTATCACGAGAAAGAATAGGGAAGGAAGCTCTACATCACCATAAAACTACAAGAGCCCATACCCACAACACGTGTCTCAAACCACGAACCCAATATATGAACATGAAGTTATGATTTGTGCTCCAGGGTTCGAGTCACAAGAGATCGGTTCAGACTATCGCTACTTTCCCGACACCCCTATGGATACTTACAACGGTGAGTCAATGCAAGAAGCTTCCAATGAGAGGACGGGGACAGAACACCACGACACTGAGCTCCACACTTTGACTGGGAATCAAGAAAGCCCGTCATTCCTGCATAGAGCTTCATTTGTAGGAGACCAGTGTCAACGGTCAGCAGAACGCTTTGCATCCTTGCGACGATCGACTTCCTCCCGTGATTCTTTTCAGGGGAACAGATGCCACACAACTCTTAGTGGTCATAATCAAAGCTCACTCCCCTCTCCTTTATTCAAGAGTATGAAGCAAAAGCAAAACTTTGATACTCTACTCAGAGACAAGCACATACAAGTAGCTCGAGATATGCAGATCAAGGTACACTCCTTAGACTCAGGATCCAAGAGCAAGTCAACAAATATCTTGTAGTCGTTGGCCTTGATGTCCTCACATATGCACAATGCAACTCCTACCATAGACTCACTTGTGAGTTTTATGCTACTCTATAGACATCCAAGGACCAACAACACACTGCATTACATTATTGTCTCCTCAACCAGCCCCGTGAAGTTACTATGGAACAACTCAATAGTTGGTTGTCACGCTCTGCTGAAGACTGTGCTGAGATGTCTAGAGGCCGACTGGAGACATGGGACCACAATTTTAATGTTGTCCAAGTATGGAAGATGCTTACAGGGGAAGACAAATATGTGACTAAGGGCACCAAAGCCTCACACATCCACAACCCGACAATTCGTTATCTACATCAGGTGATAGAAAACTACGTCTTGGAAAAGCAAGACAACCAAGGAGCGCTCAGTACGGATGACCTCTATATATTGTGGTGTGTGGTAGTAGGACAGAGAGTGAATGTGGGGAATTTCATTATCTGCCACATCCATAACTCTTTCAAGAAACAAGTCCAATTCATGCTGATGGCAGGAATTATCACTCTTATGGTACACCATCTAGGAATCGGAGATGAACAACTGTCACTTATGCAAGAAATAGCCGAGTGGTCCAAGTTAGACTTAGACCACTTGATCTGATCATGAGTGATCAGACAGTGCAACACAAGCTATCTATACATCTTCAGTCACTACAAGCACATGATTTTACTACAACAAATGCAGACATCACATGTAGAACATCATTTATGGACGTCACTCTTTTGGATGCCCATGGTAACATTCATGATACAGGCGGAGCTGTAGGAGCTTCTACTTCTTCATCACCAGTGCCAGAAACTCAAGAGGGTAGGAAGCAGACGGGGACAACCTTCCATGACACACCTTATCAGAGAGGATCCTACGCAGAGATGCATACTGCAAGTTGCCCACGACCCCCTCAGCAAGGGCAATACATGCCAAATCCTAACCTGGAGAACTTCTACAATTTCATGATGGGTTTCAAAGCCGACTCTGGCAGACGGTTCGATACGTTGGATCAAGACGTGCAGTACCTCAGAGAGAGGTTCAACATGGTCTTTCCTCCAAAGCCTCAACCGAATTATCAACAACTGTTCTAGCAACCCCTCGGGCCCTACTTTCAGCCGACCCAAGACATCGTGCAGACGGTTCATTTTCAGTAGGATCTACACCAAAACTATGAGAACAAATCAAGTGGGTTGGACAATCTGTATCAATATTTAAACATAAACTACCAATAGCAGCTGCTTCCCACACCTTCCGAAGCTAAAAGAATTGCTCGAGGATGAGCAAATTTTTTTATAAGCTTGGGGGTGGTGTACCCCCTTTATCTTCCACCTTTCATGCATTATTCCTCTTTTTCCTTGCATTTAGCATAAATTTTAGCGTAAGACTTTGTTTCGTAATTTGTAGCTTTGTAATTAAATCTATGCAATGAAAATCTTAGAACTAAATGCTTATCTTTATGCATGAATGCACATTTTTCATCTTAGACTGCTTGATCTTTTACTTGACTTGCTCATTGACTCTTTCCTTAAGTTTGGTAATAAATCTAAGGTTATGTGCCTTTTTCATAGCTTAAAACATTATTCCCTTGATCTATGTTGTAAATGACAAATCCAAGGTACATGACCATTGGAAAGAGATAGAGTATGAACAAAGACACCTAGCCGTGATTTATCAAGCTTGCCTCTATTCTAAGGATCATTGAATCATAATTGCTACTTTTCACACATGTGTCAAATGAATTGTGATGAGTTTTGAGCTATAATCAAGTTGAAGTGTTTTCCTTGATGGACTACACACCCTATCACCTTAGATTGAGTCAAGAAAGATTAAAAATTTACAAAAGAGGCTTGGCCGCCCACAAAATCCCAAAAACATCAAAAGAGTTCTCACCCAGGCCCTTAAATTAGAATGCAGAGAATAAAAGCCTGAGTGTGAATAAATGAGTGCTTGTTTCCTCTTCCAGGAGAGTTGAGGATGATGCCCAGCTGGTGTACGACTGCGCTCATGAACGTAGGTATGTCGCTCCTGGTAGTATCACTCCAAAAGCTCATTAGAGAGTCACTAGAAACCCCTAGGAGACCTATGAGATCATCCCAGTAGCAGGGTTGGTTCGAGCACAGTATGAGGAGTTTGACTCATTGCTCTAGGCCAACTGGCTCGAACTGCAAGGACTGTCGCTCATTACATGGACCAGCATAATGCAGATCGAGATCCTCAAAAGTCATTAGAGTCTTTTCACTTTACTTTTTTGGACTTTAATAAGTGAGAGGCACGTTGTCCCTTATTGGTCTACATGGATACATGATGATTGCTCATTGCCCATCACCCACTTAATCATCTATGTGACAATGCTTTTATGCTATATAATTATGATTCAAACCCCCATGAGTATCGACATGTTACAGTGGACTAGCTAAATCTTGCCTGGTTGCTCTTTGATCTTACTTTGGTAGGATTGTGCTCGACTGGTGGGGGTTTGTTCTGAAATGTCATGGATCAGGATAATTGATGCTTTAAACTATTTTTCTTAGCCTTATAATTTATCACCATGCTTAATTTGGATGTTAACTTTTTGTTCTTTGAGCACAATCTTGCTTGAGGACAAGCAAAGGTTTAAGCTTGGGGTAGTTGATAACACCCAAATTTATGCATTTATGCTAAGCATTTATTTATGGTTTTGTGTCACTATAGCCTAACATATGCCCAAAATAACCCATGTTTCTTATCTTTTAGTAATTTATGTCTTTTATTAGATAAAGTTGCTCAACTAGCCAATTTTGGGACTTACATGCACCGAACCTGAAAAGACATATATTCTCCATGATTTCTCCCCAACACACGGTTTTTGCAACAGCTAGACTCCCATCCGCCACGACCGATGCCGCGACCATGGCCAATAAGAATTGACCTCGACCGCGACTGAGGTCTACATCTCGATTGCGAATTGACCATGACCATAGGGTGCACTGCGACCGCGATTGAGGTACATCTTCCTCGAGAGCGAGCGCGGTATCTACCTACCCTGAGACCGCGATCAAGGCATCCACCTCGACTGTGATCCACACCTCGACCGCAACTGCAGGATTGACCGCGACCGAGGCCTACATCTCGAACACAAATTGATCACGATTGTAGGGTCAACCGCGAATGCGACCATGATCGCAACCGAGTAAGACCACGGTCTGGATCAATTCCTCAACCATTTCACATATAAATACACACCCCCTGCAACTTGGAGGGGGGTTCCACACCTTGGGGTGTTCCATCTTCCTGTTCTGATCTGGGGAGTTTTTCCACCTTGTGGTTCTGACATGGTGAGGTTCCCATAGCCCCGTGGGAGAGTATGGAGGTCTGAGAAGGCCAAAGTGCTCGTTGTACGTCTCTCTCTTCAACGTGCTTACACTCCCCATCATCTCCCACCTCTAGTCTTAGATCTCCAAAGGCAAAAGCTAAGGAGAGAGAGACTGAGGATCCATCTTCTTTGAGAGAAGGAGAACATCCACACCATCATCTTCCGCCTCCATCCACCAACCAAGCTGCTATTCGGGGCAGATCTAGAGATAAAGGAGACCAAGGAGTCTAGAAGATCAAGGCAGACATCCCAAAAGACGAGATCTGGCCTATACAGAGGATAGGGAGCGAGAGACACCTCTCCTCTATGTGCTAAATCTCTTATTCTTCTTCTTTCTTCTACTATTCTCCTTTGTTTCTATACAAATGATGTTCTTCTATCTTTGTTCGGTGTCGACTATGCTTGTCCATGGCTAGTTGAGCTCCTTCTTAGCTATGTAGCCCGCTTTGGGCACATTTATGTACTTTTACCTTAAGCAAGTAGTTGTATTTCAAATCTAGCATGTTTTATGTTCTATCTCCTCTTTCTGGTTATGATTGCTAGTTGGGTTGGTCTCTTTCTTGCTTGAACTGCTATTTCTGCCTATATCGAGAGATTTGTTGTAGAATTAGACAAGAGAAGATAGTTTGGATCAGAGTCTGAAAGGAGGACGGTTCAAGGTCATATGTTCCTAACATCCCAGAATATTCTACACCCTAGAGGGTATCTTGAATATTCTAGGATGTTGGTTTTTCATCCTCGAGAGAGGTTTCATACCATAGATTGGTTTTAGTCACACTACACACGAGCGAGTGGGATGACCCCACAGGAACAGATACCACTATGTGTGCTATGTTTGAATGTAGGTTGCTTGTTGAGGTGTTCGAGGATTGTCTAGGCCCAAGAATGGGTGCATAGACTATCCAACTTGTAGATACATAGCCAGGAACACCTTCTCTCTGATTAGTAGAATCCTACATACTCTTTTTTATTTTCTTTTCTTTATTTTTTTTTAATTTGTGACAACCCGCTAGACTAGTGCTAGCTCTATACTTTCCTCAACTATGATCTTGGCTTAGTATGACTCAAGAACGAAACTCAGCATCCTAAACGTCACCACATCCCTGTGTTCGATCCCGTATATCTACTTTGACCCCGTAATAAAGCTGCGGGGGTCCTTGAAGGTTTCGGGTTATAAATCTAAAGGTTCGATTCCTTCTGAATCCACCTCCCTTTCCGAACACGCGATTCAGGCTGATCTAATTTTTTATTGATAACACTCTATTTTACGTACTTTTTATATATACTTTACACCACTTTTAGTATATCTTTTGTTAGCTTTTCACATAAATTTTCTACCTTTTTGACTAAAGCCTCACTTACATGGTTTCAGGTACATTCACAACCCAGGTCACGAACCAGGACCGCATCCACGGTCCACTTATATCTCAACCGCAATCATGGTTTCAGAGCTCTCTAGAGATCAAGATCATCTGGCGTCAAAGATGGATCACGGATAGTTTACAGACCACAGTCACTACTCAACCTCAACTTCGAGAATGGTCGTGAATTGAACCAAGGTCCCCAGTCAGATCAGGGGCCTCAGTGTGAACACGAACCGTGATCAACACAGACTGCAACCAGTTTGGAGACCACGGCCATTGATGAATTCTTGCAAACTGTGACCGAATGGGAAGACCTCGACCTCGACCGCCCGAAAGCAACACACAAGAACACCTCGATTGCGATCGTCACTAGACCACGACTAAGCTCAACCAAGATGAAAAATGAATAAAGAGTAGACTACGACCACAGTCTTGTTGGCTAAATGGACATCATCAAAATCCCTTTGTTTTTAAAATAAAAAACATTTCATTCTTATGGATCTAACGTGCTATTTGAGTGTTGTAGGAACTAGGTGGATGACACAGCTTTGGAAGATCCAAATGCTCACAATGTGTTAATTTCATGATTGTAATCAAATGTAAAAACTTGTACAAATATATAATGTACAAGTACTTAGATATCATGTAAATCAAGCGTTTAGATCTTCCCTAGCCATTCAAAACACTTAGATAGGTCATCCCCTATAATAGTGTCACAACTGCACACTCATACACACACTTAGTATTCATCTAGAACCACCAAAATAGAGACACTCTCGGTCGAACTCTTTGTCGACCAAGACAAGCTCGGTCGAACAACTTCTCGACCGAGAGTCTCCCGGGTTATTTCTTCTAATAGGTTCTATAGCCATTAGACACATCAGACAAGGTAGTTGGGAGTTGGAATCGAACGTTATATACACTTGCTCCAGACCGTCCCTCGGTCGACAAAAACTTCGACTGACATACTCTCAGTTGACAAACTTCTTGACTGAGATTGTCTCTGTCTACACTTTTTAGAATTAATAAAGTAGTCGTTGCTAAAGCAATTAGTATGATCAAGTTGAGATTTGACCTAATACTTCATTTGAATATCTTAATGTCTCATTTCAACTAAATAGAATAGTACCTTGGCATATTTCAACGATTTAAGCCCAAATTAACATCAAGCGATTGCTGAAAACAAACAAAAACAATCTCGGTCTACAAATAGTTTGACTGAGACACTCCTTGGTCGAGAAATTATTCGATCGAAGGAATTCCTGTACAAAATCCGAAATTTGCAGTTAAAAATAGTAACAATCTCGGTAGAGAAATTATCGATTGAGTCAAGGTCAGTCGAAGTATTTGTCGACCGAATG
This sequence comes from Alisma plantago-aquatica, assembly GCA_963693085.1. Classification (NCBI taxonomy): domain Eukaryota; kingdom Viridiplantae; phylum Streptophyta; class Magnoliopsida; order Alismatales; family Alismataceae; genus Alisma; species Alisma plantago-aquatica. The sequence continues at coordinate 1,099,493,483 of OY856409.1, read as the reverse complement.
AAGATCTGTTCAGTTTAATTTGTTAAATCATGTTCAGTTTGTTGTTAAACGTACCTAACCATAATGGACCATCACATGGGTACCAAAACGTATATTTTTTGCAGGATTGGGTAGTTGACAGTGGATGTTCCAAACACATGACCGGGAATAAGGATGCATTTCAAACTCTTGAGGAAAAGAAAAGCGGAACAATCACTTTTGGAGACAATGGTAAAGGTAAAATTTTTGGAATAGGTAATATTGGTGCAAACCTTGAAATAAAGAATGTTTTACTTGTTGATGGTTTGCACCATAATTTAATAAGTGTCAGTTAATTATGTGATAGTGGATATGATGTTTTATTCAACAAAAATTGTTGCAAGTTACTAATAGAAATCAACTACTTTAAAGATGTTAGCTTTATCAGTTCCTCTAAGTATCCTATTAATCATGCTTGTTGTAATATTATCTATTTATCTACTTTATTTGTCTAATTAAATAAGTTGTTGTAATCAATAACCATTGTTGAGAGTTATATCTCTCCCTGGGACATGGGTCTCACCTCATGGGTCATCACATATTTTTAGGTGATCGATAACGATGTCGTCATTTTTTTGGTGGTGAGAAGGTGTAGCTTGAAGAGCGGTAGGAGCATAAGGTTGGCTAGTAGTTAGTGTGTCCTAGAGTCATCCTTGTAATCTCAGGTCTGGGCGGGGGATGTTTTGTAGATGATATGTATATCCATTTGAGTTTTTGGCAATGTATAGATGTTTTATATGACATTTATATATGTGAAACAATATGTTTTCTATACAAGTTGTGGCTGAGACCACTAGACAAATATGTAAATACCTGAAATGATATGTGTTGTTATGCAAGTTTATGGACCTTTATGTAAATGTTTTTGGACGTGTTGGTAATGTTTAAATCAGTTTTAATTATCTTTCTTTTTTGTCTATGTGGTTAATTAGTGACCAATCACGTATTTTGTTTTGAGTAATCTCATTTGGCATGACAGGTTGTCGCAGAATCAATAATTGTTTCTAGTAGAGTGGTGTCAAAGATTATAGAATAAAGTTTACTCAACCATTAAATCAATAGATAAGAAGCCTAATTGAGTAAAGAAATGAATTTATTGTCACTATATTTATTAGTTAACAACAAAATAAATAGAAAATTGAAGAAAAATGAATTGGATAATAGGGGTAGACCTTGTAATGTAAATTGTATATCCAAAATGGTTTTCATCTTTTATTTGAGAATTGCAGTGTTCATGCTCTTTATGAAACCAAGGTAGTAACAACCAAATTCATGGGTGAAGAAGCTTGAACACAAATTCTACAAAATAATGCAACTTTTTACATATCATCCACGAGACAAAATATTCGGAGAGAAGGTATATGGTGGGAATCTGCATCCATTTTACAACCACAAAGAGAAATATGTTTAGTAAATAGGTTCCAAACACTAAAGTGTAACAAGGATCAACATAAATATATATTAAATTTGACATCAATAAGAATAAATATTGAAGCTGACTTCAATCATTCCAATGAAATAAACCACAATTAGAAAAGTAAGTTATTCTATGGTGAATTTATTTGTATGAATTGAAAAAAATATAATACTTCTATCTAAGATCATCCTCATGTGAGACAAGATCATTAAGCAGTCATAATTTACACCATCACAAAAGTAGTAGTGCTTAAAAACTTTAACATGCAAAAGTAGTAGTGCCTAAGAGATATTAATGTGTAAAAGAAATAGCACAAATTAGTAGTTACCCTGCTGCTCCTAAAAGTCATGGTATGCACCATAAGATGTTTTGTTCCTACTCCCCATGAATTGAACTTTGTTGACACACATGTTCCTACTCCTCGATCATTCATATACTCAACATCTTCATAACTAGGCTTAAATATGTGCTATGTATATGTGCTTTAGTGAAATATATAAACATCAATTAGTAAAAATAAAGAACAAAAATTGAACAACTTCTTCCATATTTGTTTTCATATAATAGTATAGATTGACATAAAATTTTTGAAGAACGTTGTGATTTTTACAAATAAATACAAATATTTCATCCACTTCCATCCACACTCTTAAATATTACATCCAGCTCCCTTCATATCATTTTAGATAGGGATGAGCATCGGTCCCAACTGACCGAATGTTTATTCAATGTGTTCAAATAACTTTCTCAGACTTGAATAATAAGAGAGAAAATTATGGGCCAGGTAAAGGTAAACCCAAACCCAAAAAATTAGATATTTAAATTCATTATTTATGCATGTAAATGTAACATTATGCATATATAACACATGTCTTTGTAATATACATTAGTAGTAACTTTTTTACTTATATTTCATCTAAAATATTCTAACTAGTCATGCTAATAAGTCTAAAAGAGAAATAGAAGAAAGTACATTTATGTATATGAACCCATTTGATATTAACATATTTATAAAAATATATAACATAATCTAAATGTATATATTAGATGTATACTACTTTATTATATGTTTTTAGAAATCATTTCGACCAAGTTGTGGAACTTTATTGAAACAAATATTGTCTTTAAAAATTATTGTTAGCTATTCAAAATTTGATTGTATTATTATTTATTTTATCTTTTAAAACCTTAGGATACGATCATGATTTTAAAATTTTCTAATCAAGATAATGTCATTTTCGTCTATATGGTTGGGATTAATTTATAAGTTATAAATTTGATAGTTTAAAAAATGCACATATAATTTCCATGTATTTAGTTGATACTTTTTTTTATAAACTTCGTTAATAAATACGTAGATACAAACCCACTAAAATTTCAAATCTATTATAGATATTGGGTATGTGATAGATAGACATGGTTCATGATTTATGATTTAAGGTTTAGGGTAGAATGCTTGTAGTCTATTTAACAAAATAAAATGGACACATACCTACCAAAATTTAGTATGAAGGTCATACTTTCATTTATAAATATAATTATGTAGAAATTAAAGAAGAACCAATATTAACTTAAGGGGAAAAAAGGTATATATTACATCCAACTTTCACCGCACGCTTTTTTAAAATTCATATGTGCCACAGAATGCCTAATGAGGATTTCATGTGTACCTAAAAATTTAGAAAAAAAAATATACAATATCTCCCATAAATATATTTATTACACATACTTAAGGACATTTGGTTGTACATGCAACTTTATTAGAAAACAAAAAGATAAAATCATAATTCCAATACGAATATGAAAATTTGTATTTAACACAAAGACAAATATGTAATTAATAAAATATGGATTTTTTTTTAGACCCATTCATGGTTTTTCCTAAATAAGTAATAATTCTAAAAAGTAAGGAAAAAAATGTAGCTTACAGACATGGACCAATTTGTAATTTCAAAATGTTGAAAAAATGTATTTACACACCTTTGTAGGCTTTCTTATAAAGCATATGCAACTTTCTTATAACATGGAAAGATCAATTCATAATTCTAGAAAGTAAAAAATATTGTCCTACATGCTAGGGACTAACTTGTAATTTTAAAAAAATTGAAAAAAATTACATTTAGATCCTTCTGTGCTTACATAATATATACTTTTAAAATTAAATACAAAAGTATAATGGCATATACATGGACCAATTTTTTTATTCCAAAAGATAATAGAGAAAATTGCATTTAGCCCTCTCGTGAGCTTTCTTATATAATATAGACAAGTCTCCTTACACAACATATAATTAAAAAAATGAAAGATAGAAGTGTAGTGTATACATATATGGACCATTTGTAATACCAAAAGATGATGGAGAAAATTATATTCAGTCGCATCTGTTACAACCTCAATTTTGCATATGTTTACATAATTGAAATGTAATGATTTTATGAATATGGACTTAATTGAAAAGGATGTATGCTTTGTTTCAAAGGATGGATTTCTTTGCAAATCTCCCTTGTGATAGGAATTTCGTGATTCTTATTATTATGTTAATCTAATAATGGATATAAAAGAGAAGAAAAGAAGAAAAGTCCAAATAATAGAAAAGATACAAGATTAAGCAAAGTATTTATGAGAAATACCTAGAAATTTCTAGAAAGTGGCATTAATGGCCACAATTGAATAAATTCCGTTTATATGTGATTTCTAATTAAAGAAATAGGAAAGAGGAAAAAGGAAATGAAATATAATGAGAAATTCTTGAAAAGAAATCTTTTAATAAAAGAATAAGTAAGATATTGTGAAATAATGGATGTAGATGCATCTAGAAGGATAATAAGTATCCTTAAAAAGGAATTTCGAGATATTAGGATTTCTTGGGGTCCAAGGAGTCCAAATGGATAAGAAGAAATAGAAAATGCAAATAATACAAAATAAGATGATAATGTGATACATAATTAATGTATTATCAAAAAGAGGTATTTTCTAATATAAGAAAGTATACTTTCGTGCCAATGGATTAAAAGTTAAGCATAGAGATGATGAAAGAGATAATTTTCGAATTCCTAAATATCTAAGGAATATGGTTTATTAAGAATATAATGATGAGAGAGAAGATTGCTTCCTAACTAAGGAACTTGGTTCCCTATTGGGAAAGGGACTTGTTATCTCATGGATAGACATCCTAGGGTTTCGTTACCCTCCCCTATATAAAGGTAGAACCCTTGGCTCGAACCCAAGAAAGTTCCATGCAGTCCCCTCTCTTCTCCTTCTTCTTTCCGTACAACCCTAACCAAGAGAGCATAGGGCTATCTCGGGGGCAACTAGCGGCTGTGATGGGATCTCGGTGGAGGCACGAAGCTACCACGAAGATCTAGGGTGGTCGGCTATCTTTCCCTTGCTCCCAGCTTCGCTCAAGACGCCCAGCAGGCCTGCAAGGTTTGTCACGGTGGACGCAGTTGCCAGCCTGACTTTGGCCACCTCGGCTGCATATGGGGACCTCTGCAGGTGCGGCGGAAGGCGGAGGGAGAAATGGGGCCGTCGCCGGTGCCCCTAGGGCCCAAGGAGGGAGAGGAGGAGGCTCCCTTGAGCTACTGTCGCCGGCCGCATTAGGTATGTGGGAGGTTGAAGAAGGGAGGCGTCGATTGGACAGTTATACCCCTCTTGAGTATGAGGAATCGACGACTTAAGTGAGGTCAGTATGGTAATTCGGTTATAATCGGTCGCGGCTACATAATGCATGGAAGAGATGACATGGCAGCCTGTTATTGGTCCAAGTAAGTAATTCTTACAAAAATCATATATAAATATTGGTAGATCCAAATGGTACATATAATATATGTATTTTTCTCAGAAATATGTGAGGAATCCATTAAAAATAGATTTAGAGGCTTATTTATTTTGCAATTTGAAAAGTAGTTGAAGTTATCGACTTTAATGTATTAATGATTAAGAAACCCTAATCTAAGATGATTAATGTATTGAGAAGGGTTATGTGGATGATTAAAGTTGATATTAACCTGTTGATTATAAAAAGACACATTAGATCTAAAAGGATGAACTTTATGTGTAATTTGATTAATTTAGGGTTCTATGTACATAAATAAGCTTTAATGGGCCTTAAAACCCTAATGTTAGTAATTATGATTCTTAAATGGCTTTAATTGTTCAAATCCATGAATAGAACTGAGATTTGATGATTATAAGCTATTTTGAGTATAAAAGTTTCTAATTGTGGATAAATACCCTTAATTTGATAATTAGGGTTTTCTAGTGAATTAATGTGATATTAGTGATAAATGGAGTTCATATGTGAATTAGACCATAATGAAATATGAGTTGTCAATTCGAAAGAAACCAAAGATGATAATTGGGCCTAATGATCTTGACATGACTTAAAGGGATAAAGATGGTAGTTTTGGTGTAAAAGAGATATAATTGACATTCAATTATGCTTATGATGTTGAAATTATAATTTGTGAACTAAAAGAGCATTAAACGTGATAAAAGCATTATGGAGGCTAAAACCCTAATGAACCCCTAAAGTTGGCCTAGAAATCCTAGGATGGCATCCAAGCCTATCTTGAGAATTTTTTGGATAAAACAATGACACTTGGATGTTATGCATTGATTTCTGGATATTGATGATTGCTTGTTTGATTGTTCTTGAATATTATTGCTTGGACATCAAGTTGCTCTGGATCAGGTATGTGGTTACGTTTATGAATATCTCAAACTAGCTTTTTGAGGATTTCTGAAGTTTTCATCGGTGGCTTGAATTAAACTGTTGGATGAATTTAATTTATGCATACTATAATGTGGATATGACTATCACCTAAGATATATGCCTACTGGCTCAGATCCTAGTCCCCTCTATAGCTTGATAGATTGATCTAGTACATGGCTACCTATGGGGTAGGTCCATCAGGTCATTGGATGACTTAGTACATGGCTACCTATGGGGTAGGTCCATCAAGTCACCATGAGTCAGAGATTGGGCTACCTTTGGGTAGGGCCATGTGACTCCACAACCCTAAGTAATGGCTATATGTGAGGTAGGACCATGGGGGTAAGGATCTACCATATGAGAGAGGTAGTATCCAAGTCCACTGTAGGGACAACACAGAGATAAGGGGATAGGTAGGGATTGAGTAGTATTGCTTAAAACATAACCTTGATTGTTAAATGATATTTGGTTGCTTATATTGTTACCATAGTTGCAAGATTATTGTTTCCCCCACATACCGGCATATTCATTTATGCTGACCGACGCTTTGTTTGTCGGCGTTTTAGGTATAAATTGAAAAGGACAAACAATAAAGTGGCATATGATGAAATTAAGAAATAAAGTGCAAGGAATATTAGTTAGAATAGAGTCCATATGTGGATAGAAGTTAGATATCCAAGTTTTTGAAAAAGGTATGCAAAGTTTTATTTTATTCCAGCTTTCATTATAGTCATGGTAGAATTTAATAATTGTTACTGATTATTTGTTAAACCTTTGATCTGGGAAATTGGGATAACTGCTCTGACCTCTTGGTCTCCCTTAATTGGGGGTTACCAGGAGGTGGGGTTATTACATTTGGTATCAGAGCACTGGTTCCTCATCCAATCTTTAGTAATTATTAGATTTTACAAACTCTATAGAATCCAAGGGAGTTATTAGAGGATTTTTTAAAAGACATAGGTGTCTAGAAAAGGATCACGTCTGGGGGCTGGCAATATTTTCCTCCGCACTGCTAGTCGGAATATGAGGACTCCTGGATCTGTGTGACTATCTAGCCAATGTCTTAGGATTTGACTCAAAATAAGATACATTTAGGACTCTCTCATCTATTTTCATCCCTTCTCAATTCTAATTCTATTAAGATCATAAGGTTTAGGGTTTTCTCTCTCTTCCTCACCCTCTTGAGGATAGGGTATGCATAATAAGGTTAAGGAATCCTCCACCAAAATTATTTAAAAGCATGTAAATAAGATGTCATGGATATAAGCTTAATAGTTTAAAAGGCTACTATTAAAGGGTAACAAAAGAAGGTGAAATATTCAGTGTAGGGTTGGTGCAATCCCACCGCACAGCTCCCAGCTTTGTTCTCACCCAGATCCATCAGCCATCTCTGATGAGCATCTCCACCTGCTCTAGTGTCGACCAGATGAGCAACTCCATCAGCTCGTCTCGGATCTTCACAGCACCAAGGATCCTCCACACCAGGTATTTTCTATAACCCTGAGACTCAGTGGCATCTGGTCTCCCCCCTACCTCCAACCTAGATCATCCATCCTCATTACTGCTTCTACAGAAGATCGGAGGTGGGAGATACCTCCAGAACAACATTTAATGTCTCCCCCCCTTTAGTGGTTGCATGCAAGATCTTTACACCACATGTTGAACTTATCCCATCGTGTGGAAGGCTCTAGACTCTGGGGTGATCTCTGGGTCCATCCCCTCTCTATCCACCTAACGACTTCCTAAATATCCACCTACTCTTGCAAAAGGAATAAAATCTTAGTTGAAACTGAACACCACATTTATCCTCTCTCGGCGTCCTCCATCTCCTCCATCCCATCATGAGAATAGGGCATTCTCTCACAATGGCTTTGCGTATATACAAAAAACCCCAGAGACTTCTGGGTAAACCATCTCTCTTCAGGAGAGCACTACATCAAAAGAAACAATAGGAGACATATCTCTCCCAACGATACCAATCTCTCCAAACATGGACTCCGGGTTCTCATTCATGGACTACCACCTTTTCAACCCTGAGTTTCTCACCAGTGTACCACTCCCTAGGGATTGGATCAACCACCGCTTTGACATATCGTCGTGACCCTGCTCTATGCGACTTGGTCACCGTACTTTTGGGGTGACAGTCGAAAGGTCCAAGATAGACTATCGATGTTGGTCAAATAAAGCATCAGCCTTGCTCATTTCTGACGGCTGGGCTCAGATGATCTCTGAACTTGGTCTCAGGCGGGAATGTACCATCTACCTCAGACCAGTCGACGATAGAACTTTCTCAGCCTAGGTCTATGATTTCAACAACAAAACACCTCAATAACTACTTCCTCTCTTCTGTAGGCAGAAGACATGTTCGATATCATCCTCTTCAAACTCAGTGGATCAACTTTTCGTCAGAGATGTTCATCAACCTCTGATCGGTTCAAAAAACTAGCCAATCTCAATCTCATCTTGTCTCGAAGACAAAGAAGTAGAATACACAGCAACATCAACTTACATCCCAGACACGATCGTGGCTAGGTATATGCTCTCTACTTCAAACCCCCCCTTCTCAACTTTCAAATAGGCCCAAGATCCCCCCCATATGAAGAAATCATACCTAGAGACAAAAATAAACTAAATCTTTCTTTCCCTCGGTTAGGACAGACCTCTTCGATTTCCCTCATTCAGGAGTGCATAGGGAAATTTTACCCCTCACAGACATGGCAGAAAGCTCCCCCTAGATGACCTTTTTGAGCACTTTTCTACAACATCTCTAAAAATAGAAACCACTCAGCCCTCAACTGCCCAAATCGCTTTACCTTCTTTAGGTGTCTACAAAAAGGGCACATAAAAAGCACTACCCAGCCAACACCACGTCTGCAAACTACCGCCCTTTCCAAAGAAAGGGATTACACTTCCCCAAAACAAAAACTACTTCCCATACTGCTTTTCAAACTATCCACCAATTACCCAGGAAGGACCAATCCAATCTCTGATACAAAACAAATCATTTCTCCCTCTTTTCCTATAACCCTTTTACATGCTTAGAAGAACCTCCACTCCCGGCTCAACATGCAAACGTCCCACATAACCCACGCATGCATAAATACCATACCCCTCTTACTAGTGCAAAACCCATCGCTCTATACAATCATGTCCCCCTAAAGATCGATCAAACCCTTCTACTCATCAACCTCCTAAGAACAACTCATCCTCTCTAAAACTAAAACTTAGCTCCCAAAAACCTTTTGCCCCTATGGAAGCACCAGCTCACCTGGAATATGCCATAGCCCTTGACCTTCCAGCTAACTCCATCAGACTCCTCAAAGTTTTTACTCTGAGAAGCATCTTGGTGATCGTTGACAACAACATAGACAACAACCAGGTTAACATTCTGGACATCACCAGAGCCATTGCCTTGCTTATCCCAGGACACACCGTCCTTAAACCAAAAATCTTCTCACCTACCCAATTGATATACTCAGTTCCTAAAGGAACGAAGATATATCATCTCTTCAACCAAGTCTTGCCCATCCCTTGCGGTTCTAGCTTCATCCAAGCAAAACTCTCAAAATGTTCAGCTGAGCTTGGGGCCTTTGAAGCACCAGTCGGTGGATCGGATTGGGTACCTATCTCCAACCTCCCACCTCATCTTTGGGAAGTTGAGATCTTTAGAGGAATAGCCCATACCATAGGAGCCACTCTACAATACATCATCCCTAAAACCCTCTATCCCACATAATACATAAAAGCTTACTGCCTTTTGCGGTTAAACAAGCCATCTCACTGCCAACTGCCATCAACATCAGGTTGGGAGAATCCATATACAATATCAAGCTCTCTGTTGAGCACCCATATGAGACAAAGACAGCCTTCTCAGACCTCTCGACCCACCCACCTTCTTCGTTCCTCCCTTCTAAAGGTCAAAAACCACAGAACCCTAATAAAAAAACTGGTGAAAGACATCTAGTCTGGGAGAGGAAAAACACCTCGACTACATCATCAGGAAACTCAAACAAATCCCAAAAACTTAAAAGACCTAGATCCTCATCCCCTTCCAAAGACCGACCAGCTTCCTCCTTTATTAGTCCTGACCACACTTTCCCTTCCATCGCCAATGAAAACAACAACACCATCAACATCAGCCCAAGCACCATGCATAAGCTCAAGTCAGTCATTATTGATAAAATTAGATCCTCGTAGAGTCCTCAGCAGAAAAGTAAAGGACAAGGAGAAGGCTTCAACAAGCCAATATAAGCTTTACTGCCCAGTCCAGAATGCATCAAGATAAAACGCATCATCAACCGTCAGGACACAGGTATATCGAAAAACTATTCTACTCAATCTTTTATTTCAGCCCACTTGGACTTAGTTGATATAACCTCTCCTATGATAAATTCATCAAATTATGATCTTGACAACATTGAATATATTGCATCTGTTGCATCGAATTGGAGTACATCTACAATTGGTTTTTTTGGCTCTTCCTCAAAGGTCTCTGCAAATACATCTTCCACCGCTCAATCCCGTACACCTTATTGGATATCCCAGTATTCAGATGGCAAGTAGTGAGATAAAAAGAAGGCTGAGGGAAGCAGACTCAAACAATGATGGTTGCATTGATCAACATGAGTTTCAAGGGCTGATGGTCAAGTACAAAAATGAAAATTATTAGTGAAAAGGAGATTCAAGGTCTTATTTTGTGTTGAGTTAGACTCTGAAATGTGTTTATGTTTTTTAGCAACATGCCACCTAAAATAGGGTAGGTTGATCTTAACATTATGATGCAAATTAGCCGTCTATCATATAGTAGGTATTTGGACCACAACTTTATGATTCGTCGTCATTTTGTTGTCTTCAATTTTATTGCACCATGTGTGCTTTATTTGTACCAAAAATCCCATATTACATCTGATGTTTTATCTTTCTACATGATTTCATACAAGAATTTACCTTGTATGTTTAAAAAAAGTATATGATATCTTGATCTTAAAAAAAAAGAATATATTGCATCTGTTGGCTAAATTGGACATTATTATGATCCCTTTGTTTCAATGATGACAAACATTTCATTCTTGTGGATCTAACGTGCTACTTGAGTGTTGCAGGAATTAGGTGGATGACAAACAACTTGGAAGATCTATATGCTCAAATTGCTTTAATTCATGATTGTAATCAAATGTAAAAACTTGTACAAGTATATAATGTACAAGTACTTAGATATCATGTAAATCAAGCATTTAGATCTTCCCTAGTCAATCACAACACTTAGATAGTCATCCCCTACAATAGTGTCACAACTGCACACTCATACACACACTTAGTACTTAGTTTAAAACATTGAAATAGAGTCATTCTCGGTCGACAAACTTCTCGACCGAGACACTCTCGGTCGACAAACTCTTCGACCGAGAATGACCCAAATAGTTGTTAGACACAACAGACAAAAGTAGTTGGGAGTTGGATCAGAACGTTGCTACAGACAGTCCCTCGGTCGACAAGTCCTTGACCGACTAGGACTCTCGGTCGACAAATCTTCGTCCGAGAATGTCTCTGTCTGCACTTTTCAGAATTAATTAACTAGCCATTATTAAAGTAACTAATGGTTACCTAACGGCTAGTTGAGCACTTAGAACCCCCTAGACAGTGTCTAGAACGTCCTTAAGCATCCATAGGCCATTTCTATAAATAGGACAAGCCATAGGACACAAAAAGCACACTTGTGCTACACTTGAGCAAAATACTTGCAATTGGCTATTCATTCTTGTGAGCAATAGAGCAATTCCAACATTGGCTATTCATTCCCATTGCTCCAATTTCGTGTCCTATAGGCTAGCATCTCCTACCCACTATACCAACACTTCCATATACATTGGTTAGGAGATTAAAATGCTTGATATAAGAAATCAAGCCTTGTGCTACAATGGTATTGTAATTTCTATTTTTCCTTCTTATTCTTTTATATCCTTTGTACTCTCCTTGCTACTCCTAGGGTTGGAGGCTGCGGATTGGAGAGGGTTTGACTTCTCAGGTGGAGAAGGTGGACTTTGGACTACTTCAAGAAGGTTGTCTCAACAGGAAGCTACTTCAAGAGGAAGGCTACTTCAAGGGGGAGCTTGAGGTTACTTCAAGGAAGGCTGCTTCGAGGTTGGTGAGACTACTTCTAGGTGAAGGCTGTCCGAAGGGTTTGGTGAAAGTGTTGTAATTTTATGTAAAATCCTTGCGAGGTATTAAAATTAAATACTTTCAAAATCCCAGTTGGGTAAGCAACCGGGTAGTGGATTGACTGCCTTAGTATTTGCTAAGGTTGGAACCACTCTAAATCCTTGTCCCCTTGTCCAATATTTTTGTGGTTGCTTGCTTTGGTTGAATTATTATTAAAATATCCATAAAACCCTATTCACCCCCCCCCCTCTAGTGTTTTTTCAATTGGTATCAGAGCAGGCTTCAAGGAGCTCTAATCGAGTCTTGAAGAATGAAGGGTGGTGCTGCCTACAACCGCAAGCAAAGGAGCAGCTTGGACAAATCTTCAACAAGTTGTAATTGGTGCTTAGGAACAAGCCACACAACACTTAGTTGCCCTTGGAGGAAAAAGAAGGAAGATGTGCATAAAGGGTGCTTTATTGCTACAATAAGTGAAGAAGAAGAAGAGGTAAGCCTTTTTATTTACCTAAAGAAGATTTAATTGCTAGTCTTTAAGAAACACATGAAAAATATATTGAGTGCAAGAAGAAATTAAAGAAATCAAATAAAGTAAATGATGAGTTACATGCTAAACTTCTTGCTCTCACATCTGAAAATGAAGATCTTAAAAAGGCTATTGAAGATCATGATATTACGCTGAAATCAGTAGAAGCAAATTGCAATCTTCTTTCCCTAGAAAAGATAAACTTGCAAACTCAAGTAAATGATCTTCAAAAACAACATGTTTTGTGTACACATCTAGATTATGGTATTATTGTGAAAGAAAGAGATTCTTTATTATCTAATCTAGATCAAGCAAAGTTAGATATCAAGAAGAGAATGGATGAGATTGTTAAGCTACAACAAGAAGTGAGTAGTTTGAGTAACAATGATATCCTTGATAAAATCTTAAATGATTCTTATCGTCAAGTTGGAAGGAGAGGACTAGGTTATAAGCCTAAAGGAAAATCTTATCAAAAACCTAGTTGGAGAAAGACACAAGTGCTAGAGAGTCAATCTATGTATGTACCTAGAGGCAAATACACATATGTACCCAAGAACAACCTAGAACAAAATCATAGAAAGAGACATGAGGTTGATTCTATATGTTGCCATTATTGTTTACGTCTTGGACACTACTCTTTTTCATGCCCATACAAGAAAAGGAATGATGATCTAGCTTGGGTTCCTAAAACTTAGAGGTTTAAATTTGACTAGTTGAGATTTGACCTAAACTGATTCTTGATATACAAATGTCATATCTCAACACAATTGAGCTTTAACTTTCATATTCTTGTTTTACTTGGAAACAATTACTGAAAACAGTTTTGAAACGGTACAGAAACATTCTCAGTCGAGAAACTGTTCGACTGAGAACATTGTCGGTCGAGAAATAGTCGACCGAGCAGGTTACTGTTTTCAAGTTTGCAACAAATCTGATAAAACTTGTACAAACAGTAGCATTATCGGTTGAGAAAAATGTCGACTGAGATAAATTCGGTCGACAAACAGTTCGACCGAATCAAGTTCTATTGAACCTGTTTTCAATTAATCTATTTTGCTATCAATTTGTTATTTATGATTGATTTTATATGAAAATCAAGAATGAATCTTGGAGACCATTTTTAAAAAAAAAACATATTGATCTTATTGAATAAAGGTATAACATTATGAATATGAAATATTTAAACATATTGCAAAAATGCTATATGAAGACTGATATTGAATATACTCATTGCTTGAAAAAGTTTATTAATCATGTTCATGGTTTGTCTTAAAGTTGAAAATTTATGAACCTTGAATAAGATTATTTTGGTTTATCCTCTACATGGTTGGACTTAAAATTGAAAACTATGAACCATGTTGGTTTAATCAAGCAAATTACTATTTTATCATTATCCACATGTTTTTTAAAAGAATTCCTTGGTCTATCTATATAGGAACCATGTGTATTGAAATTTAGTTTAAATGATCATAATCATCGTATTTATATGCTTCTATCTTGATCATTGTATTGTGGATATACTTCTACTGTTCTATCATAATTATTGTTCCATGATCATTGTGTTTCATTGGATTGTCTAAAATAATCTTTGATCCATATATACAAACCATGAATGGATATTGTTTTCGATCATTGTGATTCAGCTCATATGAAGATTCCATTTTGCATAAACAGCAAAACTTCATGACACAAATGCATTTTAAATTGAAAATCTGCAGAAATTATACTTCACATATAAGTGTTCAAATTGGAAATCTACAGAAATTGCCTCTTGGTTGAAATCAAGTTTGACCAAGGGGCGCTATGGTCAAAGTCAAGTTCGACCTAAAATAAGCTTGACAAAATGCTTATTTGTAAATCATTTTGAAAACAACCTTAGTATATTAAACAAGATTCTAGTGCATAGCTCTCATAAAAGTTTAATTTATGATCTAATAATTGTTATAACCTTAGCATCTTAAAATTATCTTGATTATAAAATTAAGGGGGAGTTCACAAAAACTTTGTAAACATGTTATGACCTTAGTATTTTTAATCTTGGTTATGAAAATAAAGGAATCTACAAATTTCATGAATGTGATATATATCTTGTTCTTAATGGAATTCTCTAAACAAATCTGGGCTTAACATCTCGTGCATTTGGTTAGAGACACTTTTCATGTACTCTAATATTAAAGGATTCTCATATCATTTTCAGGGATTAACATCCCTTACAAAATGGATGAGAAATCAATATGTATCCATCATGAGCTTAAGGGAATCTCATATCCTTTTCAGGGCTTAACTTCCCTTGTAAAATGGATGAGAAATCAATACACATATGCCATGAACTTAAAAGGAACTCATATCATTTCAAGGCTTAACATCCTTTGCAAATGATTGAGAAATAAATTGTGGCTAAATTTAACAATAACTAGTTTGCATTAAGTCCTTGCTTTTAAATTGAATATCTCTTTAAGGAGAAGCAAAGCATAAAATTAAGGGGGAGAAATAAAAAGTCATACTAAATGATTATGTTGGGTATTTTTTTAAAATGACAAAGGAGGAGAAATAATATAAAATCAAAAACATGAGTTTCATAAATTTCAGGCCAGCACACACTTACAAACAAGAGAATGGCTACAAAAGGTAAACTTCAGGTATGAAAATCATATGATTTATATTTCCTTATTTTATATTTAGGAAATGTTTGTCATCTTCAAAAAGGGGGAGATTGTTGGCTAAATTGGACATTATTGTAATCCCTTTGTTTCGATGATGACAAACATTTCATTCTTGTGGATCTAACGTGCTACTTGAGTGTTGCAGGAATTAGGTGGATGACAAACAACTTGGAAGATCTATATGCTCAAATTGCTTTAATTCATGATTGTAATCAAATGTAAAAACTTGTACAAGTATATGATGTAAAAGTACTTAGATATCATGTAAATCAAGTGTTTAGATCTTCCCTAGTCAATCACAACACTTAGATAGGTCATCCCCTACAATAGTGTCACAACTGCACACTCATACACACACTTAGTACTTAGTTTAAAACATTGAAACAGAGTCATTCTCGGTTGACAAACTTCTCGATCGAGACACTCTCGGTCGACAAACTCTTCGACCGAGAATGACCCAAATAGCTATTAGACACAACAGACAAAGTAGTTGGGAGTTGGATCAGAACGTTGCTACAGACAGTCCCTCGTTCGACAAGTCCTCGACCGACTAGGACTCTCGGTCGACAAATCTTTGACCGAGAATGTCTCTGTCTGCACTTTTTAGAATTAATTAACTAGCCATTATTAAAGAAACTAATGGTTACCTAACGACTAGTTGAGCACTTAGAACCCCCTAGAAAGTGTCTAGAACGTCCTTAATCATCCATAGGCCATTCCTATAAATAAGACAAGTCATAGGACACCAAAAGCACACTCACTTGAGCAAAATACTTGCAATTGGTTATTCATTCTTGTGAGCAATAGAGCAATTCCAACATTGGCTATTCATTCCCATTGCTCCAATTTCTTGTCCTATAGGCTAACATCTCCTACCCACTATACCAACACTTCCATATACATTGGTTAGGCGATCAAAACGCTTGATATAGGAAATCAAGCCTTGTGCTACAACGGTATTGTAATTTCTATTTTTCCTTCTTGTTCTTTTATATCCTTTGTACTCTCCTTGCTACTCCTAGGGTTAGAGGTTGCAGATTGGAGAGGGTTTGACTTCTCAGGTGGAGAAGGGTCTTCTCGGTGGAGAAGGTGGACTTTGGACTACTTCAAGAAGGCTGTCTCAACGGGAAGCTACTTCAAGAGGAAGGCTACTTCAAGGGGGAGCTTGAGGTTACTTCAAGGAAGGCTGCTTCGAGGTTGGTGAGACTACTTCTAAGTGAAGGTTGTCTGAAGGGTTTGGTGAAAGTGTTGTAATTTTATGTAACATCCTTGCGAGGAAATAAAATTAAATACTTTCAAAATCTCGGTTGGGTAAGCAACCGGGTAGTGGATTGACTGCCTTAGTATTTTCTAAGGTTGGAACCACTCTAAATCCTTGTCCCCTTGTCCAATATTTTTGTGGTTGCTTGCTTTGGTTGAATTATTATTAAAATATCCACAAAACCCTATTCACCCCCCCTCTAGTGGTTTTTCAGCATCCTGGTCAAATATCACTAGCTTCACAAAATTTGCAAACAAAATAGGTATAAACTTTGAAGATGACAATAATGCACATAAAGCCTTACACGATATAGAACACTTCATGGGGTGGGCAAACCGCAGGGAAATAGAAGGCACCAACACCTTTTTTGACAAGATCAAAATCCAGTAAACACTTCCTACTAGATAGACAGAATCTCTTCTTAGACTCCAATGAAAATCTCTTCATGGAATGTCTGTGGGGCGGCTAGCCTTAAAAGACGAAAAGAAATTTGCTACCACATCTATAAAAACAACATTGACCTCATTACTATTCAAGAGACCAAATCTCACCTTACATCTTTTTCCCTCAAAACTATTGGTGGAAACATAATCACTTTGTGGTTTCATATTCCTCCTACTGGTTTTAAAGGGGCGCTTCTGGTGGGACTAAATAACCAGATTTTTTCTATCTCTAAACCTTCCAGTCTTGACTTCTCTATCACTCTCTCTATCAGAAATAGGCTGGATGGCTATAACTGGTTCTTTACAGGGGTCTATGGGGAACTTAGACTCAACAAAGTAGCCTATCTTTCTGAACTGGATAAAATCCTAACCAAATACCATCAAACCCTCTGGATTATTAGAGGTGATTTAAATCTCATTACCCAAGCCTCCGATAGAACAAACATCTCCAAAACTTCCCAAACCATGTCACCAGTAGATAAACACTTTACAACCCAACTAGCAAAACACAACATGATCTATATCAAACCCGCTAACGCTAGTTACACCTGGTCTAGAAACCAAACCTATGCCAGGCTTGACCACTTCATCTGCTCCCCTCTTTGGGAAGACAAATACCCCCTTTCCACAGTCCACACGGCCCACAGAACCATCTCAGATCATTTCCCTATTATACTTGACACTACCAATGTAATATGGGGAAAAAGACCTTTTGCTTTGACAATTTCTGGCTCACCTTCAATAACTTCTCAAACCAATGTGCTAATCACTTGAGCCTAGTGAAACCTCAAACCACAAATATGGGATTGCACATTCTCCACATTACTAAACAAGTGAAAGTCTTCATCAAAAATTGGACCATCCAACACCCAAACAACCTCACCAACACCTTAAAAAACCTGGAACAAAAATTCCATTTCGTAAACCAAGACCCCTCAGCGGACCCTGCTCTTGTCCAAACTATCAGAGCTGAAATGGAACACATAAAAAATTGCCTAGACATTAAATGGAGAAAAAGAGCGAAGATAACTTGGGCTAAAGAAGGATATAGGAATACCAAATTCTTCCACAAAATTTGTAACAACAATCACTAGAAAAAAAACACCATCACATACCTCAAAATCCATGGTTCTATCTCTATGAATAAATCATCTATCACTACCCACATTACTGAACACTTTCAAAAAATCTTCAACACCCACCACTAACCTTCCTTCCTAAATGAGATAGATTGGACTCTTTTGTGCCTTAATAAAATCCCTCAATCTCACTCTCTTATCCAAGCTTCACCCCAGACGACCTAAACCAGGCCATTAAATCACTGGGTCTGGACAAATCTCCTGGACCAGATGGATTAAATGTGGAATTCTACCTGGCCAATTGGGATCACTACAAAAAAGGCTTCCTATCCTTGTTGATGGATCTACATCAGAGTAGCAATGCCCACAAAATCATCAAACACATAAACATAACCTTCATAGCTCTCATCAAAAAAACTAAACAACCAGACCTCATCTCACAATACATGCCTATCAGCCTAATCAACACCTCTTATAAAATCATTGCAAAAACTTTGGCGAACAGAATCAACCCACACATCAACCATATAATCCCTCTAAATAAAAATGCATTCCTCAAAGGGTGAATCATTCAGGATGCTTACCTGAGGATCAACGAAACCATCCACCATTGACATATTAACAGATCCCCAGTCTTAGCCATTAAACTGGATTTTGAAAAAGCCTTCGACTTTGTACATTGAAAATGCCTCACTCATACCCTCAACGGCTTTGGTTTCCCTGAAAAATGGATCCATTGGATACATGCTTGTATATCCACAAATCATTTCTCAACCATAATAAATGGAGTTCCTTTTGGCTACTTCAAAAACTCAAATGGCCTAAGACAAGGGGATCCTCTATCCCCTTACCTTTTTATCATTATTACTTCTATCCTGAGTAGAATGATATAACTAGGTGTTGAAGGAGGTATGATTAGATCTCCCCCGGAGTGTCATGAGAACATAATACAATTTGCGGATGACACTATCATCCTTATCACCCCTGAGGAAAAATCCATCATCAACACAATCAGAATTATAGGAATCCTCTCATACATATCAGGACTCAAAAGAAACCTACAAAAATCATCTATTTTCGGGGTCCACATCGAACAAACTATGAATACTAGATTCAAAGACTTATTGAGATGCAAGATAGAAAACTTCCCTATTACCTACCTGGGTCTTCCTATCACTCCTCTTAAAATCTCCCATTACACTTGGACCCTGATCATCGAGAGGATCAACAATAAACTATCATCTTGGACAAATAATTTCCTTAATTTGGCTGGTCGTCTCTTTCTTCTCAACAGTGTCATCACACCAATAACCACCCATTACTTGAGTTGCATTCCACTTCCCTCTAAAACCAGAAATACCATTGATAAAATTTGAAGAAATTTCCTTTGGAACAATCACCAAAAATCCCCTAACATAGGCAAATACTTTCACCTGGTCAACTGGGATACCATCACAGTCCCCATTAACTAGGGAGGATGGGGAATTATCAACCTAGAAACTCATGATTTATGTTTGATCACACAAATAATAACTTCCTGGCCAATAATAGCAACAAAATTTGGAGAAACATGATGACAAATAAATATTACCAAAAGTTCCCTCCCTGGCATAAAACACATAACAAGATTGCCTCCCCTCTTTGGAAATACATAAAAAAACACATTCCTCACATTAAACAAATCATCAACACCCCCCCTCACTCACACAAACTCATCTCATTTTGGGATGACCCGTGGTATAAACACCAAACTATCCTTAACATGCAAACTTTTTGGACTATACCAAATAAACTCAAAAATTTATCTATTGCCAAATCTCTTGGCCTCCTGGCTATTAGTAGATCTAACTCATTAAAAAGGTGTTTGCTTTTACACCTTAATCAAGAGGACATTAGGAACCTGACCCTAGAACTAGAAAACAATTCCTCAAATCGGATTTCTTGGATATGGGGAGAACTTTATACTGTAAAACTAGCCTACAACCATCTGACCTTTAGAGGTATTTCCCAGCCCTCCTCGTCAATCTGGAAACATAAGTGGCTGCAAAAACTCAAGACCTTCTTCTGGCTTCTGCTTAATAATAAATTGCTAACAGACCAAAACCTTTCCAAAAGGGGTTTTTATGGTCCTTCGAGGTGCTCTCTATGTCTTGGTAACTCTGACTCTGTGGAACACTGGTTTTTCCATTGTAGCTTTTCCAACAACATCATCTCGCATTTTCTCAGGGTTGATAAACTAAACCACAACTTCACAACTATTCCAACTGGTCTCACACCGACTAGAAATAACTACACCCTCAATGGGGACAATTTATTAGTCACTATATGTTGGAACCTATGGAGAGAAAGAAATAATAGAATATTCAACAACCCCATAAAACCAAGGAGCACCATCATCACTCAGATTATATCAGATCTTCTTATCCTTTCACACTGTAGGGAAGAAGATAAAGGAGGGCTCAGATGACTCACAGGAGGGGGAATCAGAGGCTAGATTTCTCTACGACCTGAAGGAGATGATGGATGATGAAACTAGAACCGTCCTGCTACAGTAATATACAATATTTTGTACTATCTCCATAGACTAATGTTTTGCACTTTAACTCTAGTTGTCATGCTTTGAGGCTTATTATGGGGTGCCTCCCCCACAGACTCTCTTCTTTCATTCTATAGAACTCCCCACCCTTTATTTTAGCACATCAGTAGTGTAACGACTGACATAGCAGGTGCTAGCTTGCTTATGTCTTTTATTAATGAAGGATCTTTTATCAAAAAAAAAACTTAATAGCTTAAGCAGAAACTAAAGAATAGTTGCATGCTTAGGTCATATGACATGTGTTGTCATGCCCTCAGGAGAGACCTGAGGTTAGACCTTCTTGTTAGGAGGATGAAGTAGAGAGTTGGTCTTGGAGGAAGAAACCTCCATTAAAGGTAGATACCTGGCATATCCTCTGAGGATGGTGTTAACCCTAACCCTAAGTGGTGGTTAGAGTGAGAGATGGCATGATGAGATGGATGTCATGGTCGACCATGTGTGTGGGTTGACATGCTTTTAGTTTTGGATACCTATGATAGTATGAACCATGTGAGGTTAGCTGACCTAGTACCTTTGGCAGCCCAACTTTGGGAAGGGTCGTGCATGTTAGGGTGAAGGATAACTCCTTCCTTGATGAGGTTAGTGAAGAACCTATAGAAACCCTATGGGATTATATGAGCATGGCATAGTATGCACCCATAGTACGTTGCTAACACTAGTACAGAAACAGCGTTCAACGTCGCTTTTAGAGGCGTCGGTTTTTTCATAAAACCAACGCTACTCACATTAAACGTCAGTTAATAAGGACATCCGACGTCTATATTTGAAGACCAGCCAGACACGGGTATCGCTTTTCATTCATTGTCGGTTGAAGAAAAGCAACTGACGCCTAAAGTAGCCCGCGAAATCCAATTTTTTCGAGCAAAAAAAAATTGTGCCAAAGTATCAGATACAACGTCGGTGTTTTAGCTAATAACCGACGTTGAATGAAGATAAAATTTGCGCCAAAAGTTCTAATATGGGCGTCGGTTGTCTTATAATAACCGACGTTATAAGTGTGTGTGCGCCGTCCCTGCCAAAAATTTTTACACCCTTATTACGTCGGTTTTTTATGGAAACCGACGCGGTTAGGCTTTAGTGTCGGTTATTTAAACAACCGACGCTTATGTTTAACTTAACAGCACCAGCGCGAGCGACTCTTACCCTTTCTCTGTTTCATTCCCGATTCTTCTCAGTTAGGTCCGGCGATTTCTTGCTCGTCACCGCTCGTTGCTTCCTCCGGTCGTTGCTCGGTGCTGCCGCCGGTCGTTGCTCCTCTCCTCTCCTCACCGCCGCCCCCGCCGGTAGCTGCTTTAGTGCTCTCCTCACCGCCGCCAGCTTCCCGCCGGTCTCTGCTCCTGGTGGTCGCCCACTAGCTATTCTCCTCCGCCAATCAAGGTAACCCTTCGATCGTCCGCCTTTTTTCCTCCACCGCTGGCTTTCTCTGCCGCCTCCGACCTGGACCTCACCCAGGCGGAGCCTAAGCAGGTGCCAGGGCATGCCTAGGGTCCCAAGCCCAGGTGCCCTGCCTAGCTAGGCCTCTGGGCGGATGCTTGGGCGGCGCCAGGGCACACCTAGGCTGCTGCTGGGGTTTGGATTCATCTACTGGATTGAACGCTAGATCAACCTATACAAAGGATGCCCAAAAAATGCACTGATTTCACCAAGTCACCCCAAAAGCCATTGAAAAATATTCTGATTGTGTTTATTTATGTACTGATTTCACCAAGCTAGTGGAATTTTTTTTAAGTTATTTACTGATTGTGTTTATTTATGTACTGATTTTTTTATGATTTATTCATCTACTTATTTGTATTTTTCATCTACTTATTTGTATTTTTTTGTCTACTGTTTTTATTTAGTTATCTACTCATTTGAATTTATTTGTGTACTGCTTTTGAAATTATATAATCATCTAGTGATGTAACTTTATCACAGACTCATTATGAACCATTAGATATAGATTGTAGGGTATCTCTACCGTCCTAACTATGAAATTGGTAACTTGTTTCCTTTTTGAGTATATTGACAATGTTAATCACCTAACTTGAAGAACTAGGATATGAATGATGAAACTAGGATTGTAGGTATAAGAATGACAGTACATGTATTTGTTGGCCTAGAAACCCGTCCAATATTTACTCATTAGGAGTAAATCTTGGATAGTCCCCGGTTTGGGACTGTTCTTGAACACCTAATCTCACTTAGGATGTAAGTGTATAATGTGTATTGGGTTTTTGAGAAAATTTTGGTAGAATTTCCCCGTTTGTTCTCTAAGTACATATGTACTTAGAGAACAGCAGGGAAATATTGCCGAAATTTTCTCAAAAACCCAATACACATTATACACTTACTAGTGAGATTAGGTGTTCAAAAATGGGATAGGTGGTACATATTTATTATATATAAGAATGACAGCACATGTATTTGTTGGCCTAGAAACTCGTCCAAGATTTACTCATTAGGAGTAAATCTTGGATAGTCCCCGGTTTGGGACTGTTCTTGAACACCTAATCTCACTTAGGATGTAAGTGTATAATGCGTATTGGGTTTTCGAGAAAATTTTGGTAGCATTTCCCCGTTTGTTCTCTAAGTACATATGTACTTAGAGAACAACAGGGAAATGCTGCCGAAATTTTCTCGAAAACCCAATACACATTATACACTTACTAGTGAGATTAGGTGTTCAAGAATGGGATAGGTGGTACATATTTATTATATATAAGAATGACAGCACATGTATTTGTTGGCCTAGAAACTTGTCCAAGATTTACTCATTAGGAGTAAATCTTGGATAGTCCCCGGTTTGGGACTGTTCTTGAACACCTAATCTCACTTAGGATGTAAGTGTATAATGTGTATTGGGTTTTCGAGAAAATTTTGGTAGCATTTCCCCGTTTGTTCTCTAAGTACATATGTACTTAGAGAACAACAGGGAAATGCTGCCGAAATTTTCTCGAAAACCCAATACACATTATACACTTACTAGTGAGATTAGGTGTTCAAGAATGGGATAGGTGATACACATTTATTATATATAAGAATGACAACACATGTATTTGTTGGCCTAAAGTTTTAACCATGCAAAAACTCTAATTTGTTAACCCTAGACCCTAATCTTGTTGTAATATATACTTGTTTTCTCTTTGATCATAGAATGGATAGATCATGGATGTCCATTCGCAATCGCTGCACCCCAGAGTTTATTTCTGGTCTTGACCAGTTTATTAGATTTGCCGAGGAACATAGGAAACAACCTGGAGATAGGTTCTACTGTCCATGTAGGCATTGCGGTAACAACTTGAAAGTCAGCACTGGTGACGAAATCAAAAGTCATGTCATGTGCAACGGGATTGTACAAGGCTATACAGAATGGCACTGGCATGGAGAGATTTCAAACTCAAAACCAGTGGATGTCGATAGTAGTGCTTGTGTGGAAGAAGAAATTGCCTACGATGACGTAGATGTGAATGAACTAGTTCCAGTAGACATCATTGATGCGATGCTGGATAGTTGTGGGGTAGAGCACACCGATCCACCTCCCATTTTTAGAAACATTGTGCATGATGTTGAGATATCATTATACACAGGTTGTACTAAGTTTACGAAGCTTAGCGCTGTGTTGAGATTGTATAAGCTGAAAGCTAACAATAGATGGAGTGACAAAAGCTTCACGTCATTGTTGTCTTTGTTGAAAGAAATGCTTCCTGAAGGAAACAAGCTTTCAATCTCAACATACCAGGTAAAGAAATTGTTGTGCCCAATGGAAATGGATGCCAAGAAGATACACGCATGCCTGAATGATTGTGTATTATTTCAAAAGGACTATGTGGATTTGAAAGATTGTCCAAAATGTGGTGCGTCACGGTATAAATTGACGACTTTGGGGGAGTCCAAAACTGGTTCTCCTGCCAAGGTGATGTGGTATCTACCTATAATATCACGGTTTCAATGCTTGTTTGCCAATCCGATAGATGTGAAGAATTTGAGGTGGCATGCAGATGTTAAGAAAAATAATGATGGGATCCTACGACATGCGTATGATTCCCCACAGTGGAAGAAGATTGATCTATTATACCCTGAATTTGGTGAAGAAGTCAGGAATCTAAGACTTGGGCTTTGTACAGACAGGATGAATCTGTACGGGACATTGAGCATCCAACATAGCACTTGGCCAGTCATGCTTGTTATATACAATCTTCCTCCCTGGCTGTGTATGAAAAATAAGTACGTAATGTTGTCGTTGTTGATATCGGGCCCTAAACAACCTGGAAATGACATTGATGTTTATCTTGAACCTCTGATTGATGACTTAAAGAAACTCTGGGGTGAAGGTGTGATGACCTATGATGCTTCACGAAGAGAGACATTTCGTTTGCATGCTATGTTGTTTTACGCTATTAATGACTTTCTAGCATATGGGAATTTGTCTGGATATAGTGTCAAAGGAGCTAAAGTGTGTCCTATATGTGAAGAGAACACTGATTCAACAAGACTAAAACATGGCGGTAAGATTGTATATCTCAGTCATCGAAGGTTTCTTCCAAAATTCCATCTGTATCGTAGGAAGCGCAAAGCATTCAATGGATTGAATGAGGAACGGAGTGCACCTAAACCTATACCATGGGAGGTTGTTTATGAAAGAGTAAAAGACTTTGTCAATGAATTTGGTAAGAGATCACAATGTACTATGGCCACACGGAGTGACAAATCTTTATTCAAGAAGAAGTCAATATTTTGGGATCTTCCTTATTGGAGTTCTTTGACAGTCAGGCATTGTATCGATGTCATGCACGTTGAGAAAAATGTCTCTGATAGTGTCATTGGTACTTTGTTGAATATACCAGGTAAGACTAAAGATGTGATAAAATCCAGACTAGACCTACGTGAAATGGGAATAAGGTCAGAATTAACAGAATTTCATGAAATGGGAAATCGGAGAACATACTTACCTCTAGCTTGTTACACATTGTCTAGAAAGGAGAAGAAAGCTTTTTGTGAATGTTTGGTAAATGTTAAGGTGCCACAGGGTTACTCATCCAACATCCGTAGATTGGTATCAATGAAAGATCTAAAGTTGATAGGTCTTAAATCTCATGATTGTCACACTCTAATGCAACAAATATTGCCTGTGGCAATTAGATCTATATTACCGAAGCATGTAAGGTTTGCAATCACCAGACTTTGTTTCTTTTTCAACAGTCTGTGCAGCAAAGTTATTGACCCTGATACTCTCAATAAATTGCAAAGAGAAGTGGTTGTTACCCTATGTCAGCTTGAGATGTATTTTCCTCCGTCATTCTTTGATATCATGGCACATCTTGTTGTCCACTTGACTAGGGAAGTGAAAATGTTGAGACCAGTTTTCTTGCATTGGATGTATCCCTTTGAACGATACATGAGCATTTTTAAAAGTGATGTTCGAAATCGTTATCGGCCTTAAGGGAGTATTATCGAGGGTTATGTGGCGAGAGAGGTTATGGATTTTTGCAATGACTTTCTCAGTGGTAATGACACTCCTGATAATGACAAGAATATTGATGAGCAATTTAGCAAAGGAAATTTGGGATCACGTGTGAAAGTAATCAGCCGTGAGCAGTTGGAACAAGGTCACTTGTATATTTTACACAACATGGATGAAGTGAATGTTTATATCGAGGAACATACCAATTTCATCAAGAGACAATATCCTCGAGCCAATATAATGTGGCTTGCTAGAGAGCATAACAAGACATTTATTAAGTGGTTTGAAAATAAAGTCTTACATCAACTATCTCAAACACTAGATGATATTACTGAAACTATCAAATGCCTCGCCTTTAAACCAAAATTGACTGTTATGTCTTATGAAGGGTATGACATTAATGGATTCACATATTACACAAAGCGCCAAGATGATAAGAGTGTCGTCCAAAACAGTGGGGTCACCCTTCAAGCATCGACTATGTTTTTTGCAAGTGCAAAGGATAAGAGTCCATGTGAAGCTAAAATGTCATATTACGATGTCATTGAAGACATATGGGAGAAGAAAGACGTAATATGGAAGAATTTATGCGTGAGTTATTATTAATTTGCAATTCTATTTTGTAGATTACTAATTTTTTGGATACTAGTTAATAGCAATTCTAATTTGCATAGTATATTTGAATTGGATGAAAAGCTGCATCGTAAATGCGTGATGCAACGTTGTGGGAGAGTCCTAA
The DNA here is from genome assembly GCA_963693085.1 of Alisma plantago-aquatica. Taxonomy (NCBI): domain Eukaryota; kingdom Viridiplantae; phylum Streptophyta; class Magnoliopsida; order Alismatales; family Alismataceae; genus Alisma; species Alisma plantago-aquatica. The sequence goes on along the minus strand of OY856409.1, from coordinate 1,099,466,428 downwards.
GGAACTATAGGACAAATCTCACCTGAGAATACATAAAAGAAGCTGACAAGAGGAAGAAGACAGCCACTGAACAGTGGAACTTCCTGGACAAAGAAGAATGGGACGCGTTTGTTGCTTCAAGACAAACGGATGAATTCAGGGTATTAGGCGTCAGTCCCAATCTCATTAATATATGTTGTATTCACCTATTCAAGATTAACATTTACTGTTACTAACCAAATCATTAATGTGCATACTAAGTAGGCCCTCAGTGAGGCACAAAGATCAAGGCGTGCACTGAATGTGCATGACCACACAATGGGTCCAAAGGGGTATGCAGGCATTCGCTAAAGACTACATTCTGAGGCTACTGCTCAGTCTGTTGCTACTCAGGAGTCCTCCACTATAGGTAGCACACCTCTGCCTCGCCATGATATCTGGATAGCTGGGAGGCAAAATAAGAAGGGAGAAATAAGGAAGCCCGCAACTGCTGAGGCGGCTGCAAAAATGGTAAAATACAACTCTTACAGCAATCATTCGAATATTGATTAGTTGTGGTGTTTACTTAATTACAAATTTTTGTTTTAGCGATTAGCGGGAGCTGCATGAGCTGAGGAAACAAGGCAAGTTCATCCCTGAGGGCACAAGGGATGAATTGACAGTTGCTCTGGGTAACCCAGAGCATCCTGGACGTGTTAGGGATGCATGCGCTGGTGTGGGCATCAAAGCTTTTTTTGGGCCATCCCAGCGCAAACATGTCCCAAAAGTGGGACTTTCACAAGAAGAGGTAACATATTTTTTCCTTGTAAATGTTACTGTAAAAGAGAATTCAATAATTAGAATTTGACGTTTATTTTATCAATGTATAGGTAGATAAGCTATTTGATAGGAAACTCGAAGAAGCAATGAAAAAGTGGCAGGAATCTCAGACTGCCACTTACCAGACAGTATCTATCGTGTCTCCTACTACAGGCTCTACTCCTACTGCAGAGGTTGGGAGTAATCCTGTAGACCCACCACCTAGCAAATCCACTGTAAGTATTTTTATGATATAGTAACTAGTTTTTTAATTCAAGATGATATGTTTTCAAGATGATATGTATATATGTATATAACATTCTTTACACAAAATTTTGTAGGGGTTGAAGCCATGTCATCTAAAAGTTAATGAATATGTCGTTGCAGAGGCGTCGGCTTACCCATCCCTACCAGGGGAAATGTTTCACGGGTCTCCATTACCATCTGGTTGGATTCGTGTGAGCCTGGTACATATATTCCCCAAGTGGATGGATCTTCCATTGACATATGCCCACCCAGATTGTGAAACGCTTGGTGAGGCACAAGGCAGAGTGATATTGTGGCTAAAAGCGGATGTCCTCTTTACTGAAATTGTATGGTAAATTTACATTACGTTAAATTGTTAGTGTGTGTATATGATGTCAGTTGATCTGAAATTATTATATATATAGGTTAAAAAGAAGACACCCACAACATCTAGGCCTCCACTTCCACCTCCTACATTACCCAGTTGGGTTCCACATGACCTAACTATCCTGTTAGGTCCTAATTGTAGGGGTATGGCAATATGGTTAGGCGAACATGATATAAACTGCCCTATAACTGTTTCTATAGATTCAGATGTTGCAGGTCAATCATACGAAAGCAAACTATTTATACAAGATATTTTGGAGTTGTTTTGATATGATTGGCTAAATACATCTGTGATAGAGCTATGGATAAGGTGAGATCTTCTTTATACATCCATATACCTTGTGTAGGATCTGGTGATCTGGTTTCTTATTTATTAATGCATGCGTAATTAATACATATTTTGCAGCTACTTAGACAAGATATGTGCAGATTTTGCATTCGAACATGTAGGATTTTTTATTCCATCTTTGATTAGTCTTGTAGCTAAAGACCCTCCGTCAGTTCAACAATACTGCTGTGAGGCTTTTTCAATTTTTGCTCAAAATAAGAAGACGATGATAATGGCTCCATTCAATGTAGAGTAAGTTTACTTTGCTTATTATAATTTGGACTTAAGAAAATTACATTTTTATTGTGGATTTTGAGTTATTAATTTTTAACTTTTTTACCTCTAGTGGTATGCATTGGGAGTTATTGGTTATTGTCCCCGAGACATTCACTGTCTATTATCTAGATCCTAAGGGGAGTAAATTGAATACAAAATATGGATACATAATGAAAATGGCATTATTCCGGTGAGAAATATTTCATTTTCATATCTGTTAACATATGTTATTACATTACTATTTAATTATGCAATGTACTGTGTTACATTAACATGTAGGGGTTTTGATGAGTTCAAAAAGACTGGAGGAAAGGTCCCCACAAAAAAGAACCAGCCAATAATTTGGAAGAACGTGAAAGTAAGTTCCCGACTGCAATATATGTATATATTATTTATGTGAACAGTGTTTAATTAGTTGTATTTTTTAATATTTTGTATGTTTGAATTTATAGTGTGCCACACAAGACAACGGATGGGCATGTGGATACTATGTGATGTGATTTATGCACATGATTATCAAATATGCCGCAATGGACATCGATTGTATTTCTGAGGTATTATATAGTCTCATTAGATAATATGAAATATCTAAATCTTATTTATAGCTCATTAATTATATATATACATCATTCTCTTTACATGTGTTTACAACTGACCACACTACAGGAAATGCCTTACCAGATGTACATGCTCCCTATACGACGGGAGAATTAAATGAAGTAAGAGAAGAATGGGCAACAGCCATACAAGTAGTGGGGGATTTAAGATATAATTGGGATGTTGATAGCGAATAATGACTAAAGAATGATATTTTGTAAATGAATTTCTGAATTATAATATATGTGTGAATGTTTCTACATGTCTGGATGTTTCTACATGTGTCTGAGTGAAAATGAATGAAACGGTTGGTTGCTGTATGAATGTTTCTATATGTGAATGTGAAAATGAATGGAACTACAGATTTGCTAGCTACATGAATGTTTCTAAATGTGTGAAAATCAAATGGAACTGTAGGTTGCATTGCTAAATGTGTGAATATCTTTGTTGTTAATTTTGCAGGTTTGTGGCCTGTTGTTGGCTGATATCAATGGATGTCGTAAAACCTGCAGTTCATAACTGAACTGCAGGTTTCTCATCCTGCGACCAGCCATACAGTAGGTCTGCAGACTGACAGCAAAAAAAAAACAAAAAATAGGCGTCGGTTATTTGTATAAAACCGATGCCACATCATTACAGTGTCGGTTTCTAATAGTAACCGACGTCTATTTCCTTAACACCACAGACGTGCTAGCCAGCACGGCCATGTTGGTAACGCTATGACGTCGGTTTATTATATACTACCCGACGCCTATAGTGCCCAAGATGGCGCCCTTTCTGTGGCGCGAAGGTATATGGCGTCGGTTTTTATCTAATAACTGACGTTTATGTACTTAACACCACGGTCGTGCTGGCCAGCATGGCTGTGGCAGCGGACCAGACACCACGGCCGTGTTGGTCAGCATGGTCGTGGCAGCGGACCAGACACCACGGCCGTGCTAGCCAACACGGCCGTGTTGGGAGTGATATGACATCGGTTTTTATCTAATAACTGACGCTAATAGTGCCCAAGATGGCGCCCTTTCTGTGGCGCGAAGGTATATGGCGTCGGTTTATTATCTAAAAACCGACGCCTATAGTGCCCTGCTGGCGCGTTTTCGGTGGCGCGCGAAGGGTTGTGGCGTCGGTTTTTGAACCGAAGCATAACAGCTGGGCTTTTAGCGTCGCCCACATAGGTGTCGCTTAGAAACCGACACTAAAGGCCTTAAATAACCGATACTAAAGGTCGTTTATGTACTAGTGTAAGTGTTGGTAGTAGGTTGAAACCTAGGCCAGAAGGGTATGATGGATAGCTTATGAGATATGCATGAAGAGCTCTAGATAATCCTGAGCGAACGTAGGTTTCACCCATGTAGGGGTATGCATGTGAGCTTGATCCACCCTTTTAGAGAGATAATCTCTAGTGGCAAGGTTGTTTGTAGGGTTATCTCTAGAGAGAGAGAGAGCAGGACCCAAGTAAGAAGGCTGGAAGCTTAGACTCTGGGATAGGAGGAACCCTGAGAAGTTGAGTATGTTACGACCTAAGTGGATGGTTGTGGTTGCCTTGTGCATAGTCCTTGTGGTTCTTGGTTGCCTTTAGAGGAACTAAACCCTAGAAGAAGGATGAGGTTGTTGGTACCTATGTGCAGATGATATAGGTTCTTACCTTCTAAGGATAGAAAGAAGAGTTCCTTAGACCCTGAGGAGGTTTAGTAACAAGTTGTGAGGCCTTATACCTAGTTGGTTGTCCTTGAGGAGGACTCGACTATGAGGTGTTGTTCAAGTGGAAGGATAATAGGATGTGCATGATGCACCTCGTACATGCTTGGTTTGTTGTTAGAATGATGAGTGTGTAGTTGGACAGCTGTTGTATAAGAGGTAAACCTAGGGTTCCTAGACCTATAAGAGGGGGAGTAGTAGTACCTGGTGCACCTGATGCTCATGACGAGATTTGAGTTGCCATAGATCTTAGCAGGGCACTCCTCATGTTTAGAGGAATGGGAAACCCCTTAGATTAAGGTGTATGTTGGATGAACCTCTCACATATAGGTTGGTGACATATAGTGGTCCAATATAAAGGAATAGAAACAAGTAGGACTTATCATGGAGACCTAGCATGGTTTAGTAGGTGGTCTGCTTTCTAGCTATGTGTCTTAGTAGCTTGCTAGGGTCAAACATGCTCATGTGGATGTAAACCCTGGATATAAGGACATCTGTGACCTTTGCTGCTATCAAGATGTAGTTTCCTCCCATCCTGGGAGAGGGACCCTTTTGTAGGGTATGGATAAGCTTTTGTTGGGTTTAAGGTAACCTTAAGAGGTCTAATAGGATCTTGAGAAGCTAAGTAGAGAGTACACAGCATGATAATGAACCCACAGACCCATAGATAATCATCTCTAAGTGCATGTGGATGTGTTACCATGGAGGTAACCATTATGGGGCCTAACTGAGGTAGGTAGGTCGCCATGATCCCTAGGAAAGGATGTAAGTCAGACCACGAATGCTGAGAGAGATGATGGAGACTTGGGTAAGGTTTCAAGTTGGATATGTGCTAAGTTTGGATCCTAAGTCTATCCTAGGGTCAAGTAGGGATAAGACCGGTGGGAGTAGGAGTTTCCTAATTCCCTAGTTGCACGTTACCATAGGGTCGGGAGGTAACAGTTGTCATTGTCTAAGGGCCATGGGTTAGGAGATTGATCACCTTCATGAACTCATGGGACCCAAAGGGAAAATGAGGAGGGCACTCTATGATGCATAAGGGAAGAGGGATGACCCCAAAAGTGACGAAACCCTACAGACCTAGAGGATATGACTAAGGAGTGTGTGATGTCCCAAGTGTGTTTGAGACCAGTTCTCCATGAAAAAAAAACCTTGATATCGAGATGTTCATGATGTAGAGACATGTGATGCACGTTTCAGTTTAGATTGTAGGTGTACTTGCAATGTGGGATGTACCATCTCTACTCTTGGAACGGGAAGAACTTTGTATTTGTACTGTAGCCAAATGCTTATTTCCTCTTGTTATGGGAGTGAGAGATAGGATAGTACGCATGCCCTACACCAAAGATAAAGATGATGTGAGTGGAAACGTTGCTATGAGATATGATGATAGAGATGATAGTGTACCTTTGTGGAGTGTATGATATGTGGATGGTTTACAAACACCAAGAGAACTAAGGTAGTCATCTTATGAGGATGTTTTTATCATGAGCTATGTGGAATATATGAACTATACAAGGTAGAGTTTGATAACCAAGAGAATGAGCTCTAAGTTCCCTTGATGAAGGTGGACTTAGAGTCTAAGATGAGATGATAAGTGGAATATAGGGAGGTGTATGTCTTCACTGTTACCTAGCACCTAAAGATGAAAGGTAGTAATGGATGCTCTGGTTGAGATGCAGCTGCCTAGTTTAGATTGAGGCTAGAAGAGGTTGTTAGGTTAACCCTAAGTTTGGAAAAGGATATATGTTTAGCTAACACTCAGATGTAACGAGATCTGGTGATTGAGTTAGTGGTTTCTTGATTAGCCAACCTAGGGCTTGTGGTGATAGAAATATGGTTGTAGAACCTCGGATGCACTTCTCTGGAAAAGAAGGTGATGAAACCCCGACTAGAGTGTTTTAGGGTTTCTAAGGAATCAACCTTGAGGAACCATGACATACAAGAGATCATGATTTTAAGTTCACCATACACCGTGGTACTACTAAGATAACAAGTGGTCGTAGTACTTTGGATGCCTAAGAAGTGTACGGAGTTGCATGTGGCATGTCGCCATGCATGTTAGGGGGTGAAGGACAAACACCAATAACCCATTGAGTTGATATAGAGGATAAGAGTCCCCGAGGGGGAATGGGAGTTCATCACTATGGATGTTGTGGTAAGTCTCCCCTGGACCGAGGAAGGTCAGGATGCAATGTGGGTTATGGTAGATCACCTTACCTAGATGACATGATCTAAGAGAAAGAGGGAGAGAATTGTCAAGGGACAGATCCGGTTAAACTACATATAAGAAAGAGAGATGGTTCAACTACACCATGATGCGAGTTCAAAGGTTCATGAGTATGACCTAAAGATTCACTTTCATGTGGTGGAAGTAAGTACATGATGAACTCGATGCTAGTACATCTTATCACCCCTAACTGATGGTTAGAATGATCCAAGCTAGAGGATCTAATGAGAGCATGTGTGCTCGTTCAAGGTGATACATGGAGACAGTTTTGTCCTATGAAAGATGTGATGTTAACCACCATAGCCTTTATCGGGATGTAAGAAGCTCTGACAGGGAGGTTGTGTCGGTCACCGCTTCATGAAGATGATGTCGGTGGAAAGACCTTGTAAAGGTCAGAAAGGCCACACTGTGTGCAGATGAAGTTGCTTAGATCATGCGATGGTTGAGAAAGCCCAGGGGCGACATGAGTCGTGAGCTGATACAAAGAAAACTGACATGCAGTTCACTGTGGGAGAATATGTGATGTGAAAATCCAACCCCTATGATCTATAGTTGAGAAAGCTAAGTTCCCGATACATGGGTCCATTTGAGATTGATTGGTGGAGATGGTTATGTTTAGCCTTACCCCTCAGGATTACGTGATGTATGATGTGTTCCACAAGTCTTCTCTAGAGCATTATGTGAGGTACCTGAGCCATGGGCTGAGCAATGAACCTAGTGAGCTCCCAAGGGAGGCTAACTTACCCTGAGTCACCTATAAGGGTACGAGATACCAAGGTGAGAGAGAGCTCAAGAGTACAGAATATGAGATGATAAAGGTTCTTTGGAAGCACCATGGAGAGGATGAAACCACATGGGAGCCAATGCCAGATATGGAAAAGTCTTATCCTGAATTGTTTATATGTTTGGTGGAATTTTGAGGGAAAAATTCCAATAAGAGGGGAAGGATGTTACAACCTCAATTTTGCATATGTTTTCATTATTGAAATGTAATGATTTTATGAATATGGACTTAATTGAAAAGGTTGTATGCTTTGTTTCAAAGGATGGATTTCTTTGCAAATCTCCCTTGTGATAGGAATTTCGTGATTCCTATTATTATGTTAAGCCAATAATGGATATAAAAGAGAAGAAAAGAAGAAAAGTCCAAATAATAGAAAAGATACAAGATTAAGCAAAGTATTTATGAGAAATACCTAGAAATCTCTAGAAAGTGGCATTAATGGCCACAATTGAATAAATTTCATTTATATGTGATTTCTAATGAAAGAAATAGGAAAGAGGAAAAAGGAAATGAAAGATAATGAGAAATCCTTGAAAAGAAATCTTTTAATAATAGAATAAGTAAGATAATGTGAAATAATGGATGTAGATGCATCTAGAAGGATAATAAGTATCCTTAAAAAGAAATTTTGAGATATTAGGATTTCTTGGGGTCCAAGGAGTCCAAATGGATAAGAAGAAAGAGAAAATGTAAATAATACAAAATAAGAGGATAATGTGATAATTAATGTATTATCAAAAAGAGGTATTTTCTAATATAAGAAAGTATAATTTCGTTCCAATGGATTAAAAGTTAAGCATAGAGATGATGAAAGAGATAATTTTCAAATTCCTAAATATCCAAGGAATATGGTTTATTAAGAAGATAATGATGAGAGAGAAGATTGCTTCCTAACTAAGGAACTTGGTTCCCTATTGGGAAAGGGACTTGTTATCTCATGGATAGACATCCTAGGGTTTCATTACCCTCCCCTATATAAAGGTAGAACCCTTGGCTCGAACCCAAGAAAGTTCCATGCATCCCTCTCTCTCTTCTCCTTCTTCTTTCCATACAACCCTAACCAAGAGAGCATAGGGCTATCTCGGGGGCAGCTAGCGGCTGTGATGGGATCTCGGTGGAGGCACGAAGCTACCATGAAGATCTAGGGTGGTCGGCTATCTTTCCCTTGCTCCCAGCTTCGCTCAAGATGCCCAGTAGGCATGTAAGGTTTGCCGCAGTTAACACAGTTGTCGGCCTGACTCCGGCCACCTCGGTTGTAGATGGGGACCTCTGTAGGTGCGGCAGAGGGCGGAGGGAGCAATGGGGTCATTGCCGGTGCCCCTAGGGTCCAATGAGGGAGAGGAGGAAGCTCCCTTGAGCTGTTGTCACCGGTCGCATTAGGTCTGCGGGAGGTTGAAGAAGGGAGGCATCAATTGGACAGTTATACCCCTCCTGGGTATGTGGAACTGGCGACATAAGTGAGGGAAGTATGGTAATTCAGTTATAATAGGTCGCGGCTACGTAATGCATGGAAGAGATGATGTGGCAGCCTGCTATTGGTCCAAGTAAGTAATTCTTACAAAAATCATATCTAAATATTGGTAGATCAGAATGGTACATATAATATATGTATTTTGCTCAGAAAAATGTGAGAAATCCAGTAAAAATAGAATTAGAGGCTAATTTTTATTGCAATTTGAAAAGTAGAAGTTATCAAATTTAATGTATTCATGATTAAGAAACCCAAATCTAAGATGATTAATGTATTGAGAAGGGTTATGTGGATGATTAAAGTTGATATTAACATGTTGATTATAAAAAGACACATTAGATCTAAAAGCATGAACTTTATGTGTAATTTGATTACTTTAGGGTTCTATGTACACAAATAAGCTTTAATGGGCCTTGAAACCCTAATGTTAGTAATTATGATTCTTAAATGGCTTTAATTGTTCAAATCCATGAATAGAACTGAGATTTGATGATTCTAAGCTATTTTGAGTATAAAAGTTTATAATTGTGGATAAATACCCTTAATTTGGTAAGTAGGGTTTTCTAGTGGATTAATGTGATATCAGTGATAAATGGAGTTCATATGTGAATTAGACCATAATGAAATACGAGTTATCAATTTGAAAGAAACCAAAGATGATAATTGGGCCTAATGATCTTGACATGACTTAAAAGGATAAAGATGGTAGTTTTGGTGTAAAAGAGATATAATTGACATTCAACTATGCTTATGATGTTGAAATTAGGGTTTGTTAACTAAAAGAGCATTAAACGTGATAAAAGCATTATGGAGGCTAAAACCCTAATGAACCCCTAAAGTTGGCCTAGAAATCCTAGGATGGCATCCAAGCCTATCTTGAGAATTTTTTGGATAAAACAATGACACTTGGATGTTATGCATTGATTTCAGGATATTGATGATTGCTTGTTTGATTATTGTTGAATATTATTGCTTGGACATCAAGTTGCTCTAGATCAAGTATGTGGTTACGCTTATGAATATCTCAAACTAGTTTTTTGAGGATTTCTGAAGTTTTCATCGGTGGCTTGAATTAAACTATTGGATGAATTTAATTCATGCATACTATAATGTGGATATGACTATCACCTAAGATATATGCCTACTAGCTCAGATCCTAGTCCCCTCTATAGTTTGATAGATTGATCTAGTACATGGCTACCTATGGGGTAGGTCTATTCGGTCATTGGATGACTTAGTAAATGGCTACCTGTGGGGTAGGTCCATCAAGTCACCATGAGTCAGAGATTGGGCTACCTTTGGATAGGGCCATGTGACTCCACAACCCTAAGTAATGGCTACCTGTGAGGTAGGACCATGGGGGTAAGGATCTACCATATGAGAGAGGTAGTATCCAAGTCCACTGCAGGGACAACATAGAGATAAGGGGATAGGTATGGATTGAGTAGTATTGCTTAAAATGTAACCTTGATTGTTAAATGATATTTGGTTGCTTACATTTTTACCATAGTTGCACGATTATTGTTTCCCCCACATACCGGCATATTCATTTATCATAACCGACGTTTTGTTTGTCGGCATTTTAGGTACAAATTGAAAAGGGCAAATAGTAAAGTGGCATACTGTGAAATTAAGAAATAAAGTGCAAGGAGGATTAGTTAGAATAGAGTCCAGATGTGGATAGAAGTTAGATATACAAGTTTTTGAAAAAGGTATGCAAAGTTTTATTTTATTCTAGCTTTCAGTATAGTCATGGTAGAATTTAATAATTATTTTTGATTATTTGTCGAACCTTTGATGTAGGAAATTGGGATAACGGCTCTGACCTCTTGGTCTCCCTTAATTGGGGGTTACCGGGAGGCGGGGTCATTACAGTATCTGTGGGCGTTCTTAAGTAGTATATATGAGTATCCTTACATAATATATATTTTTAATAAATAAAGACAAAGTGTAGTGTAGACACACATGTACATGTTTGTAATTCCAAAAGTAATGTAGAAAATTGCATTCAAGCCTCTCTGTAGACTTTCTTATATAGTATAGATCAATATATAATTTAAAAAATTAAAAACATAAGTATAGCATACACACATAGGGACTAATTTCTAATTCTAAAAAATAATGGAGAAAATTACAACCACTCCCTCTGTGGGATTTCTTTTATAGTCTAGATGTTTTTCCTTACATAACATATAATTTTAAAAATTAAAGACAAAACTATAGTGTACACATAAGGCCCAATTTGTAATTCCAAAATATAATGAAGAAATTGCATTATGCCCCCTCTACGTGCTTTCTTATATAGTATAGATGAGCCTCCTTACACAACATTCAATTTTAAAAATTAAAGACAAAGTGCACTGTACACACATGGATCACTTTGTAATCTAAAAAATAATAGAGAAAATTACATTCGTCCTCCTCAACATGCTTTCTTACAATGAGTCTCATTAAAATATATATATAATCTTAAAAATGAATACAAAAGTGTAGTGTACACACACGGCCTAGTTCATAATATCAAAAAATAACAACAAAAATTGCATTTAGTCTCCTCTGTGGCTTTCTTACATAGTATAAATGAGCCTCCTTATACAAAATATAAATTGGAAAATTAATGATAGAAGTGTAGTGTACACACATGCATCAATCTGTAATTATTAAAAACAAGGAAAAATTTACATTCAACCCCCTTGTGGACTTTCTCATATAATATAGACGAGTCTCCTTCTACGATATATGATTTTATAAATTAAAGACAAAAGTGTAGTGTACATGGACCAATTTATAATTCCAAAAAATAATGTAAAAAGTTGCATTTAGCCGCTTCTACGAGCTTTCTTATCTAGTATGGATGAGTCTCCTTAGGCAACATATAATTTTAAAAATGAATGGAGAAAACTTCATTAAGCCCTCTCTATGGGCTTTCTTATATAGTATAGATGAGTATGCCTACACAATGTATAATTTTGAAAATTAAAGATAAAAGTGTAGTATTCATACATAAGGACCGGTTTGTAGTTCTAGAAAATAACAAAGAAAATTACATGCAACCATCTCTGTGAGCTTTTTACATAGTGTAGATGAGTCTTCTAACACAATATATAATATTGAAATTTAAAGACAAAAGCGTGATGCACACAAAAGGACCAAATTATAATTTCAAAAAATGGAAAAATTGCATTCCGCCCCCATGTGTGCTTTCTTATATAGTGTAGATATGTCTCCTTATACTATATAATTTTAAAAATTAAGTTAAAAAGTGTAGTATATAAGCATAGGGACCGTTTTGTAATTATAAAAAATAATAGAGAAAGTTGTGCTCAACCCCCTCTATGGGCTTTCTCATATAGTATAAATGTCATGCCAAATAAAAATATCACCAATGGAGCTCTCTTGGATAATCTAGATTTAGGTTTGTGTGGATAAAGGAGTCAATTTTACAGAGAGGACAAAGGACATTTCAAATTCCAAGTAAAATAAATGTTAGTGGGAAAGAGATACTATGGTTCAAAATTGATGAAATAATGATGACTTGTATAGACATGGCAAGTGGTAGAGGGGAGAACGGTTTGGTGCATGGAAGTGGGGAGAAATAAGATACTAGGGTTCCTTAGTGTTCATTTAGACTTTTTGTCTTCTTTCTATAACACGATGGTAGCATAACTAGGTTTTTTTCACTCCTAATTTTCCACAAACACACAAAAATGGGAGGTTGAGGTGCTTTATTTATTTTTTAAAAATTATGTACCCGTTTATCCCAAGATTGTTCTAATTCCTTCCATACATCAGTTACACCTCATTGTGGCGATCTCAATTAAAATTGCCAAAAAATAATGTTGACATCACTAGCATTTGTTTTCGTGTTCAATTTAGAGTTGGTTGAAAATTGGTTTTGCTTGTTGCATAATATAACTTGTGTTGAATTAACTATTTAATTGACAGTGCATAAATAGACATGTTATACTAGTCACTAGTTAGAAAAATGGTAGTGCTGTGTTGTTTTATTCCACTTTGTAAGGAATTGGGGATCAGTTCAAGCACTTACAGACTGGTCTAACTTCTCAGTGGTGGTCACATATAAAAGTAGTGGTTGTGCGAGATATAATGGAAGGTGACACATCCAAATGAAACATTCTCAACACTAGAGGGTTGCATGCCACATGGTTGAATATGATATTGATTTGGAGATGACGACGAGTTGGATATAATGGTGATTTGGAAACAACATGGGACTGTAGTCTACATGAAAATGTAGTCTTCTTGGTCAACTTTTCATTTAATAGAGATGGGCATGTGGTGGTAGATCAGGGTGTGAGGGCACCCGTGGGATTATGGACCATAAATGAAAAATGTAAATTGGTAGTTATTATCTCACAATTATAAAGTTCTTTCAATTAAAATAAAACATATAAAAGTAAATGACATATAATAAATTCAAAGGAAGTTTTGATCATACTACATGATAACTAAAAGGGGTGTTTCAAATAAAAAGGACACATATGATTATACAATAGATTAAAGTATGTTGTATGATTATGGTATATAACAACATGATAGTTCGGATGAGTGATTTTAGTATACAACAACATGTTATGACATGTTGTGTGATTATGATATATTACAATGGATTAGAGTTTGTTGTTTGTTATGGTCTATAATAACATGTTGGCATATGTGACTATTACAACATATTAAAGCATGTTCTGTAGTTATGGTCTATTACAACATATTTGAGTATGTCATGATATTATAGTCTATTACAACAGTTCATTACATGTTTGTTGACTTGAGAGTTATACATTGTCCATACTTTGATAGTGACTTAACCATTCCATTCATATGTATCTAATATGTTTATTTAAGATTGATTTCAGGATTTAGATACATGAAAAGGATCAATTTACACAAGCCCTAGCTTGTCCAAGTTCAAGTCAAAAGCAATGCAAGTGTGTAATTTAGAAAATCACTCCAAATCACCTTAGAATGTTTTTATAATCACATGTACTAATGATATGACTTGTAAATAAGACGAAAAAAAACTAGCGACACTTAATTTCAACATTTCATCACTCTAAAACCATTTCAAAAAATTTGTCACAGCAACTCTGTTGCTTGAGTTTGGATCTTGACTGACCAGTGATGGGTTTTTGGAAATGGATCACTCAGTCAAGTTGTACACTCACAAAACTCGACCGACCAACTCACTATTCGAAAATGATTTTGACTCATCGGTTGATTTTCCCAAGACAAACTCGACCAATAGTTTGAAAATTAGCTTCTTTGGTTAGTGGATCGATCGAGTTATCTTTATTGAAACTCGACCAAATGTATTGTATGAAAAATGTAGAAAAAAGTGATTCTAAACATTGGAGAGTTGTTAGTGTAACATCCCAGGATTTGAGGTCTCGGATAAAACACTCTTAAAAGGAATGATTGGACTACCCATATCACCAAGGTGCACCTCCTTTTTCGGGAGCCCATCGCTAAAGAACTCCATAGTTAAGCGTGTTGAGCTTGGAGTAGTACTTGAATGGGTGACCAATCGGGAAGTTGACCCCGGCTTGTGCGTGAGTGAGGGAAAGCACACAGTTAAGGCTAGTGGTGGTATGTGGAGCCAGTCTTCATTCCTGAAACTCTGCTAGAGCCTTGGGCAGTGGGCCTGAGTGTTACAAATAGTATCAGAGCCAATTCCCCTCCAGTAGGTGGGGCCCACATGGGCATGGCATGCCAGTCTTGAGCTGTGCGGTCCAGGCATGTAGGAAAGGGTTGTCCATGGTTCACGTAGCCACCCTCACGCTGGTATTCTGTGATCGGGAGCTGGGTGTCCATGGGCCATTGTGGGTCTGTACTGAAATGGGGTCATATTATGAGGCCTTATAGTTGAGCCTTGATGAGGACGTCAAGATTCTAAGTGGGGGAGATTGTAACATCCCAAGATTTGAGGCCTCGGATAAAACACTCTTAAAAGGAATGATTGGACTACCCATATCACCAAGGTGCACCTCCTTTTCCGGGAGCCCATCGTTAAAGAACTCCATAGTTAAGCGTGTTAAGCTTGGAGTAGTACTAGGATGGGTGACCAGTCAAGAAGTTGACCTCGACTTGCACGTGAGTGAGGAAAAAGCACGCAGTTAAGGTTAGTGGTGGTCTGTGGGGCCAATCTTCATTCCTAAAACTCTGCTAGAGCCTTGGGTAGTGGGCATGAGTGTTACAGAAAGAGAGCCGTCCCCTCCAGAGTACTATCCTCCTCCTCCAACTCTTGCCTCATCCTATTCGATGATACCTTTTTTTGTCTCCAATGAAGCTCTAAATAGTAATAAGGGGCTCCTTCCTAGGAACCCCTTTCCTTTTTGTGTCGTGTTTGAGCCTCGTCCGCATAGACAAAAGGTCATAGATCAAGTTGTCGAGTTGTTGTACAACCACCACCTGTCTGCCCTAAGTGTTGAACACCCGTGCTATAACAATTCCATTACAAGCACTAAGGCAGTTCATGAATTCTATGCAAATTTGCAATAGAATTATGACACTCTTGTACCCCCGCCAAATACTCACATGATATAACAATTCCATTACAAGCACTAAGGTAGTTCATGAATTCTATGCAAATTTTCAATAGAATTATGACACTCTTGTACCCCCGCCAAATACTCAAGTCATTCTTACTTCCGTGATTGCTAGTAAGAAATTCCAAATCTTAGAGGATACCTTGAATATCTTTTTCTCTGGTACTGAGGGGACCGACACATGGAGGAAGGATTACCCTGAGTATTTTGACCTTCTTGACCCTGAGGCCTTCTACAAGCAATATGATATCACTCTCCCATAAATTCTTAAAGAAGACTCAGTTTCCCTATAGGAAGAAGTCTAACCTTCCCTCATCTTCCTTAGACATGAAGAACTACATTTTTGCCTTGGTAGTCAACTGCAATATTCATCCAAAGAAAAACCAAACTAAAATTGTAGAGAATACCACAATGATTATGTTCTATATCTTGAAGAACATTGGAGTTAAGTGGTTTCGATATATTCTCCATCACATGACCTGCTTCGACTCTGGTAAGAACACTCGAGGTACCCACCCACCCTGCCCAGCCCTGATCTGTGGTCTTTTTCAATCTGGCATTGGGAAGTCTCTTTTTCATGATCTTCATTGCAAACCTACTAGAAAAGGAGTCTGTATTAGTGACACCACAATTCAGAAAAATGTGCCTACCCCTTCTTCTACAACACCTGGAGCCACCTCCACCTAGGAACCCCCACCTCCTCAGCCATCTGGACCTACCCACGCCTCATTCAATGTATCAAATGAAACCCTCATGGCTTAAATGATGCATCAACATGCATATAACCTTCAGGTTCATAAGCATATGCATCAGAATCTCTGTGCTATCATGTCTACCATGAATCTATCATGTTCCCATCCTTACCTTGTCTACCAGCCCTACCCATGTGGTGATTATGCATCCATTGCATATAATCACTTTTGTCCAACCCTTCCACCTACTGCTTCCACTGCTACACCCTTTGTTGTTTGTGGATCTACCCCTAGAGTGCTACCTCTCCCTGCTAGTCCTATCACTATCTTGCTTGTAGGACTTGGCATCTTTTCTCCTATTTTTCCTCAAGCCCAAGAGTTTCATGACCTTGGTATGTCTTGGGCTGAGCAGAATGCCATGTGGCCCGATCGTTGTTTTGGTTCTTCTGCCGATGAGGAGATGCCAAACCATACTAATAAGGAAGCTACTACTGCTAATGAGGAGGCTTCTAAGGATGATGGAAAGGATGGTTTTGGTGGTTCTGATGATGGCTTTGATGTTGTATCTGGTCATGAAGGTGAAGCTGCTATCTTTGTTGCGCCTTCAGATGGAGATGATGACTACGAGCCTAAATCTTATGATAATGGTGTTGATGAGGATGATGATGATGTTGTGGGCATAGATAGCCTAGATGTTTATGTTGTATCAAGGGCTCTAAAGGGGGTGAATAGAGCTTCAAAATTCTCACAAGATAAGTTAGACCTTCAAATTATATCAATCAAAACCAGTAGCTTAAGGGCAATTTGAAGTCCTAACTAAAAAAGCATAGCAAGGATGACAACAATTGAAACAAGCACTTGTACAAGGTGGTTTAGAGTGGTTCCACTCTCCAAACTAGGAGAGAATCAATCCACTACCTAGAGAGGTCAACCTATAGGACTTTACAATCAGTGTATACGTATATTCCATTCACAAGAGATACAAGGAGACTGCCAACATCCAAGGACTTACCAATTCAAGACAAGAGTCTTCCACCTATATAAGGACTTACCCACTTTATCAAGATGTCTTTAGCCTTCAACAAGGACTTACCCACACTTGCATCAAGTCTTTGGCCTTGAAGGAATTTTCTCACTCTTCTTGAATCTTGACCTTGCCCTTCTCCTTCACATGGAGAAGATCTTATCCTCTTCTTCAACCTTAAAGAAGAATAGAAACATCTTCACCTTCACTCAGAGTATCTTGCTTCACCTTTGCTTCTTTGAGAAAAGGGGTAGGGAAGATGGAATGGAATGAGAGATTTACAAGCACAAGGAAGTATCTCTTTTACAACTGGCCTAACTCACTCATAATCACAAAATGCTTTGTAAATGTGAGAGAGAAAGGGACTCAAGGAGTTGCAACACACTCAACTATAACAAGGACTTAGGCTAGCATGAATGAGCAAACTTGGAATAAACTCTAAGGGGTCTGGTTTATAGCTGGGGGTGTTCCCTTGAGTGTGGGATCACTTAAGGGTGAAATATTTTTGTCTTCCAGCTTACAACAGATCTATTCTTGCTCAAAACAACTCACCAATGGTTATAATCACTTTTTCTACATTTTTAGTACAGTACATTTGGTCGAGTTTCAATAAAGATAACTTGACCGATCCACTAAGTGATAAAGCCAATTTTTAAACTATTGATTGAGTTTGTTCTGGGAAACTCGACTGATGAGTCAAAATCAATTTTGCTTAATCGGTCGAGTTCTCTGAGTGTGCAACTCAACCGATTGGTCTCTCCAGAAAATCCATCACTGGATCGATCGAGTTTCCAACTCGATCGATAAACAGCCTGTGACAAATTTTCCAAATTGACATTTGAGTGATCAAACGTGGAATTAAGTGTCCGTAATTTTTGTCATCTTAGTTACAAATCATATCATCAATACAAGTGATTACAAAAATCATCTAAGGTCATTTAGAGTGATTTCCCAAAATGCACACTTTGTATTGCTTTTGACTTGAACTTGAAAAAGCTAAGGCTTGTGTAATTTGATCCTTTTCATGTACCTAAAGCCTGAAATCAATCTTGAACAAACATATTAGATACATTGGAATGGAATGGTTATGTCATTATCAAAATATGGGCAATGTATAAGTCTCAAGTTAACATTCTTCCCCTTTTTGACAATGACAAACCATTCCTCAATCGTATTGAAAAGGATATCTAATGTTAGAACTTTGCCTAGTGAATTGCAGGGGGTTTCATGATTTGAACAATGTGAATTTCTCCCCCTCAATCTATGCTTACTCTTACCTGCATAATTAGTCTATCTACACAAAGCAACATGACATATATATATTATATGGTCCTTTAGCAAGTCACATGATAAAGCATATAATGAACAATAAAAGGATCACATAAGTAATAAAATCAATATGGTGGAGCTTCAAAAATATTGAACTTCTCTCCCCCTTTTGACATTATCAAAAAGTAAGGGGGTAGAAGATAACAGAAACGGGTCTTCTCCAAGAACAATCAAACATACATTCACAACATGTAATCTCAAAGCATACACCAAATAGAGATGAGACAAATAAATAATCAAAGTCATAATCAAAATATGGTAAACATGGCACCAACTCATGAGATATAGTAAATCAAAGAGTAAGTGTACAAAGGATTAAGATGACAACCCAGAAAGCATATTCTCAAAAAAACTACAAGCCAAAACGATGAAAACTAGATGATAAAATAGTACAACTCAGATAATGTGCCCAGGTGTTTTTAATACAAAATAGCATAGAAAGATATATATGATCATCATCTAGAATAGAAACTAGAAAATCTAAACATCTAGGTCATATATGTCCACATCATCAACATTGTCATCAATATCAGAAGCTTCGGGCTCATAGTCGTCATCTCTGTCTGAAGGTGCACCAGAACCACCACCAGAACCACCAGCAAAGCCACCAGAACCATCATCACCATCATCCTCAGAATCCTCCTCATCAACAGCAGTAGCCTCCTCATCAACCTGGTCTGGCATCTCCTCATCAGCAAGAGAACCAAAACCACAAGCAGGCGAGTGGGCATTCTGCTCAGCCCAAGACATGCCAAGAGAATGAAGTTCATTAGCATGTGGCAAGGAAGAAGCAGAATCACCAAGACTAGAAAGTAGAGTAGCCAAGGGGCCAGCTATTAGAGACAACACCCCAAGGGCAGATCCACCAACAGTAGAGGGTGTAGCAGCAGAAGCATTAGGTGGAAGGGTAGGGTAAAAGTGATCATATGCATAGTCACCTCCTGAGTAGGGTTGGTAGGCATGATAAAGATGTGCACAGGACAAGTTCATGTTGGACATTATGGCACAGAGGTCCTGATGCAAGTGCTCCTAAACTTGAAGGTTGTACTCATGTTGATGCATCATGTAACCCATAAGGGTTTCATTAGATACATGGAATGAGGCACAGGAAGGTTGGGTAGGCTGAGGAGGTGGAGGTGCATGGGTAGGTGGAGGTAGAGGCTCCGAGTGTGGTAGAGGTGGGAATAGGCACAGAATTCTAAAGTGTGGTCTCACTGGTACAAACTCCTTTCCAGGCAGGTTTGTAGTGAAAGTCATAGAAAAGGGATTTGCCAGTGATGACTTGAAGATCAGGGCTGGGTAGGATGGGTGGGTACCAGGGGTGTTCTTCCCTGAGTCAAAGCAGGTCATATGGTAATGAATGTGTCTTTCCCACTTGAATCCTATGTTATTCAAGAGACAGAACATAATTACTGTAGTGTTTTCTACAATTTCAGTCTGATTTTTCTTGGGATGAATATTGTAGTTAACAACTAAGGCAAGTATCCATCTCTTGAGGTCTAAGGTGGGGGAGGGAAGGATACACTTCTTCCTATATGGGAATTGAGGCTTCTTCAAGTATTTATGAATATCATGGAGAGTAATATCATACTGCCTGTAGAAGGCCTCAGGCTCAACTAGGTCAAAATACTCGAGGTAGTCCTTTCACCACGTGTCAATCACTTTAGTTGCCGAAAAGAAGATGTTCAAGGTATCCTCAGAGACTTGGAATGTCTTCCTTGCAATCATGGAAGAGAGGACTACTTGAGCATTAGGTGGGGGTATGAGAGTGTCATAGTTTCAATGCAAATTTGTATAGAATTCATGAACGAATTTGGTGCTTGTGATGAAATTGTGATAGCACGCATGTTCAACACTCAAGGCGGAGAGGTGGTGGTCGTACAACAACTCGACTACTTGATCAATGACCTCTTGTCTTCATGGGTGTGGCTCAAACAAGGCACAAAATGGAAAGGGGTTCTAGGAAGGAGCTCCTTGTACCTATTAAGAGCCTCATTAGAGACAAAAAAGGTGTCATCGAAGGGAATGAGATGAGAGTTGGAAGATGATGATGGTGCACTAGCTGGGGCGGCCCTCTTTCTCTTGTTGGATTCCATGGAGAAGATGGAGAGAGAAAAAGCACAAGAAACACATCTAAAACTCGTCCATAGACCTAGGGTTGATAGGAAAGAGGTCAAGGAAGGTCGATCTAGGTCAAACTAGGGCTAGAGAGAGGAAGGGCGGTGTGACGATACTTCTCAGAAAAATGAGATCAACGAATGCGGAAGCGATTAACTAGCAGCGGAATTATTGAAAATCACTAAAAATTAAAACTTTTTGTAAAGAGATCTACAACGATAAAACTCCTTTATAAGGAAACATGATAAGTTGTTTACAAACTGATCCATCATTACATCTCTGTAACAGACACATCTCGAGGATGATAAACCTCAATTGCCCTGTTAACTGTTTAAGGCAAGATACAAAATCTCAAGGCTTTATGCCAAAAATCTCATATCTATATTAAACATCTACTGACTCCTAGGACCTGAGAGTATAGAGACGACACATAGGACATTCTATCTACAAGACTTTGACAGACAGTGTCTCCACCTGAGGATCATTGTTATTTCTGATGTTGTTGCTGCTGCTGCTGTTGCTCACCCACTGATGGGTTCCTTCGTCCTTGACGTCTACCGAAAAAGTCGAATCCCACGGGGGTGAGACAATTGAATAATTGTCCCAACGAGAGTTATAACTCTCCGCCGGAAGCATTGTTATTGCGATACTGGAATAACATTAAGTAGTAAAACTATAACATTCAACAATAGATAAAACATTGTGTAAACTAAGAAAAGCAACATTCTTTTAAGCAATCATTTCAATTATAACTTAATTGAATGACAAGACATATAACAATAAGGAATATGAAGAACATGTATACTAGTTATTTAACTAGATCACTATAAACAATGTAACATCAATCATTGTTTCTCGTAGTTCAACCTAAGCAAATATGCTACACGGCTGATTACATTTTACAAACATTTTTATGCCCTAAGGAGATGAGTTACACCTCTCATACTCCAACTGACCATTACTAAATCGCAATCGGTACCATACATAGGTCATCAGAAGAGTCGAATTCCTATGACCTCATCTTCCTCAGTCAGTGTGAGGATCAACATGCATGACATCTTGTGTCTCTTATATAATAGTTTTCCAGGGTATTCTGGAAACTTCGCTATTAGAGTTACAGTGGCGTTCTGTACTCTCTTCGCCATCGAGGGATTTCTTATTTATCTCACATCCATGCGGCATTAACAATGTCATCGGGAGATTAGTGATACATCATCCTGACATAAACATATAATGAAGGATTGAGAGATTAATGATACACCTCATATCAAATCCTACATTAGGACGTAAGGATATTCACGTCCATAACCCCCACATACTCAAAAGTATGCTCTCCAGGAGTTCCCTTAGGAAAACCTGTTTCACCATCATTTAACTTCTGACAATGATGGATATATGGTCAGGGCTCTACATGATATCATTATACTTGATTATTTAAGTACATTATGACATTCTTTTATCATCAGACATGTTTTCAAACATAAACCAATAAGACAATTGCTATAAAAAAAGAGTACTAATTGTATCAAGTTCATATCACATTTGTTAACATTGGGATGTCAATCCCTAACTATCTCATCATTGTGATTCACGATCATGGGTGTTCAAACCCTTAGATCATCAAAACACTTGTTACCAAGTAACATACTATCATCAAGTCATTTAACAACATGACCTTGATTGTAACAATTCATATATTTCTCATGGCTCATACAGCCTATAAATCTCATGTGTTACCTCTTACTAGGCAACATAGCATATCATTACTTTCAAGACTTATAAAGTGCTTTCAATGAATATGAAATCATAACCCTTACCTAGCTATGATCACTTCTTGATAAAGACATGTATGACTAACACAATTGATAACATGCACATTACATCTATATCAACACAATACAATTTATTTCCAAGTTAAGTATAGAACACCACGACTGGTTTCTAGGGTTAGGGTTTCTTATTCAATTCAATTAGGGTTATTCAACCCCTTTTACTTACAAAATCATAATGATTCCTCATTTCATACTCAAGTATAGAGTTTCATGCTTAAGAGTATAACCCAAAATTTGGGTTTACTGTTCATATCATCACACTACCCTAGATTAGGGTTTACTATTCACATTACTTCACATTACCCTAGATTAGGGTTTACTATTCAAATTACTTCACATTACCCTAGATTAGGGTTTACTATTCACATTACTTCACATTACCCTAGATTAGGGTTTATTATTTACATTACATCACATTACCCTAGATTAGGGTTTACTATTCACATTACTTCACATTACCCTAGATTAGGGTTTACTATTCACATTACTTCACATTACCCTAGATTAGGGTTTAGTATTCACATTACTTCACATTACCCTAGATTAGGGTTTACTATTCACATTACTTCACATTTCAATGAATTAAGATCATATTATCATCATGTATGGGGATTACTTCTCTTAGTGCCCCAAATTAGGTTAAGATTCATTAACCATCATAATTAGGGTTTCCATGATCTCACTATGAAGGATCATACTCTAATTAGATGCATTCATACATATTGGAGGTTATTACTTGATTCTTATTCATATTAGGAGTCTTCTCTCTCCTCTTTCTATGTGATGATGATTACATCACCCTTGATTAGACTAAGTCAAATCAACCTTGACAACATAAGTTATGTCATCTCTATTATGGTCATTAGGGTTTACTTTATCAAGGGGTATTAGTCACACTATCCCATCAAGGGTACTTTTGTAATGTTCACCATTGGTCATAACATGCATTAATCCACTAATTACTTGGTCCCTTAGTCACTTTAGGTATCATTGAGGTTTAGGTTAATCAACCACTAAACCATCTTGACCACTAAGGCATCAAACGATCTTGACCTTTTTAGACCTCAAATGGTCTTGCACTCTAGACCCTCAAACGGTCTTGAAACAACCTTGAAACCATTTGGTGTTGTTTACCGTTTGGTCTAGTTTGACTTTTGAAACCGTTTGGTAAAGTGCACACTCAAGACCGTTTGGTCATGAAGACCATTTCGCCAAGTTGACTTTGAAACCGCATGGACACAACCGTTCTTGAAACTGCATGAGCACCAAACGGTTTGGGATCATTTGGTCCCAAACGGTCTTGAGACCGTTTGGTCCAAACCACCTCAAAACTGCATGGACCAAATTATCCCAAACCGTTTGGGACCAAATGATCCCAAACCGTTTCCAAGGTTGAACCCCTCAATCGTTCATGCACTTGTTAGCCACTTATCAATTGAGTCAATTAGGTCAACCCTAGACTGATTTGACCCTCAATTGACCCTCAATTAATCACCAATTAGGGCTTGGATTGATTGAATTAGGGTTTGGAATCGATCACCCTTCAACATGTATCAACATGAGTCTAATTGATTTGAATCCATGGAACCATCAATCAATTTGGTCATGACCTGACCCCAAACGGTCTTGGGATCATTTGGATGACCTCCAAATGGTCTTGAGACCATTTGCTCAAGTCACCATCAAAAACTAACTTAACCAATTAGGGTTTGTCTCATAAGATTGATCACTAGGTCAACAATCAATTGTACTTCAACTTATTGCCTTTCAATCTTCAATCACTTAACATTTGAACCCTAGGTTTGGTCACCAAATCAGCACTTAATCATTTATCAACTTGTTATCATTGGACCCTCAATTGGTTAACCCCACTTAACCCTAGACCTCCAAATAGTCTTGGGTTATCACCAAACGGTCTTGAGACCATTTGGGTGATCCCCAAATGGTTTTGAAACCGTTTGGGCCACTCAACCCAAACTTCAACTTGATTCAATCATTGAAATCAGCAAATAACCCGATTAGGGTTTAGGTGATTGATGTGCCTTCAATTGGTTATTTACATGGAATTACTTGATGATTTTTGGTAGGTGATTAGTCCACAATATTTACAACATAACTCCAAATGGTCAACACCTGGTCAACGCATCCAAATGGTTTTAAACCGTTTGCTTCTATGCGGTTTGTGAAATCGTTTGCATTCAAACAGTTTGAAAACATTTGCTCCCAAACGGTTTGGGAAACCATTTGTGCAAGAGGTGGAATACCGTTTGCTAAAGCAAGATTGTGTATAAACTTTGGAATTAACGTCATCATCTTATACCTCATGAACATGGGTTGTTCTTCACGGAATTGCTAGGAAGAACACACAAAAGTATCTCTAGAAGAAGAATAAGCATATATACTAGGAGAAGAGGATGCATTAACAAAGCTTAAGGGTTAGAATTATAAAACCCACCTTAAGATCTGATCTAGAGCTCCAAGATTCTTAGCTTTAATTGTGGATGAATCTCCAAAGGTTGCACAAGGTCCGTTCTTCAAGATTTGGATGGTGAAGATGGCTAGAAAGAAGAGTTGTGTAAGGAAAACTACTAAACCAACCTTCTATTAGAGTTTCCACCATGAATTCGAGATAGGTGATGATCCATACTTACCAACTTAGCTTGGTCGTCCTCCTCTGTTCTAGAGCTTCCTCTTGGTCGGTCCAAAGCAAGGAGATGAGGGGAAATACCTAAAGGAACGATCCTTTGCTTTGAGGAAAAAGGGTGCTTATATATTTTTGGGTATTATCAAGGCAAAGAAAAAGATAGTTATTTCTTTTATTTCTTAAACCCATCCACTCATGCTTGATCCACCCTTGGCCAAGTTTCTTCCTCCTTTTCACATGCAAAACCTCTCTCTTATCCAAGGTTAAAGGAAAAGAAACCAAACACCTTACTAAGTTGCATATATAAAAGGGCCATTTTGCTTAAAACTTGGTTATTTAAATATCAAGACTATCTTTCCTTCTTGATCATTAAAATGAGGCACCCCTCTCATTTTCTTTGCTATACTTGATGCCAAGAGTCATGAGAGATACTCTATAGGATCTATTTTACATGTTGCGCCCTATGTTTTGGGTAAATTGCACTTTACACCAAAACTAGGTTTTAAAGCACAAGGATTGCTCTACAAGCTATATCTTGGTGCTCAAGCTTGTGGAATCCATACCACTACATCATATTCATTCTTATGATGTATAATTATCAGAGTAACATCTTAACATGTGCAATTTGCAATTTAACCCCTCTACTTGGGTAATTTGCACATTAGTCCAAAATTATCAAAACAATATTACAACATTGTTAAAAAAGGACTGAAATAGAAATATAGGTTCCTCAAAAGATTTAATTACATAACACAAGATAACCACAAGCATCTAATCACATATTTAAGCAAAACACCTAGGGTTAGTTCATAACCCAGGTCAGGGATGTTACAAATTATCCACCCCTTACAAGGATTTCGTCCCCGAAATCAACAATACATATTAAGAGAAAAGAGCAGGGTATTTCCTTCTCATCTCTTCCTCTAGTTCCCACGTGGCTTCTTCAATACCACGGTGATTCCATAGGACTTTCACAAGACTTATGTCTTTCTTTTTTAGCTTTTTAATTCTTTTATCAAGGATTGACACTGGTCTTTCCTCATAAGATACATCATCATTCAATTCTACTTCCATAGGTTGCAGAACTGATACTGTATCAGGATGACATTTCCTAAGCATGGAAATGTGAAACATAGGGTGTAACCTTTGTAACTCTGGTGGTAACTCTAGCTTATAAGCTACTCTTCCAATCCGTTCAATGATTGGATAAGGCCCCATAAACCTAGGAGCTAACTTTCCTTTCCTCCCAAATCTAAGAACCCCTTTCCAAGGTGAGACTTTGAGGTACACTCTATCTCCAACCTGGAATTCTAAAGGTCTACGACGCTTATCAGCATAAGATTTCTGCCTATCATGTGCAGTCTTTAACTGTTGTTGTATTGCTTTAATCTTCTCGGCGGTCTGATGCACAAGATCAGGACCTAACAGTTGGTATTCACCAGTTTCATACCAACATAGGGGTGATCTACAACGTCTACCATACAAATCTTCATAAGGTGCCATGTCAATGCTATGTTGATAGCTGTTGTTGTAGGCAAACTCTATCAAGCTTAAGTGTAGATCCCAACTCCCCGTAAATTGAAGAACACATGCTCTAAGCAAATCCTCCAAAGTTTGTATAGTCCTTTCTGACTGTCCATCAGTCTGAGGATGAAAGGTTGTACTAAACCTTAACTGTGTGCCTAAATATTTATGAAGTCGCTCCCAAAAATGACTCGTAAACTGGGGACCTCTATCAGAAACAATGGTAACTGGGACTCCATGCAGCCTTACTATCTCATCAACATATAACTATGCTAGCTTCTCAGCAGAATAGGTTGTTTTGACAGAAAGAAATGTGTTGTCTTTGTCAACCTATCAACTATTACCCAGATGGAATCATGTCCTTTGGCTGTCCTAGGTAGACCAACCACAAAGTCCATGATTACATGATCCCACTTCCACTGTGGTATGGGAAAAGGTTGCATTGTTCCTGCGGGCTTCTGGTGTTCAACTTTAACTTGATGACACACAGGACACTGCATAACGAACTCAGCAACATCCTTCTTCATTCCAGGACACCAATACATATCTTTCAAGTTTCGATACATCTTGGTGCTTCCTGGATGCATAGCATACATTGAAGAATGAGCTTCTTCCAGGACTAACTTTCTCAAGTTATCCACATCAGGCACTATCATCCTACCATGATAACAGGCTACTTGGTCATCTGAGTCATGAAAACCATCTCATTTCTCACTACCATACTCCGATCTAATCAGTTGAACTATAGCATCGACTTGCTGTGCTTCCTTAATCTGCTCTCTCAGAGTAGGTTTTATGTGCATCTCAGCTAACAACCCGGCTAACAATGACACTTTTAACTGTACATTGTCTTGCCTTAAAGAGATAAACATATCTCTCCTAGAGCACACCAAGGAATTCAGCTGTGCTTTATCTAGGGCTGGTGTTGCTGATTTCCTACTTAAAGCATCTGTAACTACATTGGCCTTACCTGGATGGTAATCAATTGTACAGTCGTAATCCTTGATTAAATCCATCCAGCGGAGTTGCCTCATGTTAAGCTCATGCTGAGAAAAGATATACTTAAGGTTCTTATGATCAGTGAAAATCTGGAATGTCTCTCCATAAAGATAATGTCTCCAGATCTTCAAGGCATGAACCACGGCAGGTAGTTCTAGATCGTGTGTCGGATAATTCTCCTCGTGTTTCTTAAGCTGTCGGGAAGCAGAAGAAATCACTTGTTTATCCTGCATCAACACACATCCTAGTCCATTCTTAGAAGCATCACAGAAAACTATATATCCTTTCCCTTGCTCAGGTAACACAAGCACAGGTGCACTTGTTAACCTCTCCTTCAACAACCGAAAAGATTGTTGACACTTGTCACTCCAGGTAAAAGGAACATCCTTCCTGGTCAACTTAGTCAAGGGTAAAGCTATAGAACTGAAGTTCTTAATGAACCTCCGGTAATAGCCTGCCAACCCTAAAAAAACTTCGGATCTCTGTCGGTGTCTTCGGCTGCTCCCAAAGAAGAATAGATTCTACCTTTTTAGGGTCAACACGAATACCTGAGGCAGATATCACGTGTCCAAGGAAAGATACTTCTGGCAACCAGAACTCACACTTGCTAAACTTAGCATATAGCTTGTGTTCTCTTAGTAAAGTTAGAGTCTGACGAAGATGATGCTCATGCTGCTGAGCATCCCTACTATAGATCAGAATGTCATCTATGAAGACAACAACACACTGATCGAGAAAAGGTCGGAAGATTCTATTCATGAGTTCCATAAATGCAGCTGGTGCATTAGTTAGTATGAACGACATAACTGTGAACTCATAGTGACCATACCTTGTCCTAAAGGCAAACTTGGGTATGTCACTATCCTTAATATGTAGTTGGTGATATCCCGATCTCAAATTTATCTTTGAGAAGATGGTTGCACCACACAACTGATCAAAGAGATCATCAATCCTCGGCAGAGGATACTTATTCTTTATCGTTACTTTATTTAATTGTCTGTAATCAATGCACAACCGCATTGATCCATCCTTCTTTTTAACAAAGAGAACCAGAGCACCCCAAGGCGAAGTACTCGGTCGGATGAAATCCTTCTCGAGCAACTCTTGCAACTATTTCTTGAGTTCTGCCATCTCAGCATGCGCCATCCTATATGGTGTTTGTGCTATAGGTTGTGTGTCTGGGATTAGATTGATCTCAAAATCAATCTCCCGAGGTGGTGGTATACCTAGAAGCTCTTCAGGAAATACATCTACAAATTCCCTGACTATCGAAACTTCAGCAGGGTTAGGACTATCCATGGTAGTATCTACCACATGGGCCAAGAATGCATAACATCCTTGCCTCATCAACTTCTCAGAAACCATAGCTGACACAAGACAGGTGGGTAGAATCTTTCTTTCTCCTTGAAAGATCCATGTGTCACTATCATCAGCAAACACAACTTGCTTGGACTCACAATCCAAGACAACCTTATACCTTTCTAAGGTATCCATCCCAAGGATTATATCAAATCCATGCATCTCAAGTGGTATAAGATCCACTTGAATGCGATGTTCAGAAAAGAAGAGAACGCAGGGAGAACATACCTCCTGTAACACAACAGATCCCCTCAACAGAGTTTCTAGCAACAAACTATCTGCTCTATGACTTATAGTCAAGTTGCAGTCAAGAATCACTCTTCGAGTGATAAAGGAGTGTGTGGCACCCAGATCAATTAAAACGAATACAACGTAATTCCATCTGACCTGCCACAACCCGAGGGTTGATCACTGCATCAGGTGGATTCATCGCATAGAATCTTGTCGTCTCCTATGGTTGATTCGGTGCTCGGTGACTAGGTGCGGACGGTCCATCTTGGGACGCGTGTCCACGTCCTCTAGTGTTACCTGGAAACTGTCGCCTTTGAGATCCTTACTGACTCTGCCTTTGAGGTTGAGTCACACTCACTTCTCTGGCTCTGCAGTCCTTCATCAGATGTCCCATCTTTCCACATATGTAACAACTTTTGTTCAGTTGTTGTGGTCTGGGTGGTCCTGTAACTGACATAGATGATGAGCTACGAGCTCCTTCCAAAGATAAGCTTCGTCCTCTACCCCTATTTGATGTCCACTGCGTCTGGGTATTGGATCTAGGTGGTGGTGTAGGTATAGAAAATCTAGGTTTCTTGAAACCTTTAGATGAGGATCCTTGGAACTGGGGATACATCCTCTTGTTCTGGGTCTATCTCTTCTCTGACACAGACTTCTCTATCCTTCTGATAGACTCCATGAAGGTAGCAAACCTTTCCCTATTCTCCAGAGCAGACACAGGAGTAGTCAACTCAGCGTTTAATCCTTTCTCAAAACGCCTAATTCTTTCTTCATCTGTGGTCTCCATGTGCAGACAAAACCGCAACAGCTCCATGAACTTAGCCTCGTACTCACTAATGTTCATTAGACCTTGTCTTAACCTTTCGAACTGAGAGATTTTCTCATCCAGAAACGTCTTAGGGAAATATTTGTTGATAAATTCCCGTCAAAAAACTTCCCATGCAATCTCCACATTAGGCCTCTTTTATTCTTCCATGGTCCACCAATGACCAGCACTCCCCTTGAGAAGATACACATCATGTCTAACCTTCTCAGCTTCTGGGATGTTCAGGATTCTAAAGGCCTTCTCTAGTTCAGTTAACCACAAGTCAGCATTTGTTGGGTCAGCTGTTCCAGCATACTCTGTGGCTCCAACTCGGCGAAGTCGTTCAAACGTCTTGTCGATTCCTTGTCCTTCAGGATGGGTAGGCACCCTAGGTGTAGGTATAGGCATCCTATCAGTCATATGTGTCATGGCAGTCATAAACTGCCCAAACATGGCTTGAACGGCTGGGTTCCCCATGTCAGTTGGATTGAACTGGGGTGGTTCAGGAACAGGTTCTTCTATATCTGGGTTTCTTGCACCTTCTCTGGGTGCAGCAACACTACTCTCTGCAACGTGTTCTTCATGTTCTTCGTGTGGTCCATACATCCTTAATATTATCTTCTCCTCCTGATGAGCAGAAGACACTATCAGACATACTGGAAGACACTAGAACAGACTCAACAACCTAAGTCCTATGTCTCTGTAGACTCAGCGAACCTAGAGCTTTGATACCACTAAATTGTGACGATACTTCTCAGAAAAATGAGATCAACGAATGTGGAAGCAATTAACTAGCAGCGGAATTATTGAAAATCACTAAAAATCAAAACTTTTTGTAAAGAGATCTACAACGATAAAACTCCTTTATAAGGAAACATGATAAGTTATTTACAAACTGATCCATCATTACATCTCTGTAACAGACACATCTCGAGGATGATAAGCCTCAATTGCCCTGTTAACTATTTAAGGCAAGATACAAAATCTTGAGGCTTTACCCCAAAAATATCAGATCTATATTAAACATCTACTGACTCCTAGGACCTGAGAGTACAGAGACGACACATAGGACATTCTATCTACAAGACTTTGACAGACAGTGTCTCCACCTGAGGATCACTGCTGTCCCTGATGTTGTTGTTGCTCACCCACTGATGGTTTCCTTCGTCCTTGGCATCTACCTAAAAAGTCAAATCCCACGGGGGTGAGACAATTGAATAATTGTCCCAGTGAGAGTTATAACTCTCCGCCAGAAGCATTGTTATTGCGATACTGGAATAACATTAAGTAGTAAAACTATAACATTCAACAGCAGATAAAACATTGTGTAAACTAAGAAAAGCAACATTCTTTTAAGCAATCATTTCAATTATAACTTAATTGAATGACAAGACGTATAACAATAAGGAATATGAAGAACATGTATACTAGTTATTTAACTAGAACACTATAAACAATGTAACATCAATCATTGTTTCTCATAGTTCAACCTAAGCAAATATGCTACACGGCTGATTACATTTTACAAACATTTTTATGCCCTGAGGAGATGAGTTACACCTCTCATACTCCAACCGACCATTACTAAATCACAATCGATACCATACATAGGTCATCAGAAGAGCCGGATTCCTATGACCTCATCTTCCTCAGTCAGTGTGAGGATCAACATGCAGGACATCTTGTGTCTCTTCTATAATAGCTTTCCAGGGTATTCTGGCAACTTCGGTATTAGAGTTACAGTGGCGTTCTGTACTCTCTTCGCCATCGAGGGATTTCTTGTTTATCTCACATCGATGCGGCATTAATAATATCATCGGGAGATTAGTGATACATCATCCCGGAATAAACATATAATGAAGGATTGAGATATTAATGATACACCTCATATCAAATCCTACATTAGGACGTAAGGATATTCACGTCCATAACCCCCACATACTCAAAAGTATTTTTCTCCAGGAGTTCCCTTAGGAAAACCTGTTTCACCATCATTTAACTTCTGACAATGATGGATCTATGGTCAGGGCTCTACATGATATCATTATACTTGATTATTTAAGTACATTATGACATTCTTTTATCATCAGACATGTTTTCATACATAAACCAATAAGACAATTGCTATAAAGAAAGAGTACTAATTGTATCAAGTTCATATCACATTTGTTAACATTGGGATGTCAATCCCTAACCATCTCATCATTGTGATTCAGGATCATGGGTGTTCAAACCCTTAGATCATCAAAACACTTATTACCAAGTAACATACTATCATCAAGTCATTTAACAGCATGACCTTGATTGTAACAATTCAGATATTTCTCATGGCTCATACAGCCTATAAATCTCATGTGTTACCTCTTACTAGGCAACATAGCATATCATTACTTTCAAGACTTATAAAGTGATTTCAATGAATATGACATCATAACCCTTACCTGGCTATGATCACTTCTTGATAAAGACTTGTATGACTAACACAATTGATAACATGCACATTACATCTATATCAACACAATACAATTTATTTCCAAGTTAAGTATAGAACACCACGGCTGGTTTCTAGGGTTAGGGTTTCTTATTTAATTCAATTAGGGTTATTCAACCCCTTTTACTTACAAAAGCATAATGATTCCTCATTTCATACTCAAGTATAGAGTTTCATGCTTAAGAGTGTAACCCAAAATTTGGGTTTATTGTTCATATCATCACACTACCCTAGATTAGGGTTTACTATTCACATTACTTCACATTACTAGATTAGGGTTTACTATTCACATTACTTCACATTACCCTAGATTAGGGTTTACTATTCACATTACTTCACATTACCCTAGATTAGGCTTTACTATTTACATTACATCACATTACCCTAGATTAGGGTTTACTATTCACATTACTTCACATTACCCTAGATTAGGGTTTACTATTCACATTACTTCACATTACCCTAGATTAGGGTTTACTATTCACATTACTTCACATTTCAATGAATTAAGATCATACTATCATCATGTATGGGGATTACTTCTCTTAGTGCCCCAAATTAGGTTAAGATTCATTAACCATCATAATTAGGGTTTCCATGATCTCACTATGAAGGATCATACCCTAATTAGATGCATTCATACATATTGGAGGTTATTACTTGATTCTTATTCATATAAGGAGTCTTCTCTCTCCTCTTTCTATGTGATGATGATTACATCACCCTTGATTAGACTAAGTCAAATCAACCTTGACAACATAAGTTATGTCATCACTATTATGGTCATTAGGGTTTACTTGATCAAGGGGTATTAGTCACACTATCCCATCAAGGGTACTTTTGTAATGTTCACCATTGGTCATAACATGCATTAATCCACTAATTACTTGGTCCCTTAGTCACTTTAGGTATCATTGAGGTTTAAGTTAATCAACCACTAAACCATCTTGACCACTAAGGCATCAAACGATCTTGACCTTTTTAAACCTCAAACGGTCTTGCACTCTAGACCCTCAAACGGTCTTGAAACAACCTTGAAACCAATTGGTGTTGTTGACCGTTTGGTCTAGTTTGACTTTTGAAACCGTTTGGTAAAGTGCACACTCAAGACCGTTTGGTCATGAAGACAGTTTGGCCAAGTTGACTTTGAAACCGCATGGACACAACCGTTCTTGAAACCACATGAGCACCAAACGGTTTGGGATCATTTGGTCCCAAACGGTCTTGAGACCGTTTGGTCCAAACCACCTCAAAACTGCATGGACCAAAAAGTGTCTCAACCACTTCAATTGAGTTAGGGTTTCCAAGGTTGAACCCCTCAATCGTTCATGCACTTGTTAGCCACTTATCAATTGAGTCAATTAGGTCAACCCTCAACTGATTTGACCCTCAATTGACCCTCAATTTATCACCAATTAGGGCTTGGATCGATTGAATTAGGGTTTGGAATCGATCACCCTTCAACATGTATCAACATGAGTCTACTTGATTTGAATCCATGGAAACATCAATCAATTTGGTCATGACCTGACCCCAAACGGTCTTGGGATCATTTGGATGACCTCCAAACGGTCTTGAGACCGTTTTCTCAAGTCACCATAAAAAACGAACTTAACCAATTAGGGTTTGGCTCATAAGATTGATCACTAGGTCAACAATCAATTGTACTTCAACTTATTGCCTTTCAATCTTCAATCACTTAACCATAGTCAACCCTAGACCTCCAAACGGTCTTGGGATCGTTTGGACATCCTCCAAATGGTCCTGAGACCGTTTGCCCATTAATTCATCAAAAACTAAGACATTCACTTAAGGTTTGAACCCTAGGTTTGGTCACCAAATCAGCACTTAATCATTTATCAACTTGTTATCATTGGACCCTCAATTGGTCAACCCCACTTAACCCTAGACCTCCAAATGGTCTTGGGTTGTCAAACGGTCTTGAGACCGTTTGGGTGATCCCAAAATGGTTTTGAAACCGTTTGGGCCACTCAACCCAAACTTCAACTTGATTCAATCATTGAAATCAGCAAATAACCCGATTAGGGTTTAGGTGATTGATGTGCCTTCAATTGGTGATTTACTTGGAATTACTTGATGATTTTTGGTAGGTGATTAGTCCACAATATTTACAACAGACCTCCAAATGGTCAATGCTTGGTCAACGCATCCAAACGGTTTTAAACCGTTTGCTTCTATGCGGTTTGTGAAACTGTTTGCATTCAAACGGTTTGGGAAACCGTTTGTGCAAGAGGTGGAAGACCGTTTGCTAAAGCAAGATTGTGGATAAACTTTGGAATTAACATCATCATCGTCTACCTCAAGAACAGGGGATGTTCTTCATGGAATTTCTAGGAAGAACACACCAAAGTATCTCTAGAAGAAGAATAAGCATATATACTAGGAGAAGAGGATGCATTAACAAAGCTTAAGGGTTAGAATTATAAAAACCGCCTTAAGATATGATATAGAGCTCCAAGATTAGTATCTTTAATGGTGTATGAAGCTCCAAATGTTGCCCAAGGTCCGTTCTTCAATATTTGGATGGTGGAGATGGCTAGAAAGAAGAGTTGTGTAAGGAAAACTACTAAACCAACCTTGTATTAGAGTTTCCACCATGAATTCGAGCTAGGTGATGATCCATACTTACCAACTTAGCTTGGTCGTCCTCCTTTGTTCCATAGATTCCTCTTGGTAGGTCCAAAGTAAGGATATGAGGGGAAAGAACTAAAGGAACGATCCTTTGCTTTGAGGAAAAAGGGTGCTTATATATTTTTGGGTATTATCAAGGCAAAGAAAAAGATAGTTATTTCTTTATTTCTTAAACCCATCCACTCATGCTTGCTCCACCCTTGTCCACGTTTCTTCCTACTTTTAACATGAAAAACCTCTCTCTTATCCAAGGTTAAAGGAAAAGAAACCAAACACCTTACTAAGTTGCATATATAAAAGGGCCATTTTGCTTAAAACTTGGTTATTTAAATATCAAGACTATCTTTCCTTCTTGATCATTCAAATGATGCGCCCCTCTCATTTTATTTGCTCTAATTGATTCCAATAGTCATGAGAGATACTCTAGAGGATCTATTTTACATGTTGCACCCTATGTTTTGGGTAAATTGCACTTTACACCAAAACTAGGTTTTAAAGCACAAGGATTGCTCTACAAGCTATATCTTGGTGCTCAAGCTTGTGGAATCCATACCACTACATCATATTCATTCTTATGATGTCTCATTATCAGATTAACATCTTAAAATGTGCAATTTGCAAGTTAACCCCTCTACTTGGGTAATTTGCACATTAGTCCAAAATTATCAAAACAATATTACAACGTTGTTCAAAAAGGACTGAAATAGAAATATAGGTTCCTAAAAAGATTTAATTACATAACACAAGATAACCACAAGCATCTAATCACATATTTAAGCAAAATACCTAGGGTTAGTTCATAACCCAGGTCAGGGATGTTACAGGCGGGGCTAGGGTTGAGAGCTTGAGGGAGCTAGAGGTTGAATCAGATGATTTTTCTCTAGTTGATAGGGAGAAAAATCGGCCAAACCTTACTTATGTTTGCTCCACCCCAACCATTGGTCAAGTTCTGTGACTCAAAAACTCAACCGATCGGCTCTTCAAAAAAGCTCTCGGCCTCTGATCGGTCGAGTTGGCAACTCGATTGATGGTCAACCTAGACCAACATTAGAAATTCTAATTTCTAGCCATTTGAGTGCTAATTAAATTTATTTTTCAAGTCCATTTTGTATTTTAAACATACTTAGGAACATATCACTCATCATTGGGTACTATTTTGTGATAAAATAAGTGTTTGCAAAAAATATCCAAAAATAAGAGAAAAACAAGGCAAAAGGAACGTGAAAATTGATTTTTAGTATATTAGCCAGCAATGGTGATCAAAACATAGGCAAAGCATATAGGATAAATGGCAACTAGATAGAAGACATGTCAGATTCATTTAAGGCAATTATGAGTAGTTTAAATCTAATAAAGTTAAATTGCTCTCTAGCTAGAGGTTTAGTGAAAATGTCTGCCAATTGATTTTTTGTCTCCACATGCGTGATATAGATATACTTTTTGGCAATGTGATCACGAAGAAAGTGATGGAAAATCTCTATATGATTATCTCTAATATGCAATATAGGATTATATGACAAGTTAATTGCACTAGTATTATCACAATAGAAAGGAGAAGCATCAAAATGAATGTTAAAGTCTTGGAACATTTTCTTCATCCATAGGACCTACGCACAAC
This sequence comes from Alisma plantago-aquatica, assembly GCA_963693085.1. NCBI lineage: Eukaryota > Viridiplantae > Streptophyta > Magnoliopsida > Alismatales > Alismataceae > Alisma > Alisma plantago-aquatica. Next base: position 1,099,429,750 of record OY856409.1, on the reverse strand, counting down.
AACTCCCGACTGCAATGTATTCAGCATCGGTGGTTGATAATGCCACTGTGCTTTGTTTCTTGGAGAACTAAGACACCAAACATTGTCCTAGGATAAAGCAAGTGCCACTTGTGCACTTTCTATCAATCAAGCATCATGTGTAATCCACATCACTATAAGCAATGAGAGTAAAGTCCCTTGACTTAGGATACCATAGACCAAAATTTAAAGCTTTAGCTAAGTACCTTAAAATCATCTTAACAGCTATAAGATGTGATTTTTTAGGATTAGATTGAAAGTGAGCACACAAGACAACACTAAACATTATATAAGGTTTAGAGGCAGTTAAGTAAAGTAAACTTCCAATCATACCTCTATAAAGCTTCTCATCTACCTTCTCACCTTATTCATCCTTATCAAGTTTGGCGGTGTTTGATATGGGCGTGTCCATCGGCTTGGTGTTCTCCATCCCAAACTACTTGAGTAGCTCACATGTGTACTTGCCTTAGTTGATGAAATTCCCATCTTTAGTTTGTTTGATTTGAAAGCTGAGGAAGAGAGTAAGCTCACCCATCATAATCATCTCAAACTCACTCTTCATAAGATCACTAAACTCCTTGCAAAGATCAAGATTAGTTCTGCCAAAAATGATATCATCAACATATATTTGAATGATAAGAAAATTATTAGAAGTGTGCTTTAGAAACAAGGTAGAATCTATTTTGCCCATCATATACCTATGATCTAACCAAAAGTTCTTTAATTTCTCATACCAAGCTCGAGATTCTTGTTTGAGTCCATAGAGAGCTTTTTGTAACAAATAAACATGGTTAGGTAAACTATCATGTTCAAATCTCGGGGGTTGTGCAACATACACTTCCTCCTCAATTGTATGATTCAAAAATGCACTTTTAACATCTATTTGATAAAGATAAAGTTTTTATAACTAGTAAAAGCAAGCAATATATGAATGGACTCAAGTCTAGCTACAGGTGCATATGTTTCATCAAAATGTATACCTTCATGTTGATTGTAGCCTTGAGCCACTAACCTTGCTTTGTTCCTTACTACTTTGCTGCTTTCATCTAACTTTTTGCGGTAGACCCACTTGGTGATAATGATCTTTCTATCACTTGGTCTTGGCACTAGTATCCAAACTTTGTTCTTTTCGAATTGCTCCAACTCTTCTTGCATAGCTAGGATCCATTCATCATCACAAAGATCTTCTTTGATGTTCTTTGGCTCGAGTTGTGAGATGAAGGTGTTTTTGACTTGTTCTTTGTTGAATGCAGCTCGTGTCTTCACTCTTTCAAATGGACCACCTAAAATTAGCTCTTTTGTATGATTCTTTGCGAATCGAGGAGTTGGATATTTCTTCTCTTCATCTTTCTCTTCTTCTTGGGTAACCACCTCTTTTCCCTTTTGGGTGATGTTGAGTTATTTTAGAATAGGAATTATCACACATGCAACATCATCATTTGGAACAATATCTTTGGGAACAGAGTGGTTAGTCTCAATAAACTTAACATTTATAGATTCTTCAACTTTAGCAAGATCAATATTAAACACTTTATAAGCCTGGCTAGTAGTTTTATAGCCAAGAAAGAAAGCCTTATAAGATTTCAGATCAAACTTGTTGAGAGAATCTATCGTATTCAAAACAAAATAAGAACATCCGAAAACATGAAAATACTCGATAGAAGGCTTTCTACCACGCCATAGCTCATAGGGGGGGTTCTCTAAAGAAGGATGTGTAAATAATTGCTTTTGCACAAAACATGAGGTACTGACAGATTCAACCCAAAACTTCTTTGGAGTATCATACTATAAAAGCACGGTCCTAGCCATCTCCTGTAAATACCTATTCTTCCTCTCTACAACCCCATTTTTTTGAGGTGTTTGAGGTGAATAAAACTTATGTGCATAGCCATATTCTTGATAAAAATGTTCAAAAAGATCATTTTCAAATTCTCCTCTATGATCATTACGGATGGAAATGATCTGGCAAGAATCTTTTGTTGGATCTAGGGCTCTAGAGGGGGGTGAATAGAGCTTTGAAATTCTCACAAGATAAGTTAGACCTTGAAATTATATCAATCAAAACCAATAGCTTAAGGACAATTTGAAGTCTTAACTAAACAAGCATAGCAAGGATGAGAGAGATTGAAACAAGCACTTGGATAAGGTGGTCTAGAGTGGTTCCACTCTCCAAACTAGGAGAGAGTCAATACACTACCTAAAGATGTCAACCTCTAGGACTTTGCAATCCATGTATACTTATATTCCATTCATAAAAGATACAAGGAGACCACCAACATCCAAGGACTTACCTATTCAAGACAAGAGTCTTCTACCTACATAAAGACTTACCCACTTGATCAAGACGTCTTCAGCCTTTAACAAGGACTTACCCACACTTGCATCAAGTATTTGGCCTTGAAGGAATTTGTCCACTCTTCTTGAATCTTGGCCTTGCCCTTCTCCTTCACCTGGAGAAGATCTTCACCTCTTCTTCAACCTTAAAGAAGAATAGCAATAGCTTCACCTTCGCTTAGAGTAGCTTGCTTCACCTTTTCTTCTTTGAGAAAAAGGGGTAGGGAAGATGGAATGGAATGAGAGCTTTACAAGCACAAGGAAGTATCTCTCTTACAACTGGCCTAACTCACTCATAATCATGAAATGCTTTGTAAATGAGAGAGAGAAAGGAGCTCAAGGAATTGCAACACACTCAACTATAGAAAGTACTTATAATTGCATGAATAAGCAAACTTGGAATGAACTCCAAGGGGTCCTATTTATAGCTGGGGGTGTTCCCTTGAGTGTGGGATCATTTAAGGGTAAAATACAGCCATTTTCCAAGTTGAAACGGATCTATTCTCGCTCAAAAGAACTCACCAACACTTATAATCACTTTTTCTACATTTTCCATACAGTACATTTGGTTGAGTTTCAATAAAGGTAACTCGACCGATCCATTAAGTGACAAAGTTAATTTTCAAACTATCAGTCGAGTTTGTTCTGAGAAACTCGACTGATGAGCTAAAATCAGTCTTGCTCAGTGAGTCAGTCAGTCGAGTTCTATGAGTGTGCAACTCGATCGATTGGTCTCTCTAGAAAATCCATCACTGGATGGGTCGAGTTTCCAACTCGACTGATAAACAACCTGTGAAAAATTTTCTAAATTGACATTTGAGTGATGAAAAGTTGAAATTAAGTGTCTCTAATTTTTTATCATCTTAGTTACAAGTCATATCATCAATACAAGTGATTACAAAAATCATCTAAGTTCATTTGGAGTGATTTCCTAAAATGTGCACTTGCATTGCTTTTGACTTGAACTTGAACAAGCTAGGGCTTGTGTAAATTGATCCTTTTCATGTACCTAAAGCCTGAAATCAATCTTGAACAAACATATTAAATGCATAGGAATGGAATGGTTAAGTCATTATTAATATATAGGCAATGTATAACTCTCAAGTCAACATTCTCCCCCTTTTTGACAATGACAAACCATTCATCAATCATATTGAAAAGGATATGTAAAGTTATACCTTTGCCTTGTGAATTGCAAGGGGGTTCATGATTTGAACAATGTGAATTACGCCCCCCCTCAATCTATGCTTACTCTTACCTGCATAGTTAGTCTATCTACACAAAGCAACATGACATATATATACAATGTAGTCCTTTAGCAAGTCACATGATAATGTATATAATGAACAAGAAAAAGATCACATAGGAAATAAAAGCAATATGGTTGAGCTTAAAACATTGAACTTCTCTCACCCTTTCGAAATTATCAAAAAGGAAGGGGGTAGAAGAGCACAGAAATGGTTCTTCTCTAAGAACAACCAAACATACATCCATAACATGCAATCTCAAAGCATACACTAAATAGAGACGAGAGAAACAAACAGTTGAAGTCATAATCAAAACATGGTAAACATGGCACCAACTCATGAGATATAGTAAATCAAAGAGTAAGTGTACAAAGGATTAAGATTACAACCCAGAAAGCATGTTCTCAAAAACAACTACAAGCCAAAATGATGAAAACTAGATGACAAGATAGTATAGCTCAGAAAATGTGCCCATATGTTTTTAATACAAAACAGCCTAGAAAATATATATATATATATATATATATGTATATGATTAGCATCTAGACTAAAAACTAGAGAATCTAAACATCTATGTCATCTATGTCCACATCATCAACATTGTCATCAACATCAGAAGCTTCAGGATCATAGTTGTCATCTCTGTCTGAAGGTGCATCAGAGACAAAAACATCACCAGAGGCACTAGAAAAACCATCAGAGCCACCATCATCCTCATCATCCTCAGAAGCCTTCTCATCAGCAACAACAACCTCCTCATTAGCCTAGTCTGTCATCTCCTCATAATCAAGAGAACCAAAACCACAACCGAGCCAACGCGCATTCTGCTCAACCCAAGACATGCCAAGATCATGAAGCACATTGGCTTGTGGGAAGGAAGGAGCACATAAGCACAACTAACAAGACTAGAAAGAAGAGTGGCCAAGGGGCCAGCTGGCAGAGGCATCACTCCAGGGGTAGATCCACCAACAGCAGAGGGTGTAGCAGCAGAAGTAGTAGGTGGAGGGGCAAGGTAAAAGTGATCGTATGCATAGGATGCATAGCCATCTCCTGGGTAAGGCTGGTAGGTAGGATAAGGGTGTGCATAGGACTAGTTCATGTTGGACATGATGGCACAAAGGTCCTGATGTAGGTTCTCCTAAATCTAAAGGTTATACGCATGTTGATGCATCATGTAGCCTATAAGGGTTTCATTAGATATATGGAACGAGGCGCAGACAGATCGGGTAGGCTAAAGTGGTGGAGGTGCACGGGTAGAGGTAGTGGTAGAGGTAGAGGTATTAGGTGTGGTAGAGGATGGGATAGGAACATACTTCTTAAATGTAGTTTCACTGATGCAAACTCCTTTCCAGGCAGGTTTGTAGTGCAGGTCATGGGAATGGCAAGTTGGAAAAGACCACATATCAGGGCTGGGTAGGGTGGGTGGGTGCCACAGGTGTTCTTTCCTGAGTAAAAGTGACTTATATGGTGCAGAACGTATCTTTCCCACTTGACTCCTATGTTCTTAAAGAGACAGTGCATAATTACCACAATGTTTTCTACAATTTCACTCAGATTTTTCTTGGGATGAATATTGCAGTTAACAACTAAGGCAAGTATGTGGTTCTTGAGATCTAAGGCTGAGGAGGGAAGGGTACACTTCTTCCTATATGGAAATTGAGGCTTCTTCAAATATTTGTGAATATTAGGGAGAGTAAGAGCATATTTCTTGTAGAAAGCCTCTGGCTTGACTAGGTAAAAATACTCAGGGTAGTTCTTTTGCCAGGTGTCATTCACTTCAGTACCCAAAAATAAGATGTTCAGGGTATCCTCAGAGACTTAGAATTTTTTTCCGACGATCATGGAAGTGAGGACTACTTGAGTATTAGGCGGGGGTATGAGAGTGTCATAATTTCAATGAAAATTTGCACAGAATTTCTAAACAACTTTGGTGCTTGTGATGGAATTGGTTTAGCACACACGTTCAACACTCAAGGCAGAGAGGTGGTGGTTGTACAACAATTCAGCCACTTGATCAATGACCTCTTATCTTTGTATGTGTGGCTCAAACAAGGCACAAAACATAAAGGGGTTCCTAAGAAGGAGCTCCTTGTACTTATTAAGAGCCTCATTGGAGACAAAGAAGGTGTCATCAAAGGGAATGAGATGCGAGTTGGTAGACGATGATGGTGCACAACCAGGGCGGCACTCTTTCTCATGTTGGATGCCATGGAGACGAAATGGAGAGGATAGGGAGAGAAAAAATGAGAGAAACACCACCAAAACTCATCCACAGACCTAGGGTTGATAGGAAAGAGGTAAAACAAGGCCGATCTAGGTTGAACTAGGGCTAGGGAGAGGAAGTTCGGGGCTAGGGTTGAGAGCTTGAGGGAGCTAGAGGTTGGATCAGTTGATTTTTCTCTAGTAGAGAGGGAGAAAAGTCGGTCAAACCTAACTTATGTTTGCTCCAGCCTGATCATCACTCGAGCTTTGTGACTCAGAAACTCAACCGATCGATTCTTTGAAAAATCTCTCGACCTCTGATCGGTCGAGTTGGCAACTTGACTGATGGTCAACCTGGACCAACATTAGAAATTATAACTTCTAGCCATTAGAGTGCTAATTAAATTTATTTTTCAAGTCCATTTTGCATTGTAAACATACTTAGGCACATATCACTCATCATTGAGTACTATTTTGTGATAAAATAAGTGTTTGCGAGAAATACCCAAAACAAGAGAAAAAAAACAAGGCAAAAGGAACATGAAAATTGATTTTTAGCAAATTAGCAAGAAATGGTGATCAAAACATAGGCAAAGCATATAGGATAGTTGACAACTAGCTAGAAGGCATATCAGATTCATTCAAAGCAGTTATGAGAAGTTTAGATCTAATAAAGTTAAATTGCTCTCTAGCTAGAGGTTTAGTGAAAATGTCCGCCAACTGATTTTCTGTGTCCACATGTTTGATGTAGATATCCTTTTTGGCAATGTGATCATGAAGAAAGTGATGGTGAACCTCTATATGCTTAGCTCTACTATGCAAGATAGGATTATATGACAAATTAATTGCACTAGTATTATCACAATAGATAGGAGAAGCATCAAAATGAATGTTAAAGTCTTGGAGCATTTGCTTCATCCATAGGACCTGGGCACAACAACTCTCGATTGCAATGTATTCAGCCTCGGTGGTTGATAATGCCACTATGCTCTGTTTCTTAGAGAACCAAGATACCAAGCATGGTCCTAGGAGAAACCAGGTGCCACTTGTACACAATCTATCAATCAAGCATCATGTGTAATCCGCATCATTATAAGCAGTAAGAGTAAAGTCCCTTGACTTGGGATACCATAGACCAAAATTTGAAGTTTTGGCTAAGTACCTTAAAATCCTCTTAACAACTATAAGGTGTGATTTCTTAGGATTTGATTGAAAGTGAGCACACAATCCATCACTAAATATTATACCAGGTCTAGAGACATTTAAGTAAAGTAAACTTCCAATCATACCTCTATAGAGCTTCTCATCTACCTTCTCACCTTCTTCATCTTTGTCAAATTTGGCGGTGTTTGACATGGGTGTGTCCATCGACTTGGTGTTCTCCATCCCAAAGGGCTTGAGTAGCTCACATGTGTACTTGCCTTGGTTGATGAAGTTCCCATCTTTAGTTGTTTTATTTGAAAGATGAGGAAGAAAGTAAGCTCACCCATCATACTCATCTTGAACTCACTCTACATAAGATCACTAAACTCCTTACAAAGATCAAGATTAGTTCCGCCAAAAATGATATCATCAACATATATTTGAATGATAAGAAAATTGTTATAAGTGTGCTTTAGAAACAAGGTGTAATCTACTTTGCCCATGATATACCCATGACCTAAAAAAAGTTCTTTAATTTCTCATACCAAGATTGAGGTACTTGTTTGAGTCCATAGGGATCTTTTTGCAACAAATAAACATGGTTAGGTAAACTATCATGTTCAAATCCTGGGGGTTGTGCAACATACACTTCCTCCTCAATTATACCATTCAAAAACACACTTTTAACATCCATCTGATAAAGAAGAAAGTTTTTATAGCTAGCAAAAACAAGCAACATATGAATGGACTCAATCTAGCTACAGGTGCATATGTTTCATCAAAATCTATACCTTCTTGTTTATTGTAGCCTTGAGCCACTAACCTTGCTTTATTCCTTACCACTTTGCCGCTTTCAACTAGCTTGTTGTGGTAGACCCACTTGGTGCCAATCATATTTCTATCACTTGGTCTTGGCACTAGGGTCCAAACTTTGTTCTTTTCGAATTGGTCCAACTCTTCTTGAATAGCTAGGATCCATTCATCATTTCTAAAAGCTTCTTTGACGTTCTTTGGCTTGAGTTGTGAGATGAAGGCGTTGTTGGCTTGTTCTTTGTTGAATGCAGCTTGTGTCTTCACTCTTTCAAATGGATCATCTAAAATCAGCTCTTTTGTATGATTCTTTGTAAATTGGGGAGTTGAATCCTTCTTCTCTTCATCTTTCTCTTCTTCTTGGGTAACCACCTATTTTCCCTTTAGGGTGATTTTGAGTTCTTTTAGAATAGGAATCACCTCACCTGCAACATCATCATTTGGAACAATATCTTTGGGAATAGAGGGGTTAGTTTCAATAAACTTAATATTTATGGATTCTTCTACTTTAGCAAGATCAATATTAAACACTCTATAAAGCTTGCTAGAGTGATATAGCTTAGAAAGAAAGCCTTATAAGATTTTAGATCAAACTTGTTGAGAGAATCTTTCATATTCAAAACAAAACAAGGACATCCAAAAAATATGGAAATACTCGATAGAAGGTTTTTTACCACGCCAAATATCATAGGGGGGTTTCTTTAAAGAAGGATGTGTGATACTCTAAAATCATGGCCCTAGCCATCTCCTGTAGTGACCCGTTCTTCCTCTCTACAACCCCATTTTGTTGAGGTGTTTGAGGTGAAGAAAAGTTATGTGCATAGCCAGATTTTGACAAAAACGTTCAAAAAGATCATTTTCAAATTCTCCCCCATGATCACTACGGATGGAAACGATCCAGCAAGAAGCTTCATTCTCAACTCATTTACAAAAACTCAATAAAACATCAAGCATGTCACTTTTGGAAATGAGAAAGAAGCTCCAAGTATATCTAGAGAAATCATTGACAATAACAAGGCAATACTTAGAACCACAAAGCGATTGTGTTCTCATTGGTCTAAATAGATCAATGTGAAGAAGTTCAAGAGCTCTGTTGGTACTAAGGACTCCTTTGAATTTGAAGGAGGACTTGGTTTTCTTTCCTTGGGTACAAGGTTGGCATTCCTCATCCTTTTCAAGATCCAATTTGGGAAGTCTCTTGACCAAGTCCTTTTTGCTCAACTTCTTCAATTGATGCATATTTACATGACCAAGCTGACGATGTCAAAGAGAAATAGCATTTGAGTTGACTACTAGGCATCTACCAAAAATTGCCTTAATAGAGTCAAGCACAATTACATAAAGATTACAACTTCTAGTTCCCTTATATATGACTTGATAGGTGAGGGAATCTAGAATTAAGCATTCAAAAGAAGTAAATAGCACAAGGTAACCATTATCATATAATTTACTTACACTAATTAAATTGTGATGTAGGACACCCACAAAGAGAACATTCTTGATACACAAGGATTCACCTACATCACCCTCACCTTTGACCTTACCTTTCTTGTTGTACCCAATGGTAACCAAACCTCCTTTCCTTTTAGTGAAGTTGTTGAAATGGTTTATATCACCTGTCATATGCTTAGTGCAGACACTATCAACAATCCATCTACCTTCTTCCTATAAGAAAGGAGAGTGTCGATTCCCAGCTTAAACTTTGGGATCTAGAATTAGCTCGAGGACCCATTTCATCTTTGGGTTGGCCCCCTTAGGCTTGTAAGAACAATAAGTAGAGTAATGATAATCACACTTGCAATGAGAACAAACCATAGGGTTCTTAGTGTTGGAGGACTCTCTAAGGAAAAAGGAGGTCTCCTTGCCCTTTTTCTTATCTTTTGCTTTGTTCTTGCCCTTAGGTGCTCCCCCTTCAAATCCCCTTGAGAGATATGATATTAGAAGACAAACTAGCAATATCATCTCTAGCATGAACAGTGTCAGCCTATAAATAGAAGGCTTTAGTCAAATAAGAATCTTTCTCAAGAGAAATAGAAGCAATATCATTACTAGGCAAGATGGGTCTAGAAGATAAATCATTAACTTGACCAAGAAACCTAACATTTTCATATTTAAGCACTTGAATTTCCTTAAGATAAACATCCCTCTCATCCCTACGAGCATCAATAATAAGCTTAAATTCAACATTTTCAGTTTTAAGAGTTTCGAGCTCATTTTGGCACATTTGGTTATCTTCCTTAAGCGTTTCAATGTTCTTAAGGTAGACACCATTCTCTACTTCAGTCCATTGTATTGTAGCTCAAGATCAAGATATCGGCCTTACAAGTTATCAATGCTTTGAAGATGAGTTTTCTCATTAAGCTCAAGAATTTCAAGTTTGGCATACAAATCATCAATAATTGTTTCCTAACCTTTTTCTTTTAGATTTACATTTTGTAAAAGAAGAACGGGTAGAAACAAGAATATCAATAATAGCTTCCTTAGATAACTCATGCAAGCTTACCTCACTTATCTCACCAATTTCTTTACTAGTAGAGGCCATGAGTGCAAGGTGGCACTCTCCATATTTTTCGTAGCTAGAGCCACTTGAGGATGGTTCCTCCCAAGTTGCATGAGTTGCATTCTTGTGTCTTTTCTCCTTCTTATCCTTCCTCTTATACTTGCTCTCCTTCTTGTACTCTTCCTCCTTCTTGGAGTTGCCCTTGTGGTGTGACTTTCTTGACTTGGACATTCACTCTTGTAGTGTCCCTTTTCTCCACACTTGTAGCATCTAGGAGTAGAGGAGGAGGATTGCTTTCCCTTGAAGTGATCGCCCATGATGTAGTTGTCTTCATGCTCACTAGGGCCATCATCTTCACTTGAGGAGGGTGATGTCTGACAAGCAAGTTGTTGTTTAAGGATGACCGCCTCCACTTGTGCTTTGAAAGCACTATCTTTGATCTTATTGGCTTCCTTATCTTCTTGTTTGGCTTCTTCTTCTTGCTTGTCAAGCCTTGGTTCATGGGCATGGAGGTTTCCAATGAGCTCTTTGGTTGGGATGTCACCATGGCTCCTCAATTATTCAAAGGAGGTTACCTTTGGCTCCCATCTCTTTGGTAGAGTCCTCAAGATCTTGGAGTTGATTACACCTCTATCCAAAGTGTTGCCCAAAGCAGCTAGGCCATTGATGATGACTGTTACACCCCGATCTCACAATTACCATTAATCGTGAGATTAGGGCATAAATTGAGGATTTAACGTAATACAAAGATCACCCTTAACTTTTTATTCTTTTTCAAACTCTTTGTTTTCTCGCATTGAACCACATAAACTAACTTTACAAGGGAATCTAAACATTTATTTCTCTAATCTAATTTCAACAGTAAAAATGCATGAATGAACATTCATTATGTTTCTCATACTTTAAGCACATAAGAGTTACTGATTCACATATATTGCTAAAAGAGAAATAATGTTATACATCATCATTTACAACTCTCTCTTATTTCTTTACAAGGTCCTAGAGTGACAAGGACCGACTGAACTTAACTATACTCAGACTTAACTCTAGTGGAATATCTACTCTAATGCAATGACCTTCTTTAAGTCCATGTGATATCCCTAAAAATTGTGAGTAGAGGGTTGAGCCTACTCGCTCAGTGAATGAGTACTTCAAAGAAACAGTCTAAAGAACTGATATAATTACAAATATACTTTTGAGCAACTGATATCAATTATAACAGTAGTAAGCTTTGAAGAGACTGATCATTGAAAATCATAAATATGGCATGATACTCTAGATACCTACAAGAGTAAATCAATATATGAGCATGCTTGATTAATTTCAAAGAGAACTAATCATTCAGAAATATATAAAGAATAATTGAATAATTGCACACACTTGTTTAACCTCTCATTCATTTTATTATGCCCTGATCATATGCATTGTACTCTATATATGAAGACTCGTAGCGAACTACGATCTCACCGTACAAGACTTAGCTGTCACACTCGAGAATGCTAAGCCTGACTACGTCATTGGTCTGCAACAGGAAAATGGCTCTCTAGCCTCGGCATACCTATTATGCCGTAAAAACTGGACTCCTCTTATAACCTGAGCACATAGGCGGAGAGTCAAGCCACCTATTGGCTTTACTATACTCTAGTGCCACCAGGATCTTTGGTTGATGTTGGACACTACATTCTGTATTTTAAGGAGACTTCCACTAGGGCTTCGTCCCCTGTACCACCTGTTAGTACGTTCTGACCCCCGTATATTGGACACTGCCAGGGTTAGGTCATTTCATCCCTACGACGCAGACCTCTCATAGGGAATCTATGGTGTTTAGGGCCCCTAAGTCTATTATTTTATTATTCTTGAAAAGCTCTTACTATAATGTGTCTTTTCCTACTTTTACTTGACTCTGGTATCTCTATGGTACCGTGTCTATTTATTTGAAATTTCTAATACAACATGTATATCATTCTAAACTTGGTAGAGTAGTATATTCAAAACACTGTGATATTCTGAGTAATCATCATACTATACATACATGCAGACTAAAATTCTTAACTAAACAGAATACATGTCCATTTGGCACTTATACACTAGAATCATGCAATTGAACTTATTAATACACTGATAAGAGTTAATTACTTGACATATGAATAATCATCATTAGCACCTGTAAACTATTTGTACTTCCTTGGAAAACGTGAACCTCAACCCAAATCTTGTGTTGTGCATCACATAATATATCTTAGTTTAGCTCTATAAACCATTCGTTTCATAGACCATCTGATAACATTTACCACAACTGAACTGTTAAGCATCACCACATCTCATATTGATAACATGGTAATGACAATGCTTAATTCATAGAACACCCTATCCTTAGGGTTTCATTTACCTCATTCACTTAACACATGGCTCTCATAAGGATTTAATATGTCATAAACATCCACTAAATACAGATTGCTTTAAACAAGTCATATACAATCAACATATGTATGAAATCCTCAAATTGAGCTAAATTACGGTTTTCCATGCCATTTATTGAGATATTATGAATCAAGAATAACATTGCATAAATAGAGTCTATGATGCCAAGAAAAACACTTCAAATAGATTTCACCATATTTATTCAAAAATTTCCAACTTTCCACTCATATAGGGCTTCACCCTCTTTATGAAGATATCAAGAAAACACTATTCACATCACATGAAATCTAAGATAGTATCTAACATATATGTACTATACATTTAGATAAACAATCATTCATAACCAAGGGGATCTAGATAAACAAATTTCTCTATTTAATTATACAGCAATTTCAGTCATAGACAAATTCCCTATATTTTAGTTTACTCTTATAACCTTTGTGAATACTTATGGAATTATCATTAGTATGTATTGTATACATTTATAATATGAATTTATCATCTGAAATTCAAACAAATAGAGGAAGAATCCATTTCATATCATTTTGCAACAACTTAGATCAAGCGGACAATTCGGGGTTTGTAGTCGCATACTAAGCAATTAAAGATTATGGATGATTTAACTAATTTTTGTGCAATATACTATTTAAAGGAAGTTCCCACTCACCCTAAGGTGTGAAAACACCTTAAAAACGCAGCTCATCCCTAAAAATCTCGATCTCATATCAAATCCCTAGTAATTCACCCAATTCTTCTTCCTTTCAACTCGGAAACCCTAGAATTGAAGATTAGGAGAGAAAGAGTGAGAAAAGGACATGATTTGATATGATTTTGAATCCAAACAGCAGAGGGACGGAATCTTGACATCTGAGAGAAGATTCACCATGAAACTATATCCAAAGAAGCTAAACTTACATGATTTCATCATTCCTCATACCACAAAACCCTAGGTCAGCATCTCCATCACTTTCTCCTCTCAAACCCTAACTCTCCCTCTCTCTATAGGATTTCATTTCTTTGGATTGAATCACGAATTATAATAGATCCTTGTGTGTTAGGTTGACCATATAGAGTAATTGAGTTGCTTGGGTCAATTGCATATTGACCCCTCACTATACTTTTTCTTATTTCAACTAAATTTTATGTCATAACAATATTACTATAATTCATCTACTGATAAGGTCTAAATGCATCCAAAAATTATGAAACTTTTACAATTTGTTTATGATTTAGTTTTAGATCTCCAATTAAAATTTCAGATCATTTGCAGTTACCAATAAATAAATAAAAATAAAACACTACACTATTAAAAAGCACTCTATCAGCATTTTGGTCGAAGTATAGTTCGATTGAGAACCACATTCAAAGAACACTAAAATATTCTAAATTTTTTCTCCAATATGAATGATTGAGTTATACATATCATATCCAAAATTCAATTAAATACAAAATTTGAAGAAAATATGAAAAATCATTTACCACACTGCTATCCTGATCATATTCCATATTCATGTACTATCAAAACCCTAATTTTTGCCGATTAGGGTTTACATTTCTCAAACCCTAATTCTTCAAACTAAAATCATAGTTAAAGTTTATTCTTATGTTTTAAACATCAGAATTGATCTACTAGCATTAATCAAGTCTAAATGATGTTCAATCTAATCAAGTATGTAATCATTCAGGTAAACCCTAGTTTACTGATTAAGCACAAATGTGGTCATTACAATTCTCACCCCCTTAAAAATTTTCGTCCCCGAAACACAAATATGCAAGTAAAGTACATTCAGGGTTTATTTTAAGCTTCTGAAATCTTGCATGTCATTATATTCTTGTATTTCATACTTGAATGCAGTTTTCAACATTAAGTCCTTCATTTATTTTCTAATCACAACATGTTTGAAATAGTTCTCAATGACAACAAACAAATTCTCTATGCCATAATCAATCATAGCAGAGAGAGAGAGAAACAACAATTTCAATATTTTTTATACTCTTGAGGTGTTACCTCAACATTGATAATCTGATCCAACTATCTTAATTCATATGGCTCAATATGTACTATTGCTATGTATTACCTCTAAGTCACAAAAGAGAGTTCACCATGTTCTTTTGAATTTTTTTACTATTGTGCTACTCAAATAAAAATAGTCTTGAGTTGGAAGACTACATTCAACAACAATTGTACAATACTACTCATGGCATCCCCATTGCATCATGGATGCATAAGGTGAATCATTACCATCACATTCCATATTATTCTCAAGTATGAACCCACACATAATTCAAGGTGTAACCATCGGGTTATAGCATACTAGGGTTTCAACAACAGTAACAAAGTACTCCATGATTGTATTAGTCATTCAAGGACTATTCATACCCAATTACCACCACTTAGTTATATTAAAGCTAGGTATAACAAGCTATACCTCATTAGGGTTACATATCAATACAATATGGTTACCATCCCTTCTATTCATATGAGTGAATAGGTAAGCCTACCTTATTCAGGGTAACCCTTCATTTGTTCCATCATTATTCAACCCATATCACCATACCACAATTGTACAATACTAAGATGGATTACTAGTATGAATGACTACAACTATCAGACACCTTTAATTAACATATTACTTGCACATGTACATTGAAATCGTACGTAGAACCAATTTACATCCCTTAATATACCTTCAGCAAATTATACTTCTAAAAACAAATTCACATATTACTAAAAGCCATTTCTTTCTCTTATCTCTCTCCTCATTCACTACTACTTACTTTTTGCTACTTATCCTTCTCATTTTAATCATGTAGATTAAACATTCCTAAAATTGAAACATACAAGGTACAAATACATTATTCATCATTCTTGCTATCACTGCAAGAATTGATCTCATATCGCACTTCACTCATATTGTATTTCTCCTTTTGTTCAAAACATACTTGTTACATTTCAAATTTATATCTTACTCTTTACTCTGAATCATTTCCATATTGTTTATCTACCTTTCAGATTATCTATCTTTAAACCCTGGATTACTATCAGTGCTAGTTTACTTCTCATAGTGCAAATCTCATGATCTTGTTTTATAGAGATGCTAGTATTCAAGGTCAAATCACTAGTGACATCCCTTGAACTACTACAACTCTAAACATTCTAGGATTTGGTCCTTACCAGTAGCATGACGTTATTGTGATGTGACTTTGCTCCCTTAATTTGAAATTCAAACTTTGGATCTCACAAGTTTTACTAAAGTCTTCTTTATCTTATCGATTGAATTTCCTTTCTCTTACTTGGCCATTCATATAGATTACATTCTCAATTACCCTGCTAGGGTTTCATCATCATATTGTGTGTCATTATTACATTCACTAGATGTCTCTACCACAGTGTTTATGCATCATATATGATTCATTTTCTTATCACTTCATTCCCACATTGCTCTCATTAAGGAAGATATGAAAGAGAAGATGATTTTGAGACTTAGAATTCTTATCTTCAAACATTCATTAATACATTTCTCATATGTAGGTTTAATTAATTATCAACAAGGGTACTTGACTAATTAGCACTTTCTTGAATCTCGCAAACTCTTTCTTTTATAATCTATATTACTCCATTATGTTTCAAACCCTTCTTTACTTTCCATAATCCCCTTACCATATACTACTATTCCACATGTCATCTTTAACTTCTAGTTTTCTCTTATGATCACGTTGCTTCTTTTATGTGTATGATCATGTATACCATGTTGCAAATATTTCCTTTTATCCTTCTACTAATGTGAAGTTGAAATTCTAAATCAATAATCTCTCTGCTAGTATCACCTCATGTTTAATACATTACATATCCTTCATTTTAAATCAAACAACTCATGCATGGGTGAAACATAGTTTTGTTTTCAATCAAGTTTTTCCTTCGTGAATATAGTCTACCTTTGTATGACATTCATTTATTTAGCTACATTTTTGTTCTTCTTTTAGAAACTAGTTTGTTATTCTATAGAGACTTGGAATCCAAAGGTCGTAAGGATGAATGTATTAACTTCACAATAAAGGAATACATTCCATGCTCTCAATTATATCATAACCCTCATTCCTTAATCAAGCTCATCATTTCCAACATTTATCTTTGTTTTAACTTAGTTTCTTATCCTAGTCTTATGATTTACATGTTCATCTAATTCTCTTTACTTTAACTCTTCTGAAGACTCTTCACTTATATTTACTTATTGTCCACTCAACTCTTTTATTCTATTTCCCTTTGCTTTGGAGTACATAAAAGCATTGTACTCGATTATATAATCCATTCCTCATGATTAATTCTCACTATCTTGGCCCCTTACATACTTTTCTCATATCATTTCCATAGTTCATATTTAGAGTTCATATAATACTAATAATTGAACTTAATCTGAACCTTATGTCGTGTTCCTTTATTCCCAATTAAGGATTTCTCATATGAGGCCCCAAAGTTGGATCTCAGATATCAGTTCCAACTAATTCTTAGGTATCACAGTCTTTCCCTTATACTTCAAAATCTTAGAGTATATACATTCATACTAGAATTTGGGTCTAATCTATCCAGAATTTACTCTTGTTAAGCTACTAATAGGAGTCATTCGATCCCAGTAATGCATCCTGCCAGCCGGACTAGGCCAAACCTACAGTCCTGAAGCCAAGAGCTACTCAAGATTACTCAACTCCTATTCATCTCAAATGTGTGGAAGAAAACTTATCCAATTAGGAAAGCTCATTCAAAGATCATTTCTAGTGTACTTGATACAAAGAATGTAATCAATAAATGCTACAACTGCATTGTGTACAACAAATCTTAAAGACCCATATATATTTCAAAATACTGAATATCTGAATTCAAACATATAAGAGCTTTTCTATTCATCACCAATAAAACAACAATATGAAATGAAAGTTCTATCTCATTTTGTATTTATGCTCTTAAGTCATGTTACTTATCTTGTTTCTAACCCTAATATTTCTAGGGTTCCTCTCTAGACCATCCTTCCACTGTGGTATACATGAAAGAATAGATAGAGTAGCTTGATATTGGTTGATCCAAGTACTCAGATATCGGGCCAGGATATCCAAATACTCAAATCCCCAGAGCTAACATCATAACATCTCCTATCTGCCACTCTTATGACTCTAACTTACTAACTTAATGGTCCCTGACAACTCAACCTAGGCTCTGATACCAAGTTGTTACACCTCGATCTCACAATTACCATTAATCATGAGATTAGGGCATAAATTGAGGATTTAACGTAATACAAAGATCGCCCTTAACTTTTTCTTCTTTTTCAAACTCTTTGTTTTCTCACATTGAACCACATAAACTAACTTTACAAGGGAATCTAAACATATATTTCTCTAATTTAATTTCAACAGTTAAAATGAATGAATGAACATTCATTATGTTTCTCATACTTTTAAGCACATAAGACTTGATGATTTGCATATATTGCAAAAAGAGGAATAATGTTATACATCATCATTTACAACTCTCTCCTATTTCTTTACAAAGACCTAGAGTGACAAGGATCGACTGAACTTAACTATACTTAGACTTAACTCTTGTGGCAGATCTACTCTGATGCAATAACCTTTTTCAGGTCCATGTGATATCCCTAGAAATTGTGAGTAGAGGGGTGAGCCTACTCGCTCAGTGAATGAGTACTTCAAAGAAATAGTCTAAAGCACTAATATAATTACATATATACTTTTGAGCAACTGATATCAATTATGATAACAGTAAGCTTTGAAGAGACTGATCATTGACAATCATAAATATGGCATGATACTCTAGATATCTACAAGAGTAAATCAATATATGAGCATGCTTGATTAATTTCAAAGAGAACTAGTCATTTAGAAACATACAAAGAAATTGAATAACTACACACACTTGTTAAACCTCTCATTCATTTTATTATGCCCTAATCATATGCAGTGTACTCTACATATGAAGACTCATAGCAAACTATGATCTCACCGTACAAGACTTAGTTGACACACTCGGGAATGCTAAGCCTGACTACGTCGCTGGTCTGCAATAGGAAAATGGCTCTCTGGCCTCGGCACACCTATTATGCCGTAAAAACTAGACTCCTCCTCTAACCTGAGCACACAGGCGGAGAGTCAAGCCACCTATTGGCTTTACTGTACTCTAGTGCCACCATATTCTCTGGTTGATGTTGGACACTACATTCTGTATTTTAAGGAGACTTCCACTAGGGCTTCGTCCCCTGTACCACCTGTTAGTACGTTCTGATCCCCATATACTAGACACTTCCAGGGTTAGGTCATTTCATCCCTATGACGCAGACCTCTCATAGGGAATCTACGGTGTTCAGGGCCCCTAAGTCTATTATTTTATTATTCTTGAAAAGCTCTTACTATAATGTATCTTTTCCTACTTTACTTGACTCTGGTATCTCTATGGTACTGCGTCTATTTATTTGAAATTTATAATATAACATGTATATCATTTTAAACTTGGAAGAGCAGTATATTCAAAACACTGTGATATTTTGAGTAATCATCATACTATACATACATGCAGACTAAAATTCTTAACTAAATAGAATACATGTCCATTTGGCACTTATACAGTATAATCATGCAATTGAACTTCTTAATACATTAATAAGAGTTAATTACTTGACATATGAATAATCATCATCAGCACCTGTAAACTATTTGTACTTCCTTGGAAAATGTGCGCCTCAATCCAAATCTTGAGTTGTGCATCACATAATATATCTTAGTTTAGCTCTGTAAACCATTCGTTTCATAGACCATCTGATAACATTTACCACAACTGAATTGTTAAGCATCACCACATCTCACACTGAGAACATGGTAATCACAATGCTTAATTCATTGAACACCTATCCTTAGGGTTTCATTTACCTCATTCACTTATCACATGGATCTCATAAGCATTTAATATGTCATAAACATCCACTAAATATAGATTGCTTTAAACAAGTCCTATACAATCAACATATGTATGAAATCCTCGAATTGAGCTAAATTAGGGTTTTCCATGCCATTCATTGAGATATTATGAATCAAGAATAACATTGCATAAATAGAGTCTATGATGCCAAGAAAAACACTTCAAATGGATTTCACCATATTTATTCACAAATTTCCAACTTTCCACACATATAGGGCTTCACCCTCTTTATGAAGATATCAAGCAAACACTATTCACATCACATGAAATCCAAGATAGTATCTGACATATATGTACTACGCATTCAGATAAACAATCATTCATAACCAAGGGGATCCAGATAAACAAATTTCTCTATTTAATTATACAACAATTTCAATCATAGACAAATTCCCTATATTTCAGTTTACTCTTATAACCTTTGTGAATACTTAGGGAATTCTCATTAGGATGTATTGTATACATGTCTAATATGAATTTATCATCTGAAATTCAAACAAACAAAGGAAGAATCCATTTCATATCATTTTGCAACAACTTAGATCAAACAGACAATTCAGGGTTTGTAGTCGCATACTAAGCAATCAAAGATTATGGATGATTTAACCAATTTTCATGCAATATATTGTTTAAAGGAAGTTCCCACTCACCCTAAGGTGTGAAAATACCTTAAAAACACAGCTCATCCCTAAAAATCTCAATCTCATATCAAATTCCTAGCAATTCACCCAATTCTTCTTCATTTCAACTCGGAAACCCTAGAATTGAAGATTAGGAGAGAAAGAGTGAGAAAAGGACTTGATTTGATATGATTTCGAATCCAAATAGGGGAGGGACAAAATCTTGACATCTGAGAGAAGATTCACCATGAAACTATATCCAAAGAAGCTAAACTTACATGATTTCATCATTCCTCAGATCGCAAAACCCTAGGTCAGCATCTCCATCACTATCTCCTCTCAAACCCTAACTCTCCCTCTCTCTCTGTCTCTAGGATTTCATTTCTCTATATTGAAAGACAAATTACGAGAGATCCTTGTGTGTTAGGATGACCATATAGATCAATTGAGTTGCTTGGGTCAATTGCACATTGACCCCTCACTATACTTTTTCTTATTTCAGCTAAATTTTCTGTCATAAAAATATTACTGTAATTCGTCTACTGATAAGGTCTAAATGCATCCAAAAATTATGAAAATTTTACATGTTGTTTATCATTGAGTTTCAGATCTCCAGTTAAAATTTAGATCATTTTAAGTTACCAATAAATAATTAAAAATAAAACACTACACCACTAAAAAGTACTCTGTCAGCATTTTGATCGAAGTATAGTTTGACCGAGAACCACATTCAAAGAACACTCAAATATTCTGAATTTTTTCTCCAATATGAATGATTGAGTTATCCATACCATATCCAAAATTCAATTAAATACAAAATTTGTAGAAAATATGAAAAGTCATTTACCACACTACCTTCATGATCAAATTCCATATTGATGTACTATCAAAACCCTAATTTTTGCCAATTAGGGTTTACATTTCTCAAACCCTAATTCTTCAAACTAAAATCATAGTTAGATTTCATTCTTAGGTTTGAAACATCACATTGGATCTACTATCATTAATCAAGTCTAAACGATGTTCAATCTAATCAAGCATGTAATCATTCAGGTAAACCCTAGTTTATCGATTAAGCACAAATGTGGTCATTACAATTCTCACCCCCTTAAAAAGTTGCATCCCCAAAACATAAATATTCAAGTAAAGTACATTCAGGGTTTATTTTAATCTTCTAAAATATTACATGTCATTATATTCTTGTATTTCATACTTGAATGCAAATTTTCAACATTAAGTCCTTCATTTCTTTTCTAATCACAACATGCTTGAAATAGTTATCAATGACAACAAACAAATTCTCTATGCCACAATCAATCATAGTAGAGAGAGAGAGAGAGAAACAACCATTTCAATATTTTTTTATACTCTTGAGGTGTTACCTCAACATTGATAATCTGATCCAACTATCTCAATTCATATGGCTCAATATGTACTATTGTTATGTATTACCTCTAAGTCACAAAAGAGAGTTCACCATGTTCTTTTGATTTTTTTACTATTGTGCTACTCAAATAGAAAAATAGTCTTGAGTTGGAAGACTACATTCAACAACAATTGTACAATACTACTCATGGCATCCCCATTGCATCATGGATGCATAAGGTGAAGCATTACCATCACATTCCATATTATTATCAAGTATGAACCCACACATAATTCAAGGTGTAACCATCGCGTTATAGCATACTAGGGTTTCAACAACAGTAACAAAGTACTCCATGATTGTATTAGTCATTCAAGGACTATTCACACCCAATTACCATCACTTAGTTATATTAAAGTTAGGTATAACAAGCTATACCTCATTAGGGTTACACATCAATACAATATGGTTATCATCCCTTCTATTCATATGAGTGAATAGGTAAGACTGCCTTATTCAGAGTAACCCTAATTTGTTCCATCATTATTCAACCCATATCACCATACCACAATTGTACAATACTAAGATGGATTACGGGTATGAATGACTACAACTATCAAACACCTTTAATTAACATATTGCTTGCACATGTACACTGAAATCATACGTAGAACCAATTTACATCCCTTGATATACCTTCAAAAAATTATATTTCTAAAAACAAATTCACATATTACTAAAAGCCATTGCTTTCTCTTATCTCTCTCCTCATTCACTACTACTTACTTTTTGCTACTTATCCTTCTCATTTTAATCATGTAGATTAAACATTCCTAAAATTGAAACATACAAGGTACAAATAGATTATTCACCATTCTTGCTATCACTGCAAGAATTTATCTCATATCGCACTTCACTCATATTGTATTTCTCCTTTTGTTCAAAACACACTTGTTACATTTCAAATTTAAATCTTACTCTTTACTCTGAATCATTTCCATATTGTTTATCTACCTTTCAGATTAGCTATCTTTAAACCCTGGATTACTATCAGTGCTAGTTTACTTCTCATAGTGCAAATCTCATGATCTTGTTTTATAGAGATGCTAGCATTCAAGGTCAAATCACTAGTGACATCCCTTGAACTACTACAACTCTAAACATTCTAGGGTTTTGTCCTTACCAGTAGCATGACGTTATGGTGATGTGACTTTGCTCCCTTAATTTGAAATTCAAACTTTGGATCTCACAAGTTTTACTAAAGTCTTCTTTATCTTATCGATTGATTTTCCTTTCTCTTACTTGGCCATGCAGATAGATTACATTCTCAATTACCCTGCTAGGATTTCATCATCATATTGTGTGTCATTATTACATTCACTAGATGTCTCTACCACAGTGGTTATGCATCATATATGATTCATTTTCTTATCACTTCATTCCCACATTTCTCTCATTAAGGAAGTTATGAAAGAGAAGATGATTTTGAGACTTAGATTTCTTATCTTCAAACATTCATTAATACATTTCTCATATGTAGGTTTAATTAATTATCAACAAGGGTACTTGACTAATTAACACTTTCTTGAATCTCACAACCTCTTTCTTTTATAATCTATATTAATCCATTATGTTTCAAACCCTTCTTTACTTTCCATAATCCCCTTACCATATACTACTATTCCACATGTCATCTTTAACTTCTAGTTTTCTCTTATGATTATGTTGCTTCTTTTATGTGTATGATCATGTATACCATGTTGCATATATTTCCTTTTATCCTTCTACTAACGTGAAGTTGAAATTCTAAATAATTAATCTATCTACTAGTATCACCTCATGTTTAATACATTACATATCCTTCATTTTAAATCAAACAACTCATTCATGGGTGAAGTATAGTTTCTCTTTCAATCAAGTTTTTCCTTCCTGAATATAGTCTACCTTTGTATGGCATTCATTTATTTAGCTACACTTTTGTTCTTCTTTTAGAAACTAGTTTGTTGTTCTATAGAGATTTGGAATCTAAAGGTCGTAAGGATGAATGTATTAACTTCACAATAAAGGTATACATTCCATGCTCTCAATTATATCATAACCCTCATTTCTTAATCAAGCTCATCCTTTCCAACATTTATCTTTGTTTTAACTTAGATTCTTATCCTAGTCTAATGATTTACATGTTCATCTAATTCTCTTTACTTTAACTCTTCTGAAGACTCTTCACTTATATTTACTTATTGTCTACTTAACTCTTTTCTTCTATTTTCCCTTTGATTTGGAGTACAAAAAAACATTGTACTCGGTTATATAATCCATTCCTCATGATTGATTCTCACTATCTTGGCCCCTTACATACTTTTCTCATATTTTTTCTATTTTTCATATTTAGAGTTCATACAATACTAATAATTAAACTTAATCTGAACCTTATGTCGGGTTCCTTTATTCCCAATTAAGGGTTTCTCATATGATTCCCCAAAGTTGGATCTCAGACACACTTCCAACTGATTCTTAGTTATCCCAGTCTTTCCCTTATACTTTAAAATCTTAGAGTATATACATTCATACTAGAATTTGGATCTAATCTATCCATAATTTACTCTTGTTATGCTACTGATAGGAGTCATTAGATCTCAGTAATGCATCCTGCCAATCGGACCAAGCCAAACCTACAGTCCTGAAGCCAAGAGCTACTCAGGATTACTCAACTCTTATTCATATCAAATGTGTGGAAGAAAACTTATCCACTTAGGAAAGCTCATTCAAAGATCATTTCTAGTCTACTTGATACAAAGAATGTAATCAATAAATGCTACAACTGCATAGTGTACAACAAATATTAAAGACCCATATATATTTCAAAATACTGAATATCTGAATTCAAACATATAAGAGCTTTTCTATTCATCTCCAATAAAACAACAATATGAAATGAAAGTTTTATCTCATTTTGTATTTGTGCTCTTAATTCATGTTACTTATCTTGTTTCTAACCCTAATATTTCTAGGGTTCCTCTCTAGACCATCCTTCCACTGCATACCTGGCCAGGGTATACATGAAAGAATAGATAGAGTAGCTTGATACTAGTTGATCCAAGTACTCAGATACCGGGCTAGGATATCCAAATACTTAAGTCCCCAGAGCTAACAACATAACATCTCCTATCTGCCACACTTATGACTCTAACTTAGTAACTTAATGGCCCCTGACAACTCAACCTAGGCTCTGATACCAAGTTGTTACACCCCGATCTCACAATTACCAGTAATCATGAGATTAGGGCATAAATTGAGGATTTAACGTAATACAAAGATCACCCTTAACTATTTCTTCTTTTTCAAACTCTTTGTTTTCTCGCATTGAACCACATAAACTAACTTTACAAGGGAATCTAAACATATATTTCTCTAATCTAATTTCAACAGTAAAAATGCATGAATGAACATTCATTATGTTTCTCATACTTTTATGCACATAAGACTTGCTGATTTGCATATATTGTTAAAAGAGGAATAATGTTATACATCATCATTTACAACTCTCTCTTATTTCTTTACAAGGACCTAGAGTGACAAGGATAGACTAAACTTAACTATACTCAGACTTAACTCTTGTGGTAGATCTACTCTGATACAATGACCTTCTTCAAGTCCATGTGATATCCCTAAAAATTGTGAGTAGAGGGGTGAGCCTACTCACTCAGTGAATGATTACTACAAAGAAACAATCTAAAGCACTAATATAATTATAGATATACTTTTGAGCAACTAATATCAATTATAATAGCAGTAAGCTTTGAAGAGACTGATCATTGACAATCATAAATATGGCATGATACTATAGATATCTACAAGAGTAAATCAATATATGAGCATGCTTGATTAATTTCAAAGAGGACTAATAATTCATAAACATACAAAGAATAATTGAATAACTGCACACACTTGTTTAACCTCTCATTCATTTTATTATGCCATGATCATATGTAGTGTACTCTACATATGAAGACTCATAGCGAACTATGATCTCACCGTACAAGACTTAGTTGAGACACCTGAGAATGCTAAGCCTGACTACGTCGCTGGTCTGCAACAGGAAAATGGCTCTCTGGCCTCGGCACACCTATTATGCCGTAAAAACTAGAGTCCTCCTCTAACCTGAGCACACAGGTGGAGAGTCAAGCCACCTATTGACTTTACTGTACTCTAGTACCACCAGGATCTCTGGTTGATGTTGGACACTACATTATGTATTTTAAGGAGACTTCCACTAGGGCTTCGTCCCCCGTACCACATGTTAGTACGTTCTGACCCCCATATACTGGACACTGCTAGGGTTAGGTCATTTCATCCCTACGGTGCATACCTCTCATAGGGAATCTACAGTGTTCAGGGCCCCTAAGTCTATTATTTTATTATTCTTGAAAATCTCTTACTATAATGTATCTTTTCCAACTTTTACTTGACTCTGCTATCTCTATGGTATTGCGTCTATTTATTTGAAATTTATAATACAACATGTATATCATTCTAAACTTGGCAGAGCAGTATATTCAAAACACTATGATATTCTGAGTAATCATCATACTATACATACAGGCAGACTAAAATTCTTAACTAAATAGAATAAAATAAGTGATTCATTTTTAGTCCTTATAGAAAGTTCATATTCTTCATTCATTCTGTAAACCATCCGTTTCATAGACCATCTGATAACATTTACCACAACTGAACTGTTAAGCATCACCACATCTCATACTGAGAACATGGTAATCACAATGCTTAATTCATTGAACACCTATCCTCAAGGTTTCATTTACCTCATTCACTTATCACATGGCTCTCATAAGGATTTAATATGTCATAAACATCCACTAAATACATATTGCTTTAAACAAGTCATATACAATCAACATATGTATGAAATCCTCGAATTGAGTTAAATTAGGGTTTTCCATGACATTCAATGAGATATTATGAATTAAGAATAACATTGCATAAATAGATTCTATGATGCCAAGAAAAACACTTCAAATGGATTTCACCATATTTATTCACAAATTTCCAACTTTCCACTCATATAGGGCATCACCCTCTTTATGAAGATATCAAGCAAACACTATTCATATCACATGAAATCCAAGATAGTATCTGACATATATGTACTACACATTCAAATAAATAATCATTCATAACCAAGGGGATCCAGATAAACAAATGTCTCTATTTAATTATACAGCAATTTCAGTCATAGACAAATTCCCTATATTTCAGTTTACTCTTATAACCTTTGTGAATACTTAGGGGATTCTTATTAGGATGTATTGTATACATTTCTACTATGAATTTATCATATGAAATTCAAACAAACAGGGGATGAATCCATTTCATATCATTTTGCAACAACTTAGATCAAACAGACAATTCAGGGTTTGTAGTCGCATACTAAGCAATTAAAGATTATGGATGGTTTAACCAATTTTCGTGCAATATACTATTTAAAGGAAGTTCTCACTCACCCTAAGGTGTGAAAACACCTTAAAAACGCTGCTCATCCCTGAAAATCTCGATCTCATATCAAATCCCTAGCAATTCACCCAATTCTTCTTCCTTTCAACTCGGAAACCCTAGAATTGAAGATTAGGAGTGAAAGAGTGAGTAAAGGACTTGATTTGATATGATTTCAAATCCAAACAAGGGAGGGACGTAATCTTGACATCTGAGATAAGATTCACCATGAAACTATATCCAAAGAAGCTAAACTTACATGATTTCATCATTCCTCGGACCGCAAAATCCTAGGTCAACATCTCCATCACTTTCACCTCTCAAACCCTAACTCTCCCTCTCTCTCTCTCTCTAGGATTTCATTTATCTGGATTGAATCATGAATTAGGAGAGCTCCTTGTCTGTTAGGTTGACCATATAGAGCAATTGAGTTGCTTGGGTCAATTGCACATTGACCCCTCACTATACTTTTTCTTATTTCAGCTAAATTTTTTGTCATAAAAATATTACTATATTTGTCTACTGATAAGGTCTAAATGCATCCAAAAAATATGAAAAGTTTACATGTTGTTTATGATTGATTTTTAGATCTCCATTTAAAATTGTAGATCATTTGGAGTTACCAATAAATAATTAAAAATAAAACACTACACTACTAAAAAGCACTCTATCAGCATTTTGGTCGAAGTATAGTTTGACTGAGAACCATATTCAATGAACACTCAAATATTCTGAAATTTTTCTCCAATATGCATGATTGAGTTATCCATATCATATCCAAAATTCAATTAAATATAAATTTTTAGAAAATATGAAAAATCATTTACCACAGTGCTATCCTGATCAAATTCCATATTCATGTACTATCAAAACCCTAATTTTTGCCAATTAGGGTTTACATTTCTCAAACCCTAATTCTTCAAACTAAAATCATAGTTAGAGTTTCTTCTTAGGTTTGAAACATCACAATTGATTTACTATCATTAATCAAGTCTAAACGATGTTCAATCTAATCAAGCATGTAATCATTCAGTTAAACCCTAGAATACCAATTAAGCACAAATATGGTCATTACAATGACATTGAGCCTCGAGTACATCTCCACAATCCCTTCTTTTATGCCCATATTGAAGATCTCTAGAATTTTGTTCAACATGTAGATCTTAGCCTCCTTGAATTTCTTTGTGCCCTCATAAGTAATGTATAATTTATCCCAAATCTCATAGGTGGTGTCCCAAGATGAGATGCGGTTGAATTCCATTGGGGTAAGGGTTGCATACCGTATGCTTATGGCTTTGGCATTGAGTTGGGCTTCTTTGAGTGAAGCTTCACTCCATGTTTAAACAGCTCCAGTTGGCTCCTTGTATAGTGTGACCATAACCTTTCATATATCAAAGTTCATCCCTTGAATGTAGAACTGCATACGCCTCTTCCAATAGAGGAAGTTGGTGCCGTCAAAGATCGGAGGATGTATGGAGAAGCCTCCCTCTAGGTTGAGTGAACCGAGTCATCTTCTCATCTCATGGGAGATTTTTGGAGAAGATTCTAGCTCTGATACCACTTGTTGGATCTAGGGCTTTAGGGGGGTGAATAGAGCTTCAAAATTCTCACAAGATAAGTTAGACCTTTAAATTATATCAATTAAAACCAATAGCTTAAGGGCAATTTGAAGTTTTAACTAAACAAGCATAGCAAGGATGAGAGAGATTTAAATAAGCACTTGGACAAGGTGGTTTAGAGTGATTCCACTCTCCAAACTAGGAGAGAGTCAATCCACTACCTAGAGAGGTCAACCTCTAGGACTTTGAAATATGTGTATACTTATATTCCATTCATAAGAGATAAAAGGAGACCACCAACATCCAAGGACTTACCTATTCAAAACAAGAGTCTTTCACCTACACAAGCACTTACCCACTTGATTAAGATGTCTTCAGCCTTCAACAAGGACTTACCCACACTTGCATCAAGTCTTTGGCCTTTAAGGAATTTGCCCACTCTTCTTGAATCTTATCCTTGCCCTTCTCCTTCACCTTGAGAAGATCTTCACCTCTTCTTCAACCTTGAATAAGAACATCAACAACTCCATCTTCACTCAGAGTAGCTTGCTTAACCTTTTCTTCGTTGGGTAGGGAAGGTGGAATGGAATGAGAGCTTTACAAGCACAAGGAAGTAGCTCTCTTAAAACTGGCCTAACTCACTCATAATCATGAAATGCTTTGTAAATGAGAGAGAGAAAGGGGATCAAGGAGTTGCAACACACTCAGCTATAGCAAGGACTTAGAATAGCATGAATGAGCAAACTTGGAATGAACTCCAAGGGGTCTTTTTTATAGATGGGGATGTTCCCTTGAGTGTGGGATCACTTAAGGGCAAAATATATCCATTTTCCAAGTTGCAATAGATCTATTCTCACTCAAAACAACTCACCAATGGTTATAATCACTTTTTCTACATTTTCTGTATAGTACATTTGGTCGAGTTTCAATAAAGGTAACTCGACTGATTCACTAAGTGACAAAGCCAATTTTCAAACTATCGGTCGAGTTTGTTCTATGAAACTCGACCGATGAGTTAAAATTGGTTTTGCTTAGTGAGTCGGCTGGTCAAGTTCTGTGAGTGTGCAACTCGACCAATTAGTTTCTCCATAAAATCCATCACTGGATTGGTCGAGTTTCCAACTCAATCAATAAACCATCTGTGACAAATTTGCTGAATTGACATTTGAGTGATCAAATGTTGGAATTAAGTGTCCCTAAATTTTTCTCATCTTAGTTACAAGTCATATCATCAATACAAGTGATTACAAAAATCATCTAAGGTCATTTTGATTGATTTCCCAAAATGCGCACTTGCATTGCTTTTGACTTGAACTTGAACAAGCTAGGGCTTGTGTAAATTGATCCTTTTCATGTATCAATCTTGAACAAACATATTAGATACATAGGAATGGAATGGTTAAGTCATTATCAAAATATGGGTAGTGTATAACTCTCAGGTCAACAACTTCATTCTCAACTCATTTACCAAACTCGAGAAAACATCAACCGTATCACTCTTGAAAATGAGAAAGAAGGTCCAAGATTATCTAGAGAAATCATCGACAATAACAAGGCAATACTTGGAACCACAAAGTGGTTGAATTCTCATTGGTCCAAATAGATTAATGTGAAGAAGTTCAAGATCTCTCTTGGTACTAAGGACTCCTTTGGATTTGAAGGAGGACTTGGTTTGCTTTCCTTGGGTACAAGGTTGGCATTCCTCATCCTTTTCAAAATCCAATTTGGGAAGTCCCTTGACTAAGTCCTTTTTGCTCAACTTCTTCAATTGATGAATATTTACATGACCAAGCCGACGATGCCGAAGAGAAATATCATTGAAGTTAACTACTAGGCATCTACTAACAACATGCTTAATAGAGTCAAACACAGTTACATAAAGATTACTACTTCTAGTTCCCTTATATATGATTTGATTGGTGAGGCAATCTAGAATTAAGCATTCAAAAGAAGTAAATAGCACAAGGTAACCATTATCACCTAATTGACTTACACTAATTAAATTGTGATGTAGGCCATCCACAAAAAGAACATTCTTGATACACAAGGATTCACCTACATCACCTTCACCTTTGACCTTACCTTTCTTATTGTCCCAAAGGTAGTCGAGCCTCCTTTCTTCTTAGTGAAGTTGTTGAAATGGCTTATATCACATGTCATATGCTTAGTGCAACCACTATCAATAATCCATATACCATTTTCCTACAAGAAAGGAGAGTGTCAGTTCCCAAATCAAACTTTGGGATCTAAAGTTAGCTTGGGGACCCATTTCATCTTTGGGTTAGTCCCCTTATGCTTGTAAGGACAATTAGTAGAGTAATGATCATCACACTTGCAATGAGAACAAACCATAGGATTCTTAGTGTCGGAAGACTCTCCAATGAAAAAGGAGGTTTCCTTGCTCCTTTTCTTACCTTTGGATTTGTTCTTACCCTTTGGTGTTCCCCCTACAAATCCCAAACCACTAGTACCACTGTCTGGTAGAATGGTCAAGGATTTCATTTAGGGAGTTTTTCCCTTTGAGGAATTTCTACAGAGAGGCCCTAAGTCTATGATTATCATCATTAAGATATATGATAGTAGAATACAAACTAGCTATATCACCTCTAGCATGAATAAGGTCGGCCTCTAAATAGAGGGCTTTAGTCAAATAAGAATCTTTCTCAAGAGAAATAGAAACAATAGGTCTAGAAGATAAATCATTAACTTGACCAAACAACCTAGAATTTCCATATTTAATCACTTGAATTTCCTTAAGATAAACATCTCTCTCATTCCTACGAGCATCAACAATAAGCCTAAAATCAACATTTTTAGTTTTAAGAGTTTCAAGCTCATTTTGGCACTTTTTGGTTATATTCCGTAAGAGTTTCAATGTTCTTAAGGTAGACACCATTCTTTACTTCAACTTCATTGTATTGGAGATCAAGATCAAGATATTGGCCTTGCAATTTATCAATGCTCTCAAGATGAGTTTTCTCATTAAGCTCAAGAATTTTGAGTTTAGCATACAAATCATCAATAAATTTTCCTAACCTTTTTCTTTTAGATTTACATTTAGCTAAAGAAGAATGGGTAGATACAAGCATACCAATAAGAGTTTCCTTAGATAACTCATGCAAGCTTACCTCACCTACCTCACTTACTTCACCAATTTCTTCACTAGTAGAGGTCATGAGTGCAAGGTGTCACTCTCCATCTTCTTCGGAGCTAGAGCCATTTGAGGATGATTCCTCCCAAGCTGCGTGAGTTGCATTCTTGTGTCTTTTCTCCTTCTTATCCTTCCTCTTATACTTGCTCTCCTTCTTGTACTCTTCCTCCTTCTTGGAGCTGCCCTTGTGGTATGACTTTCTTGACTAGGGATGTTCACTCTTGTAGTATCCCTTTTCTCCACACTTGTAGCATCTAGGAGTAGAGGAGGAGGATTGCTTTCCCTTGAAGTGCCTGTCCTTGATGTAGTTGGCTTCATGCTCACTAGGGCCATCATCTTCACTTGAGGAGGAGGGAGATGTCTGACAAGCAAGTTGTTGTTGAAGGATGACCGCCTCCACTTGTGCTTTGAAAGGACTATCTTTGATCTTCTTGGCTTCATTCTCTTCTTATGTGGCTTCTTCTTCTTTCTTATAAAGCATTGGCACATAGGCTTGGAGGTTACCAATGAGCTCTTTGGTTGGGATGCCACCAAAGCTCCTCACTTCTTTAATGGAAGTTACCTTTGACTCCCATCTCTTTGGTAGAGTTCTCAATACCTTGGAGTTTATTACACCTCTATCCAAAGTGTTGCACAAAGAATCTAGGTCATTGATGATGACATTGAGCCTAGAGTACATCTCCGCAATCCCTTATTTCTTGCCCATCTTGAATTTCTCTAGAAGACTGCTCAACATGTAGATCTTAGCCTCCTCAACTTGCTTTGTGCCCTCATAGGTTATGCACAATTTATCCCAAATCTCATAGGCGGTGTCCCAAGATGAGATGTTGTTGAAATCCATTGGGGTAAGGGCTGCATAAATGATGCTTATGGCTTTAGCATTGAGCTAGGCTTCTTTAAGTGTAGCTTCACTCCATGTTGCAACAGCTCTGGTTGGCTCCTTGTATGGTGTGACCATCACCTTCCACATGTCAAAGTTCATCCCTTGAATGTAGAACTGCATACACCTCTTCCAATTGAGGAAGTTGGTGTCATCAAAGACTGGAGGACGCATGGAGAAGCCTCTCTCTAGGTTGAGTGAACCAAGTAGGTTTCCGCCCATCTTCTCATCTTGTGGGTGATTGTTGGAGAAGATCATGGGCTCTGATACCACTTGTTGGATCTAGGGCTCTAGAGAGGGGGTGAATAGAGCTTCAAAATTCTCACAAGATAAGTTAGTCCTTCAAATTATATCAATCAAAACCAATAGCTTAAGGGCAATTTGATGTCCTAACTAAACAAGCATAGCAAGAATGAGAGAAATTGAACAAGCACTTGGACAAGGTGATTTAGAGTGGTTCCACTCTCCAAGCTAGGAGAGAGTCAATCCACTACCTAGAGAGGTCAACCTCTAGGACTTTGCAATCTGTGTATACTCATATTCCATTCATAAGAGATACAAGGAGACCACCAATATCTAAGGACTTGTCTATTCAAGACAAGAGTCTTCCACCTACACAAGGACTTACCCACTTGATCAAGATGTCTTCAGCCTTCAAGAAGGACTTACCCACACTTGCATCAAGTCTTTAGCCTTAAAGGAATTTTCTCACTCTTCTTGAATCTTGGCCTTGCCCTTCTCCTTCATCTGGAGAAGATATTATGCACTTCTTCAACCTTGAAGAAGAACATCAACAACTTCACCTTCACTCAGAGTAGCTTGCTTCAGCTTTACTTCTTTAAGAAAAAAGGGTAGGAAAGATGGAATGGAATGAGAGCTTTACAAGCACAAGGAAGTTGTTATCTTACAACTGGCCTAACTCACTCACAATCACAAAATGCTTTGTAAATGAGAGAGAGAGAAAGGGGCTCAAGGAGTTGCAACACACTCAACTATAGCAAGGACTTAGACTAGCATGAATGAGCAAACTTGGAATGAACTATAAGGGATCCTATTTATAGTTGGGGGTGTTACCTTGAGTGTGGGATCACTTAAGGGCAAAATATAGTCGTTTTCCAACTTGCAACAGATCTATTCTCGCTCAAAACAACTCACCAATGGTTATAATCACTTTTTCTGCATTTTTTGTACAATACATTCAGTAAAGTTTCAATAAAGATAACTCGACCGATCCACTAAGTGACAAAGCCAATTTTCAAACTATCGGTCGAGTTTGTTATGGGAAACTCGACTGATGAGTCAAAATTAGTTTTACTTAATTGATCGATCAGTCGAGTACTGTGAGTGTGCAACTCGACCGGTTGGTCTCTCTAGAAAATTCATCACTAGATCAGTTGAGTTTCCAACTCGACTGATAAACAACATGTGACAAATTTTCTAAATTGACATTTGAGTGATCAAACGTTGGAATTAAGTGTCCCTACAAGTCATATCATCAATACAAGTGATTACAAAAATCATCTAAGGTCATTTGGAGTGATTTTCCAAAATGCGCACTTTGCATTGCTTTTGACTTGAACTTGAACAAGTTAGGGCTTATAAATTGATCCTTTTCATGTACCTAAAGTTTGAAATCAATCTTGAACAAACATATTAGATACATAGGAATGGAAAAGTTATGTCATTATCAAAATATGGGCAACGTATAACTCTCAACTCAATAATTTAGATGTTTTAGTTTTTAGTCTTTAGATGTTGATCATATATATATTTCTAGACTATTTTTTACTAAAAACATCTGGGCACATTATTTGAGATGTACTATTTCTATCATCATGTTGTTTTCATCGTTTTGGCTTGTAGTTGTTTTTGAAGACATGCTTTCGGTGTTGTAATCTTAATCATATGTACCCTTACTCTTTGGTTGACTATATCTCATGAGTTGGTGGTATGTTACCCATATTTTGATTCTGACATAATTTTCTTGTTTTTTATCTCATTTTTGTTTGATGTGTGCTATGAGGTTGCATGTTTTATCTTGTGGATGTATGTTTTAATAGTGCCTGGAGACGACCTATTTTTGTTCTCTTCTGCCCCACTTCCTTTTTGATAATGCCAAAAGGAGGAGAGAAGCTCAATGTTTTGAAGCACAACCATATTTCTTTATTGTCTATGTGATC
Organism: Alisma plantago-aquatica; assembly: GCA_963693085.1. Lineage (NCBI taxonomy): Eukaryota > Viridiplantae > Streptophyta > Magnoliopsida > Alismatales > Alismataceae > Alisma > Alisma plantago-aquatica. The sequence continues at coordinate 1,099,394,826 of OY856409.1, read as the reverse complement.
CTTTTTCTTATTCAATATATGCTTTATCATGTGACTTGATAAATGACCATATAGTATATACATGTTATATTTCTTTGTGTAAAAAGACTAACTATGCAGGTAAGAGTGAGCATAGATTGAGGGAGAGAAATTCACATTGTTAAAATCATGAATCCCCTTACAATTTACAAGGCTAAGGTATAACTTTACATATCCTTTTCAATATGATTGATGAATGGTTTGCCATTGTCAAAAAGGGGGAGAATGTTGACTTAAGAGTTATACATTGTCCATATTTTAATAATGACTTAACCATTCCATTCATATGTATCTAATATGTTTGTTTAAGATTGATTTCAGGCTTTAGGTACATGAAAAGGATCAAATTACACAAGCCTTAGCTTGTCCAAGTTCAAGTCAAAAGCAATGCAAGTGTGCAATTTGGAAAATCACTCCAAACTACCTTAGAATATTTTTGTAATCACTTTTATTGATGATATGACTTGTAACTAAGATGAAAAAAAACCAGGGACACTTAATTCTAACGTTTTATCACTCTAAAACTATTTTGAAAAATTTGTCACAACAACTATGTCAGTCGAGTTTGGATCTCGACCGACCAGTGATGGATTTTCGGAAATGGATCAATCGGTCAAGTTGTACACTCACAGAACTCGACTGACCGACTCGCTGACCACTTTTGACTCATCGGTCGAATTTTTAAAGACTAACTCGACTGATAGTTTGAAAATTAGCTTTGTCGGTTAGTGGATTGGTTGAGTTACCTTTATTGAAACTCGACCGAATGTACTGTACGCAAAATGCATAAAAGTGATTCTAATCGTTGGAGAGTTGTTACAAACAAAAATTGATCCATTGCAAGTTGTAAAATGGCTACTTTTGTTCTTAAGTGATCCCACACTCAAAGGAACACCTACAGCTATAAATAGGACCTCTTGGAGTTCATTCTAAAGTTACTCATTCATGTTATCCTTGGTCCTTGCTATAGTTGAGTGTGTTGCAACCCTTTGAGCTCATTTTTCTCTTTCATTTATAAAGCATTTCGTGATTATGAGTGAGTTAGGCATATTGTAAGAGAGCTACCTCCATGTTGTCTTGTACAACTGTCATTCCTTCCATCTTCCCAATCCCCTTTCTCAAAGAGCAAAGGTTAAAGTGATCTTCTATGAGTGACAAAGGAGTTGATGTTCTTCTTCAAGGTTGATAAAGGTGTGAAGAGTGGGTAATTCCTTCAAGGCCAAACACTTGATGCAAGTGTGGGTAAGTCTTTGGTGAAGGCTGAAGATATCTTGATGAAGTGGGTAAGTCTTTGTGTAGGTGAAAGACTCTTGTCTTGAATAGGTAAGACCTTGGATGTACAGTGGTCTCCTTATATCTCTTATGATGGAATATAAGTGTACATGTGTTGCAGAGTCCTAGAGGTTGACCTCTCTAGGTAGTGGATTGATGGTCTCCTAGTTTGGAGATTGTATTGCTTGTTTAGACAGGAATTCAAGTTGTTCTTAAGCATTTGGTTTCAGTTGATATAATTTGAGGGTCTAACTATTCTTGTGAGAAATTTGAAGCTCTATTCACCCCCCTCGAGAGCCCTAGATCCAACAATATTATAGTATCACATATACTAAAATGGGTTTGGCATGTTGTATAAAATATATAATAAACAACACATAAATATACATGTTATAATAAATATGCTAACTACAACACAATCATCATGCTTGTTATATTATTCCCCTCTAGTAAAAGGGACCCACATGGACATGTGACATGTTGATCTTAAGTCATGTGATCATTTACATGTTGGAAAGAGTTATATTAATTGATAGGGTCACCCTTGCACTGATAGTCTTGAATGGAAGGTTGATGTGCATGAGTCATATTGGGTCTACACTAAAAAAGAAAAGATATTATGATGTCATGGTTGAGCCTTGATGAGGACGTCAAGAGTCTAAGTGGGGAAGATTGTAGCATTCCATATTTTAAAATCTCAAATAAAACAATCTTAAAATAAGTGATTGGACTACCCATATCACCAACGCGCATCCCCTTTTCAGGGAGCGTAAGAAGGACAAAACATGACGGTCTGTGGCGCTATTCGTCACATTTAAAACTCTACTAAAGTCTTAGACAATAGGCAGTACATATTGTTTTAATAATCAGTCAAAGACGTCTTATATAAAAATATTTTGATATTTCTTAGGAGGCTCTGTCTTCACACATTATAAATAAACAAATAGATAATGTAATCATTTAGATCTTTGGGTGTGTCTAGCTTAGCATAGACATTACATCAACTTGATTTGATTATGTAAACATTATTGGTCCTGCTCTCCTATATAAGTAATATCATAAACTTTGAGTTGGGTTATGATTGAGTCTTTCGTGATCACATGCTCACCCTATATGTCACCCACACAATTCTCAAGATTTCATTAGAGAATATAAGTACTTATCCATAACAGTAAACATTTTAAATTGGATTACACCTCTCTATAAACTTTTATATATAACTAGCAATGAGCACGTGCTAAGCACGTGAGTTCCTATTGAGTTTTCATGGCTTGAAACAAATATTTACATCCTAGAACAATGTACATAAATTTTATTTACACCTACCATGTAAGTGACATTTACATCATTGGTAATAATATATTACTCCACATATCACAATTCAAACATTTTTCATTACTTAATATTGCACCAATATATACTTTTTGTTTCCTTTTTTACATCCATCATTACTATTCATTTGTTAAAATATGTCTTCATCATTGTCTTATATCAAAATAATTATCTGGTTAATATAATTTACATGTATTGACAATTATTACCTTAGAGTTTATTTTATAACTATATAATGTTCTCAAAAAGATAAAGTATTTAAGATATCATTTTTATGATCAATTATATAATGGTAAACTACATAGTTAGTTTGGTGTGATCATATCAAAAATGTATTTAATATGGAATCAATTACATATATTAGATAAACAAATGAATATGATTGATTCCTTGTTAGTTTACCCCTCTCCAATCCTATCTTGTCTCTCTATTACATTCTCCATCTTATAGCACATCATTTTATAATGGTTTTTATATAGCATGTATGGCACAGACGTAGTGTTGCATGGGCAGGATTACCAAGATCTCATGCAAGATCACAAAGATCTTCAATGTTCACATATCATATGAGATATCATTTAAGGAAACGAAAGTACTTATTTAGCGCAAACATGTGTTATTCACATATCTGTTGGGTTTGTATTTTTTCAATATATGTACGCTTTGGTTGGCAAATTTGGAAAATTTAAACTCTAATATGAGTGCAAATTAATATTATTAGAATATGAATAGAAAAATACGAATATAGTTTCAAATTATCCATTACAGTAGCAAGTCTGGTTCGTAGTCTACAGATTTGTAATGACAACAACAAAAATTGATCTCAAACGATTCTAGTTTGAAATTGATAATCATTTGCCCAATTATCTATATCTCTGCATATCACATGTTGGCTGTCTAATTTTTCCTCCATGTGCTTATTTTTTCTAAAATAAGTGTATAGTTGTCAAACTATCGTTTGAGCATGTGGACCCTACTCGTTTCTATTCGAAAAAAGGATTTTGCGGGTACATATCGTGAAATTGGGTTAGCTCTAGGTTGACATCCAACATGGAGGGTAAATTAATATAATAATTTAAATAAGTATATAAGAATGAAGTACATTGTCTTTATAAATTGGCATATTTTAATTTTATTTATAGTGCTCCGAGTTTTATAAACCCAAAATATCATAAAAAAAATAAAAATATGTTTAATTGAAACATAACATGTATATAAATTACTTACAATGTTGCATATATGAGAGACTGCTCATTATATAAATACATGAAAGGAGCTACTTCTATAAACACAATGAATATAAAAAGCTCGTATTCTCATTTTTTATGATTTTTTTACACTTCTTATACATAACAAATAAGAATTTTAGACTGCCGTCATTTTCATCTCATAACTTTATTTTTAAATCTGTAATCTTTGCCATCCAAAAAGTATTGAGAATCTTATTCTTGTTGTGTTGTGTGAGGTTTTTTTGTAAAACAATACTGTAATGGGCAATAGCTGACTGCCAACGTGTAAAGTCTATGCGAAACTGGCATAACGGACTGCGTTGCCCAATCACGGTTCCAAACGCACAATGTGTACATAGCTTAAATAGTAGATTACACACCGATGCTTATTTGTAGCTAACTTTTACATAGTTGGGTCACCTTGATTTCACATGTTCCATATTAAATTTTTAAGTCTCCAATGAAGAACATGTTTGACATAATTGATAGAATCATTACTGGATTACTAGAAAAGAAATTGAGTGAACTTTTTGAAGTAAGAGCAAACTAATTAAAGTCATCTTTAAATTAGGATTATTATATATAAAAATAGAAGAACATTGTTGAAGCAGGGAGGCAGGGTGCTGGAATAGCAACCAAGCAGCCATGTCACTTCCCTTTATTCATAGGGTAGAAGATATAGAATAGAAGGGTGTACGGTAATTATATGAACAATACTATAAAATGCATCACATCCTCACAGTAACATATCCGAAGGACCTACTCATAATTATAAAAAAAATAATACTATCATTTGCTTCCCCCTCCGTCTACATTTTAGTATTGACCTTTTGGGTCCACGTCCGCCAGCACCATCCGAAATTGCTGAATTAGCCCTCAAATGTAAAATTGCCCGCTCGCTGTGAAAACAACGCGGCGGTTTTGATCGCTCTTGGCCGCTCATTTACTTCTGAAAGTCAGATTTGTACAAGGCGCCGGCGTTTAACCTGCCCGAGATCCCGCTTTGCCGAACAGTTAGCGATTCTCCGACGTGTGAAATTGACGCGGTAAGTCCACTGCTCCATACAGATCGACTGCCCTCTCTCCGCGGCGTTAGCATACGCTGCACCGGTGGACCACTGTCAACTGATCGACTGCTGCTCTATCGGTGGGCCAGGGTTTTCGTCTCCTCCTTCCTCCCACCCACAGCGCACGTTTAACAGACTTGCCGCATCCGCCCTCGGTCCTCACCGGCGTCGACTGCTGGTCCGTCGCGCAGTCCAAACAGAAAAAGGAAGCGGCCATCAACCCAGCCTCGTCGAGTTAGGAGAGCCCTGTCGCTCGCGCTCCATTACCACCTCCAATCCAACTCCGGTCCGTCCTTTGTATATAAGGTGGACTTTCGACCTCAATTTCCGATCTTACATTGTTTATCTGCCGTGTAAGCCTAGATTTCATTCGAATTGCTTGGCTCCCAAGTTGAGCTACTGGTCCTCCGTTTACCCTTGCACTCAATGGTTTTGTTTGCTTTGATCCCGCTGCGGTTGCGCTTCTTCTTCATGGGAGCATGTGATCGAGGCTGGGTTTTCTTCAGAATCCTGCAAATACTCTTGTCGAATCGCGCCTCTGATTAGCTACAACCTGAAGCAGATCATAGAAGACAATTCGTGGTTACTAATTGCCTTTATACAGATGATAACACCATCAGTTGTCTGGATTAGTTCCGTGTGATTGTGTCTTGTACGTATAAGTAAACAGCATTAACTTCTTACCTAACTTAAACAAGGGTCGAACTGATATTGAGAGCAAAGTTGACAAAAAGAAATCACTAGCATAGTGAATAAAATTTGCAGCAAATAATAAGATACCTATATTTGTAGTATTACATGACATCTGTAGTTGGACTTCTAAGAAAATGTGTTATGTTTCAACCGCACCATTTTTCTATTCTAAACTGCCTTCGTCTAAGTCGCACCACACCCATCATGCAACAAAAGTCCTGCTTGATCCTCCCCTCAGGCTGACTGGCAAAGTTCATAAGTTTTTTAGGGGTCGAAAATCAAGAAGTTGGTCTGTATGCTAACTGTTTTAATTTAGCTCACCTAGGTTACATATAAGCGGTTTCCATAATCGCTCTCTGTCTCAGAATACCTGTGGTGATTGCAACCTGCTTTGCTACATTCTCCTGCATCCACACATCGAAATTAGCTTATCTGGTGATTCTTGCTTGCTGCTGATTCATTGTGTTGGAAACCATATTCTTTATTCGTTTTCATCCACATTTGGTGTTGTGCTAACCATCATCACCGTGACTGTAATCTCTGTGGAGGAACACTTTGCTGAAGGAGCAGCAGCATGAACCCTAGGCTTCTGCTTTTGATACCTTGAAGAAAGGCTTCATTTTTTTTATATGAGTTAAGGAACTCTTAAACTGACTAGCTTGCTTTCCTACATTTGATGAAAGAAGCCTGTGTTGATATTGAAGAACATTGTCTTCATATTGGTAGATCACCACATGTTTCTACTAGGGTGTTGCTTGGTCTATAGAATATTTGAGATGCAATGTAATGTCAACATTGGCATCCCAAACTTGTCATCAACACCCAAAGGGCAAGAGCAATGACATGTGATCTTAACAAAGATGGTTGTTTTTCTACTAGATAAGGTCAAACCTCTATCAAAATCCTATGAAACTGTTGATTAATTCATCATGCTAAAGCACATAAAATCCTATGTTGATTTCTTCACAACTAGTGTTGTCATAACCAACCTCACCATGACCGTGATCTCTTTGTCTATGTGGACCCCAGGAGTCTGATCTTTGTTGATGAACAACATTGGGTGTTACATGTGTTGTTATATGAATTGAGTCGAGTTATGCTTGACTTGGGCCTTGTTCCCTTGGGTTAAGGAAGCGGGTGTTCTCATTTGTATGTAACGACCTTTGTTTGTTTTGAAGCATCTTTCCTGTCCTTCTTTTGTGTGTCATCAGCCTCCAAAGGGTGGTGTATGATCACGAATAAGATTCTCAGTATAGGATCTATTTATCCCTAGATATACACGAAGACTCCTAGGCAACAAAATCTAAAAGTGGTTTAAAAATTGAATAGTCCTAGAAACACTATTTTACATAGCAGGTCTCTATGGGTAAGCAATCAGGTATTTCTTGGGATACTCCTCTATAGCCAAACAACCACTTATCACATAATGTCCAATGTGTTATTTTTCAGCCACAAGTTTTTTGATTTCAAACTCCCTTCATCTTTGACACACCCATCATGCAACAAAAGTGCCCACTTGATCCTGCCAGCTGGCTGAGTGGCAAAATCCAGATTTTTTTTCAGGGGTAAAAAATCCACAATGTCTTTGCGCTAACTGTTTTAATTTATTCCACTTAGGTTACATGTACTAGATTTCTAGAATTGCTCTTTGACTCATATTACTCTTGGCGGTTACAACATGCTTTGCTACATTCTCAATGTTTCCACGTTGATGTTGGTTTCTCTGGTGATTCTTGCTAGCGATTCATTGTGTTGGGAAGCATATTAACTTTTACTTGACAATTGGTCTTGTTATAACCATCATCAATGCGAATGTGATCTCTTGTGGATGAATTTGAAGGGGAAGCAACATAAATTCTAGGATCTTGGTTTTGATATCTGGGCAGCATTATGGTGTTACATTGAAGAAGGGGATCATGTTTTTGTATGAGTTAAGCAACTCTCATACTGACTTGGGCTGGTTTCCTTGATGTGATGAAAGAAGCATGTGTGCTCAATATTGAAGATAATTGTGTCTTCATATTGGTAGATTTCCACATTTTATTGCTAGGGTGTCTGTCTGGTCTAGAAGAGAAGCAATTTAGGGGCTGTTCGGCCGCCTCCATTCCGAATCCCGGTAGTCCTCCACGTGCACGCCACCAAATTTCAAGAGCAGCTGGCTGTTGGCAGAATTAAGTCTGCAGTTTGTCCAGCATCTGTAGAAGCAGGGTACGCCGTTGCAGGCTGGAAGCGTGACTTTACAACGCCGCCAAAACAGGCGTGACTCCAAATACTACATTATTATTAAGCGAAACTACCGCACGAAATACAGATCAACAAATTACCTACTAATCTGGGCTGCTGTTTGTACCTAACTACTAGGATTTTTATTGAAAATATTGGTTTTATCTCATCGCCGAGACCATGACTATATATTAGTGAACTTGTTCTTTTTCCAAGTGGCCATGACCTTACAGCTGACAGTACTCATTTTTCCTTATTGTACAGGGCAATGGAGAAACAGGAGCTATTGAAGAACAACAAAAACAAATATAGCATCATCATTCCTACCTACAATGAACGCCTAAACATTGCCATTATTGTTTATCTTATCTTCAAGCACCTCAGGTTTCCAAATTTGACATCATTTTTATTGCATGTTTTACTTTGAAAACAACTGAGAGCTTCTCCGCCAGGAGCGATTGAAAACTAAACTGTGTCTCCGATTTTGACATCTGGATTTTTTTTTTTTTTGGATATTTCTTACTTTCCACTTCTGCAAAATACTTTTCTCATTCATTAGTCAAGTGTCTTGCTTGTTAATACCTTGTTTTGGTGGATCATTTATATTAGGGATGTTGATTTCGAGATCATTATCGTAGATGATGGAAGTCCTGATGGAACTCAAGACATTGTAAAGCAACTTCAGCAAGTTTATGGGGATGATCGAATTGTAAATCCGAATATTTCTTCTGTTCAAATAAGTTAGATATATAACTTGCTATGCCAATTTAGTTTTTTCTTATTTTGATATTCACTGTTTTTGTTCTGGTATAAAGCTACTTAGGGCGCGGCCTAGAAAGCTTGGTCTGGGTAGGTTTCTAAGAGTTGAATTGATTAATTTAAACCAAGATGCAGAGTGCTTACGGTGCTGTAATTTCTTTTGATAGGAACTGCATATTACCATGGGCTGAAGCATGCATCTGGTGATTTTGTGGTTATTATGGATGCCGATTTATCACATCATGTACTGATAGATTTTGTTATTCACGTTATTACTAGTACATCAGCTGTTTCTGCATGATACTGTTTTTAATTATGTGTATGTTGCTTGCAGCCAAAGTATTTGCCAAGTTTTATCAGGTATGTATTCCTCTGTATGTTACTGATATTTGTCATAGAATATCAAGATTTTCAGTTGAACACTCCCAACAAATAATATTGATTTTTCTTTTTAAAAAGATCCGCAGTGAAATGAAAAATGGGCTGAGCGGCCACTTAATCAGCTCAACCCACCAGCCATTTTGTTTACCCGCTGACTGCCAATTCAATGCCCCCCAACAAAAGGGTTGCTTTTTGCTCGCTTCACCCGCTTAACCTGCTTAATCACCTGCTTAATCGGCTGCTTAGGCCCAACTTTTCAAAAGTTCTGCTGCAAGCCTGTAACATTTAGTAAATTTTAAAGTCCAATTATTATTGACTGTAATATATTAAACTTATGTACAATACACATACCTGTTCTATGATAAGCCTTAGTTCTAATTTAAAATGCATACTTTGTATGTAAGCCATAGTAATAGGGTACTGCTGTATGTTCTAGTAAATTACATGTAACTATTTTCTAATTTAAATTTTAGAATGCGTACTTTGATTAAATTTACTGCTGCAATGTATGATTAATTGATGATATGTAAATGTAGTAAAAACTTAGTAAGGTATCAATGATAAGTCTCCTGTAATGTGATGCAAAATTGTTATTGTATCATATATTATATACTAAATACTTGTTGTTTTATAGTTGTATAGGGTGTTTTATCCGTGACAAGTCTATTGTTCAATATATTAGCTATAATCATTGTTTTATAGTTGTGTTATAAAGTATTTGGGTGTTTAATATTGTTGTGTAGGGTGTTTAGATATGTATTCTAGAATATGAGCTATTGAGATGATTAAAACAGAGTACAGTGGTTCTCTTTTATAAGACAAGAGAAAGACACATGGTTTAGAAATAATCAATATGGGATAAAACAAGACAAGAAAGAGAGAAATAGACTAAGTAAAAACACATGAAAGTCTATATACTAATACTCCCCCTCAAGCTGGAGCGTAGATGTCTAGCATGCCCAGCTTGGATGTCATAGCAGTGAACCTTGTCTTTGGTAGAATCTTTGTGAAGATATCAGCCACCTGATCAGATGTATGAATATAGGGAGTAGATATTTGTCCTGAGAGAACAGCCTCGCGAACAAAATGACAGTCCACCTCAATATGCTTGGTCCGCTCATGGAAGGTAGGATTACTAGCAATGAAGGTAGCTGCTTTGTTGTCACAATACATAGGAATAGCAGATGAATCAGAAAATCCAAAGTCCTTCAGCAGGCTCCGAATCCAGAATAGCTCACAAGTAGTATGTGCCATGGCACGATACTCAGCTTCAGCACTAGAGCGAGCAACAACAGACTGCTTCTTGCTTCGCCAAGTGACAAGGTTACCTCCCACAAAGGTACAGTAGCCAGAAGTGGACCGACGGTCAACCTTGCTGCCAGCATAATCAGAATCAGAATAGCCAAGGAGTTTGCAATGCCCATTTTTTTTGTAAAGTAGACCTTTTCCAGGAAAACTTTTCAAATATTTCAGAATATGACAGACAACATCCCAATGGCATTGTCGAGGCTTGTCCAGGTAGCGACTAACCAATCCAACTGCAGCAGTGATATCAGCCCGAGTAACAGTAAGATATATGAGTTTCCCAACCATACGTCGATACTGCTGATTGTTAGGGTAAGCAGGAGACTCCTCATCATCCCAGTTGATGTTGGGATCCATAGGTGTGCTAGCAGGTTTCGCACCCAAAAGACCAGATTCAGATAAGAGATCCAGGACATACTTCCGTTGAGACAAGCAGAGACCAGAAGAAGACCGAGACACTTCTATCCCAAGAAAATACCGAAGTGAGCCAAGATCCTTGGTAACTAAGTGTTTCTCCAGATAGCGCTTTGTAGACTGAATACCAACAGAATCGCTTCCAGAGAGAATAATATCATCAACATAAACAATAAGAATAACAATACCCGCAGAAGTATTTTTCACAAAAACAGAGTGATCAGATTGGGAACGTCTGAAGGAAAATTGCTGAAGAATATTGCTGAGCTTGTCAAACCACGCTCTAGGGCTCTGTTTCAAGCCATAGATAGCCTTTTTTAGCCTGCAGACTTTGGAAGCCTCCCCCTGACACACAAAACCGGGAGGTTGTGACATGTATACCTCTTCATGAAGATCACCATACAGGAAAGCATTCTTGACATCAAGTTGATACAGTGGCCAGTCAGAATTGATAGCAACAGAAATCAGAATCCAGACAGAGTTCAGGCGCGCTACTGGAGAGAAAGTTTCAAAGTAGTCAACTCCATAGGTCTGGGTATACCCCTTTGCCACAAGTCGCGCCTTAAGTCGTTCGACAGTACCGTCGGGATGGTATTTGACAGTGAACACCCATCGACATCCAACTGGAGAGCAATCAGCAGGTGGCTCAACTAGGGTCCAGGTATGACGGTCAGTAAGAGCCTTCATCTCTTCTTCCATAGCCTGACGCCACGCAGGATGGCTAAGAGCCTGAGCAGCATTCTTAGGTACAAATATCGCAGACAGAGCCAAAGTGAAGTTAGCAAAATTAGCACTCAAATTATCAGTAGAGCAGAAATTTCCAATCGGATGCATAGTGCAGGTACGGGTCCCTTTCCTCAGACTAATAGGAATATCAAGATCAGAAAATACCTGCGAGGATGGTTGATCTGGCACCGAGGAAGAGGATGATGGAGAGGCCATGGAGGGAGCTGTCGGCTTCGGTCTTCTTTGATAAACTTTCAGAGGTGGCTTTTCAATCAGATCCTCAGAAATAGCATGTACATCGTCCATCACAGGCAAAGGTGTATCAGCAAGTAAATCGGAAGTGAGCGCAGAACCACCCGTAGAGTAGAAAGGCATATGCTCAAAAAACACCACATCCGCAGAGACAAACCACTTTTTAGAAACAGGATCATAGCACCTATATCCTTTCTGAGTGCGAGAATATCCCAGAAAAATACACTTAGTTGCTCTAGGATCTAATTTAGTAAGGCCAGGCTGAAGATTTTTAACAAAACAGGTGCTCCCAAAAATGCGAGGCGGGACAGAGAAAAGAGATGCATCGGGAAACAGAATCTGAAAAGGAATCTGATTGCCGAGCACAGATGAAGGCATGCGGTTAATTAGATAGCAGGCAGTGGCTATCGTCTCGGGCCAAAAAGCTTTGGGAACATGATAGTGAAAGAGAAGGGTACGAGCAACCTCGAGAAGATGACGATTTTTGCACTCAGCAACACCGTTTTGTTGTGGGGTGTAAGCACAAGAGGTTTGATGGATTGTGCCCTGGCGACGACAGAAAGAGCTAACAGATGTTTGCATGAATTCCAAAGCATTATCAGTACGAAGAATTTTGATAGGCTTAGCAAATTGAGTGCGTATCTCAGTAAAAAAGTCAGTAATTTTTTCAAGGATAGTGGATCTATCTTTAAGTAAAAACAGCCAGGTAGTTCTAGAAAAATCATCAATGAAGCTCAGAAAATATCTAAAACCGGAAGTACTTGTGACAGAGCAAGGACCCCAAACATCAGCATGTATAATATCAAAAGGTGCTTTAGAGCTGATACAAATTTTTTTTTGAAAAAGTAGCACGAGTTTGCTTGCCAAGCTGACAAGTTTCGCAATGAAAATCAGAACTAACTATATCTGGTAACACGACTTTTAACTTTCCAATAGAAGGGTGTCCCAATCTATAGTGCCACTGGATGTCGGTCACCAATGATGTCAGATATGCAGCAATCTTTGGCTCGTCCAGGTAGTAGAGTCCATCCGGTCCCTCATGGCCCGAACCAATCGTCATCCTCGTGCGCAGATCCTGAAATAAAACACCATCCAGATCAAATGTAATTGAGCAACGAAGGCTCTTCACAGTTTTACTCACAGAAAGAAGATTAATAGGAAACTTCGGGACATAAAGTGTAGAGCGCAGAGGCAGACGACCAGTAGGACAAATATCACTAATGCCAGTAACAGGTGATTTAGAACCATCAGCTAAGGTAACAGGAGGTATAAAAGAAGTCTGCTGCAGTTTAGAAAATAAAGCAGGATTGCCAGATATATGAGAAGTCGCACCAGAGTCAATAACCCAGGAATTTTTACCAGCCGTAGTCAGAAGAGCAGCACTGCCAGAATTTGAAGCCTCAGTAGCAGACGCCAGACGAGCCTGAAGGAGTTTTTCAAACTCGGAGCGGATCCAGTCAGCCGTCGGCGGAGCAGGTTCATCAGTTGTCACTTTGTTGGCCCACTCAAGTTTGCCATATTTGATCCAACACTTATCTTCATTATGGTTGGTACGTTTGCAGTGAGTGCAATAGCGGGACTCAGCTTGATCGGATCCAGTACCACGACCAGGAGCAGAGAATCGTCCTCCGCGACCACGACCTCTACCACGGCCACGACCACAGAAGGAATCACCAGAGCGGACAGTAAGAGCAGCACCGTCAGAGGTGTCAGCCACAGGTTGAGACACAGAGGGTAGACGCTGAACCCGTTTGAGAACATCGCGGAGAGTAGGCAAAGGGTCGCTGGAGAGAATCTGGTCCACAACACCAGCGAAGGACGTAGGTAGGCCGGCGAGGAATTGAACTAACATAAGTTCATTCCGTTGTCGGTGCACTTCTTCAATATCAGCAGTCAGAGGGTGATATACCCGAAACTCATCCCAGAGAGCACAGCAGGAGTTGTAGTAGTCCTCAACGGAGTCGGTGGCCGAATACTCCTGTTTGGCAAGCTGTTTGAATATCTCGAAGACCTTCTTCGGATTCTGCTGGTGAGAGTAAACATGGGAAAGCTGGTCCCACATTTCTTTGGCAGTCTGAAGTCGAAGCAAGGACTGGCTGATTTTTGCTTCAACACTATTCACCATCCAGGTCATGACCCCATAGTCCTCTTTGGACCATAGATCATAGGCTTGCTTGGTTTTCTCATCAGCGTCTGCAGCAGGAAGATCAGGGCCCTTGGTAGTCAGGTGAGAGTAGCGTCCTTGGGATTTGACATATAACGCGAAGGAGGCAGCCCATAGATGATAGTTGGAGTGATCCAACTTCACCGTAGTAACACAGAGAGTGCGCGGCGGAAGGTCGGAAGTCGCCATTGCAGCAGTAGCAGAAGAAGAGAAGCAGCACGGGCACAGATCCAGACAGTAGTCAGCAGCAGAAGTAGACAGCAGTAGAAGTCCAACACATGGACTAGTAGCAGTAGATAGGAGATCCGAGCATGGACCTCAAAAAAACCCTTATAGGGCAGGAAGAAGGAAACAGAACCTACGCCAACATGGAGAAGAGATCACTCCACCATGAGGCGTAGGCAGTCAGAGCCGGAAACTTGTTTTTAAGCCTTCAACGTGCCAGACTGGAAAGTGACCAGGCTGTACATAAGCTTTTCGGAAAGGAAACGGAGACCGAAGAGAGAACCTGTGGTTGTCTAAGCCACAAGGAAAGGTGTGCTTAGGGTACGAAGATTATAGGAGAGGGGAAAAAGATGGTGGAGAAAGGGTGGCGATGGCTGTTAGTGGTGGTGGGGATGAGGAGGGGGCGGCGACAGCAAGGCCTGCCGGCGGCAGGTCAGGGAGAGAAAGGGAGGGGTGGCGGCGGGCAGGGGCAGGGAGAGAAAGAGAGAGAGGGTGGGTGGAGGAGGGAGAAGAAAAAGGAAGAGAAGAGAGGAGGGGATGGGCGGCGGCAGCAGCCTGCTGGGAGGGAGTGGGCGGCGGCGGGAAGATGGGGGGCTGGGCGGCGGCGTGAAGGAGGGTGGCGGCTGGGGTAGGGTTAGGGAGAAGATGGGTGGCGGCTGGGGTAGGGTTAGGAAAACGGGCTAGGGTGGATCGGGTGGCTCTGATACCATCTAGAATATGAGGCTAATTGTCTTACTATTGAGATGATTAAAACAGAGTACAGTGGTTCTCTTTTATAAGACAAGAGAAAGACACATGGTTTAGAAATAACCAATATGGGATAAAACAAGACAAGAAAGAGAGAAATAGACTAAGTAAAAACACAGGAAAGTCTATATACTAATATGTATAAAGTTTGAAAAAGTGTAGTCTTTATATGCATATATGTGTAATGTTGTATAAAATTATATGGAAAGCCAAAACCCGTTTCTTCAAAAATCGTCTGCCCACTTACCTCTTAACCAGTTACTAGGTGTTGTTCTCACGCTAACCGCTTAATGCTTTTTAAAACATTGAGGATCCGTAATTGTTATTATTGATATAAGTGCAGACCCCTCTCCTATGTGTAGTAGGGGATACAAGGAAGCAGACAAACTCCAGATGGGCCTAATGCAATTAGGACCATATAAGAGACTACGAAATAGGAGATGAGAAAAGAAATACATAAAGAAGAATAAAGGAAAAGACAGATATATATATCTTGATAATTGCCCTCAAGTTGAAGCAAAGATGTCTATCAGACCTAGCTTGTAGCAGTAAGTCTTGAACTCTCTTTCTAGAAAGAGCCTTGGTGAACATGTGAACAGTTTGTTCTTCAGTAGGTAAGAAGGGAGTTGTGACCTTCTTTGTCATCATAACTTCACAAAGAAAATGGCAATCCACTCAAATGTGTTTGGCCCTTTCATGAAAGAGCGGATTGCTGGCAATAAACATAGCTGCCAATTATCGTAAGACATCGGAATAACATATGTGATAGAAAATCCAAAATCAGATAAAAGGGATAAAGCCCACAGAAGCTCACACGTATTATTAATGGGGAGCTTAATAATAAAATCTAAACTAATTAGATCTTACCTAAGAAAATGAAATAAAATTTTATCAAAAGATTTAGTCATCAAGTCTGTCCTCTAAAGAGGCTTATAGAGCCTATATGTAGGCTTTTAAGACGAATTAGAAAGCTAGCCAATGTGGGAGTAAATCACATGCTTTACAAATTCAAATTGGAAAAATATCAATTAACACTTAAACACATGGAAACTAATAAACATGATATTTGTTACTCAAATGACTATGTCAAATGCTATGATCGTTCTACATCAAGTATGTGCCATGGCACGACACTTAGAACTAACACTAGATTCTGGAAACTATATTTTGCTTCTTCCAACACCATGTAACTTGATTACCACCCACAAAAGTGCAACATCCAGAGGTAGATCATCAGATTTGCCACTTGCATAGTCTGCATCAGAATAACTAATAACATTCAACTGTCCATTCTTTTTATAGAATAATCCTTGGCCTAGAGCATTTTTTAAATATCTCAAGACTGGGCAAGTTGCATCCCAATCTGTCTAGGGCAGTCCATAATTGATTGAGAACTCCCACAAAGCAGTTATCTGGCCTGAAAAGAGTGCGATACATGAGCTTCCCAACCATGTGTTTGTAGCTAAACTTATCCTTCAGTAATTGAGTTGTTTCTGATCACAACTCATGTGCATGATCCATAGGAGAAACAACAGGTCCCTGTGTCAGTCAATTGAATAAGGGTTTGCTTCCATTGAAATTAGGATACTCCCTCTTTTACAATGCGCGACCTCAATACCCAGAGAGTACCATAAACAACCTACGTCTTTGATAACAGAGTGCTGCATGAGGTACTTTGTAGTTGTAGCTGTACATATATCACCTCTACTAAACAAAATGATTCATCCATATATACAATAAGGACGATGATGCCAATATCAGTGGTTTTGATAAAGATGATCACACAGAGAACGAGAAAGGTCAAATTTCCCAATATAAGAGATAAATTTATCAAATCACGCCATGGGACTTTGTTTTAAGGCAGAGATGTCCTTCAGAAGACACACTATCCCATGATACTCCTCATGAGCAACATACCCAGGAGGTCAGTCGATATAGATAGTCTCTTGAAAATCTTCATATAAGATCTTTTTGACATCCAATTGACATAATTGCCAACCTTGATTCACAAAAATAGAAAAGAGAATACACAATATCAGATGAGAAACATGAGAAAAGGATTCAAATAGTCAACCCAAATTTCTATGTAGCCTTTGGTAACAAGTCTGGCCTTTAAAAGTTTAATAGTTACATCAGGAAAATATTTGACAGTGAAGACCCACCAACAAACAACGTTATGACTGCTTGAAGGAAAGTCAACAAGATTCCATGTCCCTTGAGATTGGAGAGCATGCATCTCCTCATCCGCGGCTTGCTTCCACCTGGAATGTCCATGTGCCTCCTAAACAAATTTAGGAATATAGATACAAGATAATGCTGCGTTAAACTATGCTGTAGGAGCATGCTGATGATCGATAATTACATGCCGAGAAATACAATGCACCAAACCTCTGAATTTCTTAGAGCAATAGGCAAGTCAGAGTCAAACCAAACTTGTAGTGTTTCCAGTAATTGAAGGTGGATTAGCAGACTCTGGAGATGCCATGGCTGGAAAGATTTTAGGTGGAGTCAGCCTGTTCTTCCACTCATACTAGGACAAGGAAGGATGACTCATCAGGTTATGGTGTTGGAGAGATACAAGGACGAGACTGAGGTATAGTGGGAGTATTGCACTTGTTGGCTGTCCTTAGAAAAGAACGAGGTGTCCTTTAAGAATGTGACATCAACACTGATATATAGACGACGTGCAACGGGCTGAAAACACTTTTACCCTTTATGAGTGCGGGAATATCCAAGAAAAGAACAACGAAAAGCATGTGTATCTTGGATTGGTCGGTGGTTGTGAACAAAGCACAACCATCTTACGATTTACGTCAGTAAAGCAAAAATTGGTTCATGAGGATAAAGCATTTGGTAGCGAATTTTGTTGTGCAAAATAGATGGGAGCATACAATTACTCAGATGATTTGCAATGAGATGGCATTAGCCCAATTACATTTCGGAACATCCATTTAAAGCATGAGAGTATGGGCAACATCTAAAAAGGTGTTGGCTTTTGCCCTGGTTGTCTTGGTGGCTAGGCCTTCCCTAAGGGTGCTAGGGCGCCTAGGCAAAGGAGGCCTAGGCATTCCTAGTCATTTTTTCTAAATTTTTGTTGTTATATTCATTATTACTGTATGTGCACTTCATGATTCAATATAGTGCTTATATACAAATATAAATATGATATAGGAATGTGAGAGTAAGAATAATAGATATGCAAGAAAGGAATATGCTGCTTGGTAGAGAATAGGAAAAAAAAGAAATAATGTGATGGTGGAGCAACAGTGTTGCGGCTTGATAGATCAATTAGGAAAAACAAAGAAATCATGTAATGGTGGAGCCATGGAACAAAAAGGCGCGCCTCGAGGCTTTAAAGGCGTACGCCTTGAAGCGAGGCGTACCTCAATGCGCCCTGAGGTGTGCGCCTCACTGTCCAGGTGAGAGGCGTGCGCCTCATTTTTGGCGAGGCGTAGAAAGGCGTTGAGGCGTTTCCGAGGCGTAAGCCTCAGTTCAGACCCCAATTTAAGCCTCATATGCATATGTATAATCTATATATATGTGTAAATATACATATATATATATCTAAACATGTATATTTGTGTGTATAATCTATATGTTTGTATATATACATACATATGTATTTAAACATGTATATTTGTGTCTATATATTTATGTATTTGTGTATGTATCTATAATGTATATGCATATACATGTAATGTCGCACATCGGATACATTTACATGTATATATTTGTTCATGTATATGTGTATATGTATATAATTGTAAGATGTGTACAGATTTACATGTATATATGTTGATATTTTGTATTCTTTTGTATATTGGATGTACTTGCATATGTTTATGTGTATATGTAATGGAGTTACATGTATATATATTTATATGTAATTATGTATACAATTTTTAAAATGTGTATACTTGTGTATGCCTATGTGAATGTACATGCTTGTACTAACATATAAGTACATTATAATATAACATTATATATATATATATATATATATATATATATATATATATAATATGAACGCCTCGGTACATTCTGAGGCTTACGCCTCGCCTCGCCAAGACAAAAACGCCTCACGCCTTTTTCAACCTTGGGTGGAGCAATGATATTTGCTGCTTGTAGAGCAATTATGAAAACAAAATAATGTGATGGTGGAGCAGCAATAAGTTGGAACTTGGAACCATTAACATGGCAGCATGTTGATGCTTGGTTAAGCTGAGCAGAAATAAAAAAATCAAAAGTAAATAAAATGGATAGCGGAGGTCCAGGAGCATGCAACAACAAAGTTCTGCTTGGTGATCCATGACAAAAAGGAAAGACAAGATTCTAGTTGAAGATAAGAACACATGACATAACAAAAAGAAAAGGAGGAGGTTGGAGAAGACGAGAAACAAAGTAAAAACAATAAAAAGAGCCCAGGAGCATGCAACAACAAAGTTCTGCTTGGTGAACCATGACAAAAAGGAAAAACAAGATTCTAGTTGAAGAATAAGAACACATGACATAACAAAAATAAAAGAACAAGGAGGTTGGAGAAGATGAGAAGCAAAGAAAAAACAATAAAAGAGCCCATGAACTAGGCCCGCCAGACCGCCCTGGCTGCCTAGACATCTAAATAGGCTGGGCGCCCAGAACGGATGACCACCTAGGTCGGCGCTCCGACAGTCCTGGTTTTTAATGTTTTGTAATGCCATTTTGTTGTGGACTATATGGCATAAAGTTTGATGGACGATTTCCTTTGTATTTGAAAGCCATGTTGCAAGTATTCAGATTTGGAAACAAATTTGGGAGTATCAAGAAATTGTTTTTTAATCTCATTCAATTTGAGAAAACATTCAGAATTTCAGAACAGATTTTCAGTCAAAAAGCAAAGTAGCACGATACATTCATTAACAAAGGGAATAACATACAACAGTATGACTAGCAATTATGACATGGTCCCCAAATGTCAGAATGAACAAGATGAGATAAACCAAAACTACATCTATCATTTCTTAAAGGAAAAACAAACAGATGATGTTTGCCAAGTTGGTATGACCGGCGTTGGAAAAATTTTAGAAGATAAATTAGGAAACAATGACTTTAGCTGTGCAAAGATGGATGACCAAGAAGTAAGTGCCTTTGATAAAGAGAGGTGGATTGAGCAACAAGTGCAATAGCCAGAAAAGTTGATGAGATTTTAGGTAATATAAAAAATATCCACCTTCATATCCTATTAATAGGTTAATTAGTTCGTGGGCCTTTAGTGTCTCGGCCCGTTTAGATTACTTGGGACACAAGTCTCAGGGTTTCTCCCCTCTCCTATATAAAGGAGAGGGCGTCCAATCTTGTAATCATCTAATCCCATTGTGTTTAATAAAATATTATTCTTCACATGGTATCAGAGCGTGTTCGCTCCTGAGAAAAACCTAGCAGCCGTCCTCCCTTCTCTCTCTCTTCCTCGACGCACAACAACAACCTTAGAGCCCCCGCCTCTCTTCGAGAGAGAGCAACCGCGGGCTCTCCCCGCCTGCGGGTGGCCGCCGCCTCTTCCATGGCTTAGGTCGGCTGCCCGCCAGGCATCTCCCGGCCTCCATGGCATATCTTTCTCTTTCTCAAATGATTTAATTTTCTTTTCGTGCACCGACACCGTCATCTTCCTGGCGCCATCATCACCTTCGCCGGCCAGCAGCCATCGTCACCTCCGCCACATTACACCGTCCTTGCAACAGCATCACGATGCCGTCGGCAACCAACATAGCCCCCACAATGGCCGCCGTATCCAGCAACAATCCGCGACGCCTTAGCCATCCGCCTCTGCCGCCGTGTCTAGCAGCAATCAACCGCGGCTAGCAGCAAGCAATGCCACCATCTTCTATAGCAGCCGTCGCCATCCCGACGCACAGCTAAAGACGCCACCAATTAGCACCATCAACAACACCCATCGTCGCTACCGCTGTATCGTCCTGACGTCCTCAACATCAGCCTTCGCCGCCGCTCATGGGGAGGCTTCGCACTTGACTCTGCATGCAGCCTCATGGCATGTCATATATCCAGAGCCGTGCAGGAGACCAATATCATCTCCTTTGTTGCGGCCGAGTGCTACATCAGTCGAGCGACAAAATCATCGCCATCATTGTGTCCGTTCGCTGCAGCGTTGTCTCATTTAGCAGCAACAGTATCCCCAGCTGACAATCACACCCTTCAGCCGCCGCCATCGTCATTCATGCCCCTTGTCGTTGCTGCTCTCCATCTCGTCGCTGCTGCCCCAACGTCATCACCTATCCCTGGCCATCATCACTCCATATTCAACCATGCCATCACCCCCTAATGAGTTTGTATTCTCCCAAGTATGAGTGATGTCCTCCTCTATTTTATTTTTTTACTGCCGCCAACATACTTTTCTATGTCTATCTCTATTCAGATCCATAATTGGTCCTATCTTTTGCTAATCGGATCCAATTTTAAGCCTAATCGGATTTTTCACAGGGGCTCCGCCCCCGCACCCCTGGATTTGTTGCCCTATCGAGCCAAACAAATCCCTTTTCGGGTCGGGATTAGATCCATTTAATTTTCTACCCCGGATCTTACATTGACCCATTTAGCATATTCTCTTCGGTTATCGGTTTCATTCTCCACATATTACACATCTTCATATCACAAAAATCCTCTCAAATCCACCAATTCCTTTCCCGCCCACCCATATCTTGTGTGTATCCCTTTCCACAGTGCGGGGGGTCATATATCCATTTCTCCACACCAAACACTCACTCTCGTCATCTTTGGTGTGCGGGGGGGGGATAGAAAGGAGAGGAAGAGATGAGAAGAGCGAGCGAGCATGAGAGAGTATGAGAGAGAATGTACGAGAGAGAGTATGAGATGAGATGATATATGTATTCATGTTATATATGTTCCAGGCTATTATCTTCATGGAGCTTCACGTTCTTCAGCACGTCTGTTCTCCACCTCCAGCCAGCTTCATTCAGCGTCGACACCGTATCCGCGTTCGTACCGCGTTATGTACGTCAGGTGTTGATGGTGTATTTCAGCTACATTCACATGAGACAAATGGGTGTTTCTTCAGATTTTTAGAAGCTCAGCAAGCCTGCCAATCTACATTTGCAAGGTTAATTCATCTAGTTTATCTTCATCGAGCTGCTTCATCACGTCTTCTCCGAGTTGCATCTGCTATTTCAACATCACTTGTTGCTGATCTTCTTAGGACTTTCCTTGATGGATGATATCTCCTTTCCTGTCAAGCCCCCAAGGTTCACATGACAGAGTTATGGTACCTGCATCGTATCATCAGCATATCGTCCGTTCGTGTTCGTGCCACGTTATGCACGTCTTCTCAGACGCTTTGAAGACACCACTACTGCTACATTATCATTGGAGATCCGCGTTTGTGCCGCGTTAAGTACGTATTCCAGTGAAGTTGCCGTAGTCGTGGTATTGATGATCGTCTGCTCCAAGTGGCGAATTACTACTGCAGTATTCATGTTCCATTCATATGTTCTTCATTCCAGATGCACTCCACAAGACCTTCATCAAAGCTCGAGGATCTCCATCCTGCAGAATACAATTTCAAAGGAAAGAGGCGTCGTCATATGATTCAGGTGGAGTTTTGTTTAAGGGGGAGTATCAAATTTTGTATGGGGAGTGATATTTATCTTTTCTCTTTTATTTATCATCGTTTTATCGAGTCTTGTAACCTCCAAGCTTTGGACATGTGTTTCACCCATGCTCTAGCTTGAGGGGGAGTGTTAGAGAGTCTATATTAGCCTATTTAGTTAATAGGTTAATTAGTTAGTGGGCCTTTAGTGTCTCGGCCTGTTTAGATTACTTGGAACACAAGTCTCAGGGTTTCTCCCCTCTCCTATATAAAGAAGAGGGCGTCCAATCTTGTAATCATCTAATCCCATTGTGTTCAATACAATATTATTCTTCACAGTCGACATATATCAAATTAAGAGGGAATTCGAGAACAAATAAAACATATTGCAGAATATTGATAGAGCTGGGTTAATTGATAGATCCAGATTAATTTTGGCAAGTCATCTTCTTGCAAGCACTCATTAGATTGGAAGTCTGACATATAAAACAAAATAACACAAAAGATTGTCAAATCCGGACTGAGATTTGAAATCCTACTAACTGCTAATAGTAGGATTGACTTGGTCTGGATTGGAGGATTACGGAATCCAGAACAGTCCCCGTCAGTTTGGTGTCTATCAAACAAAACAAGACTAGAATTGGGCTGGGTTAGTCGGGATTAGTGCCTACGTGGCACAAAAAAGACAACGCCTGGTCTGGATCAGATCCCGAACCAAACAACACCTTAGTTTTCTACAGATGAAGGTGGAGTGTGGATTTTTTTAATCTATAGATATTTTTACTACTAGTCATATGTGCAGTGGCACCACAATCAACAATCCAATCGCTCTTTGAAGAAGAAGAGGCTTGGAGACATGCATGATAACCTGGATGGGCAATAGTCACCTAAGGGGATGATGAGGACAAGGAGACAACCTTGATCAATTTCTTTAGATCAACATTACTGAGAGTCACCATCTGGTTAATGGAGGCACTAGAAGTAGATGTCAATTCGCCAACACTGTATGTAGTAGAAGCTTGATTGGCACCCTTAGCCCTACCATGTTTCTTCTAACATTTGTCTTCATCATGTTTGGACCTTTTGTAGAAGTTATAGTACCTTGGAGTAGAGGATGCAGATCCTCCACCAGTGGAGTTGGAGTTACCTCCACATCCACAGTTTAGAGTACCACGACCTCTCCCAGAAACCAGAAGAGTAGCAAGCTCGTGAGTAGTAGCAATGGTCATGGACCTGGCCAAACGTAGATAGACATCATCTAAGGATGGCAGTGGATCAAAAGCAAGAATCTCTTGGCACACACCTCCACAACTTGACAATATTGACGCAAGAAACTGACATAGTTGTATTTCATCTTGTTGCTTTTGTAGTTTGGAGAGGCTAGTAGGTAGAGGATGATATACTTTGAGTTCTCCCCAAATACATATGAACTTATCAAAGTGTGATGCAAACGTAGAGGTATCTTCCAGTTTAAAAAAATGCAGCCGGTTATATAAGTAAAAACACGAGATGTGTTCCATGTGCTTGAGTATACCCGAGCAAGATGATCCTAGGCTTCCATGGTTGGCTCAGTAAAGATGAGAAATTAATAGTAACACGAGGCTTGTGTCTAAGTAAACATGAGATTGATAGTAACACTAAGCTCGCATCTGTGTAGAATCTTGGATAGAACTATGGATTCACGTTCAACTAATTTCTTATATTCTCCCTCCTTATCAGTAGTCTTATCTTTAGCAGGTGGGGAATTGTTGAGGCGATTAAGTTTCCCCGAACAGTGCACATAGATCTAAAAAGACTGTGCACAAAGAATATATTTCGAACCATTGAACCTGAGCAAGATGATCCTAGGATTTCATGGTTGGCTCAGTAAAGATGAGAAATTAATAGTAACACGAGGTTTGTGTCTAAGTAAACATGAGATTGATAGTAACACTAAGCTCGCATCTGTGTAGAATCTTGGATAGAACTAAGGATTCACGTTCAACCAATTTCTTATATTCTCCCTCCTTATCAGTATTCTTATCTTTAGCAGATGGGGAATTGTTGAGGCGATTAAGTTTCCCCGAACAGTGCACATAGATCTAAAAAGACCGTGCACAAAGAATATATTTCGAACCATTGAACTTAACAGAGCTTACACACATTGAATGTGTCTTAAGTGCCTCCATAGAAGAGGATGAGGCCACAATATTCGATTTAGAAGATCAAATCACAAAAGAAGGTTCGTAAGTACCTTTTTTTTTGATCAATAAGCGCGCTACCTTTCTATTCATGTACAAACTATCTTAACAAGAGGGGGAACAGAGCTCATTATATGACGTATCTATGCAGGGCAATATAATCACTATCTATTTTCCTCCACACATTAATAGTGGTAGGAAATACATTGTCAAAAATTGTTCGATTCCTACCAGTCCAAATATGGTAAATAACAAGAATACTAATGAGTTTACTATTTCTGTCAGTGATTTTCAACAGGTCGTCATTTGATCTAGGCATGAATGTCAACCTTTGTTTAGCTCTTTCCCAAATATTCCCTGCAAAATCACATGGCCAGAGGATATGTTGGGGTGTCTCTATCTGTCTGGTACATAGGCAGCATCTCGAGGCCATATAAAGGCCCCTTCTCTGCAGGAAGTCATCAGTAACAATGCGGCACTGAAGGATCTTCCAATAATTAACTTTTATGCGATTGGGCGCAAGGGACTTCCAGAGCCATCTCGCCCAGTCAACTTTGTTCAACTTCTTCCTGCATAGCTGCCAAGCTCCCTTCAAGATGAAGGAGTCCAGGCCACAAAAAGAGCACTGGTCTTTGTCTTTCAGTTGTATAGCATCGCATACAACTCTCAGCTCATCACAACCTCTAGCATTTGGAATGTCCTAATTGCCTTCAGTAATAATCGAGCAGACTTTAGCAGTAGCGTCAAAATTAGTTCTCAGCTTCAGAGATCTAGAATCTGTAATAACATCTTCCATAAGCTTCCCATGAACCCAAGGATCTTTCCATAGGGAAATGGATGACCCATCACCAATGGTGTACCTAATGAGAGGTAGGATATCATCCCTCACCTTGAGAAGGGACCTCCACATCCAGCTATTAGTTTGCCTGCTAGCGCAGGACCATATTGTTTCATCTTTCAGGTACTTATTGTGGACCCATCTAATCTACAAGGTGTTTTTCTTATTTGAAATATCCCACATGAGTCTAAGCATGCCAACTTTACTCCAGTCTTCTACCTTGCGAATGGACAAACCACCCTCTTGTTTTGGTCTGTAGATATCATCCCACGCAATGGTGTGAAAATGTTTGCTTTCTTCCTTGTCTCTCCAGAGGAAATTACGGCATAGCCTCTCAATCTCTTCCATTATAGTTCTAGGCAAGGGAAAGACCCCTGTCCAGAACAAGTGATATGCTGATAGGGTTGATATGATCAACTCCAGTCTACCGGCCATCGATAGAAAAATCATTTTCCAAGAGTCGAGCTTGGTCTTTATCCTGTCAATGAGCGGAGTGCACATAGTTTTGGTGAGTCGACCTGCAAACAATGGGAGACCCAAATACCTGACAGGAAACTCACTCTCATCAACCTTCAATTTCAGACTGAGGTTCTTCGGAGCCGTACTGCTTAGAAAAAGTTGACTTTTAGCTGGGTTCATCTCCAGGCCCGATATTTTCTTAAACTTATCCACGCATGCCATAATGGCATCTGCATTTTCCTCACTAGCTTCAGAAAACAATAGGAGGTCGTCTGTAAAGATAAGATGGGATATTTTGGTGTCACCTGCAACTAGTGGAGAAATGGACCCCTCTGTTACAACATCATTTAGAATGGTAGAAAGACCTTGCATCCCTATTACAAACAAATAGGGGACCAAAGGATTGCCTTGCCGGATCCCCCTAGATGCCTGAATGATATCAGAGGGTGTGCCATTGATAAGGATTTGGAAAGATGCAGTATCGAGGCATTCTCTGACCCATTGCAACCAACACTCAGGGAAGTTCATACCTTGCATAACATTAAGGATGTATCCCCTGTCTATAGAGTCATACGCTTTGCTTAGGTCCGCTTGGAGGTAGAATGTCTTTTTGACATTTTGTTTTTTGAAGTCGTGAATGAGTTCGTTTGCCAAAAGGATGGCATTCGAGATGCACCTTCCTTTCACAAAGGCACATTGGCTGATGTCAATCAAAGGGAGGACATCTCTCAGTCTATTAGCTAATATCTTTGAGATGACTTTATAAGCAAAGTTGCATAGGGAAATGGGTCGCCATTCTCCAATCTTCTGGGGTTGTTTGATCTTTGGGATCAAAGCAATGTAGGTTTTGTTAATTTCCTTTAAGAGTTTTCCTTTAGCAAATAAATCTTTAATTGCAAGGCAAAAGTCGTCTTTAATAATTTCCCAAGAAGTCTTGTAGAAGCAGGCATTCATCCCATCTGGGCCTGGAGATTTATCGTTGTTTGCTTTCTTCACCACATCATATATTTCCTCGTCAGTCACAAGTACACACATACTTTGCAGTTGATGACTTTGGAGTTTTGGGAGGTTCTTCCAGT
This sequence comes from Alisma plantago-aquatica, assembly GCA_963693085.1. Classification (NCBI taxonomy): domain Eukaryota; kingdom Viridiplantae; phylum Streptophyta; class Magnoliopsida; order Alismatales; family Alismataceae; genus Alisma; species Alisma plantago-aquatica. The sequence continues at coordinate 1,099,367,866 of OY856409.1, read as the reverse complement.
TCATACTTTCCTTTGAGCTGCTCGTAGTAAACATGTTTCTGTAATGTTGGTCAAAAGCATTTTTGATCTCCAGTTCATTGCTGATTTGGAGGCCATTATGTTCAATGACTCTGATTTGGTTATAGTCAAGGAATAAGGTGACCGATACCGATGCCATTTCGACAGTTTGGAAATAGGTATTTACCGGTATACCGATGGAAATACCGACAGATGCAATCTTGGCCGTATCGACGCCAAAATGAACGAATTAATTCATGAAATTTTACAGGTGTAATCTCCACACCTAAATGCATCGTTTTATGCAATAAAATTCTATATTGGATGTGGGGTAGGGGGGGTCCATCATGTGGGAGGTAAGGAACCTGTCCTGTTTCGTTGGGATTTCGATGAAGGATTTCAATGACAAAACATAGGAATTCAGATATGAAATTTTACAGGTGTAATCTCCACACCTAAATGCATCGTTTTATACAATAAAATTCTATATTGGATGTGGGGTAGGGGGGTCCATCATGTGGGAGGTAAGGGACCTGTCCTGATTCGTTGGGATTTCGATGAAGGATTTTGATGACAAAACGTAGGAATTCAGATATGGAATTTTACTAGCACAATCCACAAACTTAAATATACACAATTATGCAACAATATACAATTTACAACGTATCAATAACATATTTACTTACCAACTCACATCGGTTGTATGTTGAGTTGCGCGCAGGTTGTCCATACTGTAATGAGTTGATACTATTGAGATATTCCGCCCATGACATGTGCATCCTATAAAGTTGGTTATATGTAGTCACATGCTCCTCATAGACAGTATCGTTGACAAATTGCATCATCCCAATCTTTGGAAAATGTTGTTCTAAATCTCTGAGATATTGTGCCTTTCTTGGAGATATAGGTCGAGGAGCTCGAGTGAGTGGACGTTCACTTCCTTGAGGAATATGTTGAATAGCTACAGGCACAACCATAGGAAGTATTGGGACTGGAGAAACAGGAAGAACTGAATGACCACCACTCCATGTTTGCCCACCATCCTCAGAAAATGCAAGAGAGTTGTACTGATAACTTCCATGTGGGCCTGAGACATTTGCTGTATAGGTATATCCAACGTGATGTTCTACTTCTGGTTCTAGTTGTGGCGGTGGTGATGGTGGCTGATTTTGATATCCAGAATACCCATATTGAGAGTGAGATGGGTATAGTTGCCCAAATAGCATATCGGCAAATCCCAATGTTGAATCATGTTGAGATTGAGAATCAGAACCTGAAATACTCATGTTGCTAAGTGAATCATCAATATCAGAATAATGATCATTGTTGTAGCCGTAGGAGCCTGTAGCCTGAGGTGGTGCAACACCACTGTAGTCTTTGCCGGTTCGAGTTTTCCTCCTTTGAAAAGTTTTTTCACGCATGGGATATTCTTTTTCTGTTAGAGGAGGAGGAGGTGCAACTGTCGTAACATAAGGACGATCATCATACTGAGGATCAATAACAGGAGGATATTCAGGAGAGCGCTCACTGCCGCCGCCATCATTGCCACCATCATTATCAGATTTTGATTTTGACCCAGCTGTACTTTTTGAAGAAGGCGACTGTGTGCTACCCAATGCTTCTTCTACTGCTCTATTGATCTCCATATCAACATTTTCATGATCAGGCTCAGGCTCAAGTCTTTCAGGTGGAGTTTGGTCAACATTAGTATCAGAATCTCCTTCAAAGTGCTCTTCTATGTATGGATCTGGACGACCATCTAGATTATCAAGAATGGGACGACCTATCTCATTCATCCATTCCTCTAAAGGATCTTCTGAATCGTCAACTTCTTCTATGCCTCTACGCCTAGATGGGTTGAATGTGCATGCGGTGTCAATGGGATCGTGGACGACAGCAAAATCCACTTCTTTGTAGTTGGCATCTCGTATTGCTCTAGCCCTCAACCGCATGTTGTAGTGAACATATACCAGATCTCTTAGCCTGTCTGCCCCCAACCTGTTCCTTCTCTTTGAATGAATTAAATTGAAAGTGCTCCAATTTCTTTCACAACATCCTGCAGATGTTGTTTGAGAAAGAATACAAACAACCACTTTTCTTAGATGGGGGGCACCCGTTCCATTCCATACCCACCACTCACAAGGATCACCCTGATCACGGTCGACAACTGCATTTGGATGACCAAAACAACCGAGGCCTTCACGAAACTGTCGCAACTGCAAAAATATTTAAGAACAAACTTCAGTAGAGGTAAAGAATTTGTTATGTAATATATATAAGTTATATACCTCATCCATCACTATGGTGCGCTCTTCAGTAGAGGTAAAGAATTTGTTAGTTATATCTCTCACAACAGACATTAGAGTCGCATCTAAGCCCATTTTTCGTGAGTATTGGAACCTCGGGTTCAGATAGTAAGCTGTCACCAATTTCAAATAAGGAAATAAGATTTAGATTTAGTTAACTTATAGCAAGTTATAGAGTTAGAAACTTAGAACATAAATCTGAATTTAGAAGAAATAAATTATATACCTGCTTTATGCAGTGGATGCAAAAGCATATCTGTCCAACGCTTGTCTACAATTGACAAGTATTGTGAATGGGACCTAGGAGCTGCTTGTTTAATACCTTCCACCATTACTTACATTGCATCATACAAGACATTGTTGCAGCTTTGTCACCATCTACCAGCCTCAACACTTTGACAACAGGTTCCATTATCCGCAGCACCTTTGTAACCTTATCCCAGAAAGCCCGACTGGCAATTAGTTCTTCAATCCTTCTGCCAACCGAGGTGTTGTGCTCCTTCATGGAGGTCCACTCCACACCATTGAAAAGCCTCCTAAGTCCATCTTTTTTGGACTTTAATGAGTTCAAGGCCAAGTAATTCGTTGCAAATCTAGTCACCCCTGGTCTAACTAGATCACCTCCACAGTACTCAGATCGCCTCATAGCATTTAACAAGAAGGAATGCTTGTAGATGAAACCTGTGATCAACCTACCATCAATTGTCACACTTTTGATGTAATCAATTGAGCCCATGTCCTTGAGGATCGGATCTATGCAATGGGCAACACATGGTGTCCAGTAGACCGGATATTTCTTCATTGTACTTTCACCGGCCTTCTTGAAGTTAGAGCCATTGTTAGTCACTATTTGCACTACATTCCCAACCCCTACCTGCTTGATGTATTTCTTCATTAAATTCTTGATGTAACTGTAATTCCTGACTGCACCGGAAGCATCAACAGAGTCTAGAAAAACAGTAGATCCACGGCAATGTACAAGAAAGTTAATAATTTGCTTTCTATTTCCAGATGTCCACCCATCACACATGAGTGTGACGCCATACTCAGACCACAATTGTTTCTGGCTTTCAATCCATACCTGTAGATCTTTCTTCTCTTTGGGAAGATACTTGTTCATCAACTCAAATGCAGTGGGGGCTTTGATACCCCTACCTGATTCTCCTATGACATCCACCATGTGTTGTAGATATGGTTCGGTTGCAACATGTGCGGGTATACCATGAGCAAAGAAGAACTTACCCACCGCCTTGCCCACCTTCTCTTTCGCACCAGTAAACATTGCTTTTAGGGTTTTTTGCCTAGCATCAGGCCTCCTAACCCCTGGCTCATCAAAATGCTTCAATCTTGCACTAGCTGAACGGAAGAGTGTATCAACGGGGCCTTTCTTTCTTTTATATTGAGCATCCTGATTTTCATCATCATCATCATCCAAGTCAACAACCGGGACACGTGCAGCCCCACTGCCTCCACCTGCACCAGATGGTCCATATCTCCTCGTAAGCCGAGCTGCCTCCTCCCTATCCCACTCACTTTTGCGGGCGTCTTTGAGAGCACGCCTATACATATGACGTGTATAAGCAGTATCACACCCTGGAGGATATGCAATATCATCATCTGATTCAACAGAAGAACCTGTGGCCCTAACATCAAAGAGTGTATCTGTGTAAGCCTTTTCAACCTGCTTCAACTTTTGTTGTTTTTGCCTCTTTGCACCCATCAGTTTCTTGAAGTCATCCCTAACACTTGGAGGGCACTTCTGGCACATTGCCACATTCTTGTCACCACCAGTAATGTGACGCTTGAATCTAGTAATTCCTCCACCACCAAGTGTTTTCTTACAGTAGTTGCAGACAATCTTTGCCCTATTCCCAGACCCAGGTACAAGCTTGCAGTGACTCCATGCAAAATCCACATCCTTTGATGCATGACCAACCGCACCCTCAGCGTCACTTGAAGACGAAGAAGACATCTTTTCAAAACTCAAAAGTCAACACTGAAAAAGACAAAGACAAACAAGCAAAGCAAATGATATTAGTAACTTAGCATTTAATAAAAAAGTACTAGTAAGAAATGTACATTGTCGTATTAACTATTAAGTCTATTCTCTATTCACAATACTAATATCAAATAAAAATAAGCCATTAAGTGAACAAAATCGGTTTCTTTTATGTAATGTAGAATCAAAATCAATATTTTATAATGTATGATGCTTGTAATTATAGAATCAAACACAAGATTTTTTAAGATTTTTCTTTTGAAGATAATTATTTTTTAAATATAAATAAAGTCTGAAATTATTTTTAAAATTATAAAACATGATATTTACTAATTAAAAAGACAAGTGATATGCACTCCACATGCTAGTTTCATCTTATACAACATTAACACACAATTCTAAAGAAAAAAAAAATAAAAAAAACGTTTTTTTTTATTTTCAGCATTTTTATAAATAAAAAATACGAATTATTTAGATATTTTGGGTATATTTTTGTTTATATATGTTCATGTTAGTCTTTGATAGAACTTCTTCTACTAAACCTAAATTAAATACCTATTATTAATGGTACTAATTGTATTATTACTATTAATTAATGAAATAACATGTTAATGTTAATTATTAGTGAGGTAATTAGTGATAAATCAGTAGATCTATATAATATAATCATAGATCTAGTGATAAATAGCATCAATCATAAGTATTTTGGAAGTAGATCTAGGATTTTAGGGGTATTTGGTGAATTTTTTAGGTGAGAATAGAATTATAAGAAGAGAAGAGAGAGGGGAGAGGTTGGAAATGATAGGAAATGCAAGAAATTAAGTAAACATACCTTAATTGGGGATGATTTGAGCTCCAATCTCGAAAATCGCCCAAACTCCTCAAGGTTCTCCTCTTCAAACAGCAGCAACAGACTCTGTCTCGCAAAAATCGGTGTATCGGGCGGTATCGGTATTTCGAGTGGTGCATTTTGCACCGGTACCCTTGATATTTGGCGGTATTGGCGGTATACCCACCGGTATGCCGATATATGCGATCCTAACGGCAGATTTGCACGTATCTATACCGGTACCCGTCGGTATCGGTATTTCGAGCGGTATACCGCCGATACCGACGAAATCTCATCCCTTGGTTATAGTGGGCGCATTCATGCAAAAGTGGGCACATTCTGGATAATAGTGGGCGCATTCAAGCAAAAGTGGGTGCATTCAAGTAAAAGTGGGCGCAATCAAACAATAATGGGCCCATAGTGGGCACATTTTGGACAATAGTGGGTGTATTCAAGCAAAATTGGGTGCATTGAGGAGGGAAATAGTGGGCGCATTCAAGCAAAAGTAGGCGCATTTAAACAGTACATTGGACGCATTCAAGCAAAATTGGGCGCATTGAGGGCTATAGTGGGTGCATTCTTGAAAATAGTGGGCGCATTCAAGTAAAAGTGGGCGCATTCAAGCAAAAGTGGGCACATTCAAGCAAAAGTGGACGAATTCAAGTAAAAGTGGACGAATTCAAGTAAAAGTGGGCGCATTCAAGCAATAATGGGCGCATTCAAGCAATAGTGGGCAAATTTTAGAGAATAGTGGGCGTATTCAAGCAAAATTGGGTGCATTGAGGAGGGAAGTAGTGGGCGCATTCATGCAAAAGTAGGCGCATTCAAGCAAAACTGGGCGCATTGAGGGCTATAGTGGACGCATTTATGCAAAAGTGGGCGCATTCTGGATAATAGTGGGCACATTCAAGAAAAAGTGGGCACATTCAAGCAAAAGTGGGCGCATTTAAGCAATAGTGGGCGCATTCAAGTAAAAGTAGGCGCATTCAAGCAATAATTGGCGCATTCAAGCAATAGTGGGTGCATTTTGGACAATAGTGGGCTCATTCAAGTAAAAAATCATCATTTATTTTTTATTTACTTCCCTCATCTCTTCTTTTATTCCCTAAATATTTTCCTCTTCTTTTTTTTTTAAAATATGTCAATATTGGTCTTGTTGGAATGTACTTTTTATAAGGATTGCAATGCGTTTTATTTCATTAAAAAATTCTTTTTGGTTTAAAAGTTACAAGCAAAACAAACAAAAAAGTAAAAAAAAAAAATCTGGGACATTGGCAGGTGGGAGCAGGTGGCAGGGGCTGGCAAGAGTTGGCAGGTGGCTGGCAGGCGCGTCAAAACACGCGTTTTTGTGAGTGCGCGTGAACAAATTTTAACCCTTTGGCCATAGAGCAGCCTCTGCGGCTCATTAAGGAGGTAACCAGCTTCACAATCCCTATTGGTCGATAACTTGGAAGGGCTTTTCCTGGAAAGGAGGACTATGTGAGACATGACAAGGCAATTAAAGAAGCTGTTGTGCCCTCACCCACAAGTCATTTAGAGTATTACGCCCACAACATGTGTTAAAAAATCTCTCATTCAGAAGATAGCTCGTGTTAGGCACTTAATGTAACAACTAATCATTATAGAAATGTACTCCAGGAACAACTGCTTGACCCAATGCTCGGCATTGCGGATGGGCAAGTAGCAAAGAGCTTTTTCAGGCAATGTTTCGCTGAGTCAATCTTAATCTTCAGCCTTATACTTGTTGGCGTATTATCTGCCATTTCATTTATGGCTGAAGCCTAGAGTTCCAGCTCCTTATAGTTCAAGTTGTAGGGTTGCAGGTTCACTTGCTATCTTCTGGTGATATTTTAGTGGAAATAAAGCTTCATCTTCCTCACTATTAGTCTGTTTCTATCCGGTTTTGTACTATTCTGATTGCCTCTCATTCTTTACTAAAAGCTTTAAATAGTATCCCAAACAACTATATTTATATTCTGACTCAAGTTTAGAAATATAATTGTGGATTTTATACGGGATAGTATTTTTTATGAGCTTCGTCTTCCCATCATGATTTACTTAGATAGCATCTAAGCACTTAATTTTGTCAATAATCATATAAATTCTTAACCACAAGAAGATTATTCTGTTTAAGATTCAACTTAGTAAATTATTGATATTGTAAACACATTATTGACATATATATAACTTTTCTATTAATGGCTTTGTTTTTTTTTTGTTATGATTTATTTAGTCCCATATTGTGTAAATAAGGATTTGCTGATTTACCTTATCCTATATATAAACTAACCAATTCAATGAAATAAATCATCTCTTCAATTTTCACATGGTATCAAAGCAAGTTATATAGTTACCACTCTGCATCCTCTCTCTCTCCCTCTCCCCATGTTGCCACTGCGGTCTTCTCACGTCGATATCGCCACCTTCTCACATTGTCATCATTGCCTGCTCCACCATCGCTACATCCCTCCACCGATCTCCACCTCCACCATTGTTGTCACCTCTTCGGCTCTTCCCCTCTGTCGTTGGTGATCTAGGAGGTAGCATATCTTTTTTCTAAAAGCACTTCTTTTGACCATCTCTGTGGTTAATAGGTCTATACTCCTTCCAACCAACTTCATGCCCTCAAGGTTGGACCTTTGGGAGCTATATGACCTTGACCATTAACGGTCATTTTTATTCAGGCTTTATCGCTATAGGAGATGTACAAGTTCTCCTACTATATATCATGCTGCTTGGAGTGTTTTCATCATGATGTTGGCTCCATCTGTACTGACATCGTCTAAGAAATGTATGTCAATATCCTTGCACAGCGCGTCGCTTGACTTGCATTGGTCTTGCTTTTCGGACTCGTCGCACAATGTGTCTATTACACGACATGGCATGTCTACTTCGTCCCCAACGAACCGTTCCAAAACTCAATGTGTCAAGTGTGAGAGACGATGTGTCAGCTAAGTTACTGCCATAACATGGCGTGTCTATCTTGAGACATGACATGTCTATCTGTTCCCCAACATATTGTGCACGAGAATAATGTGTCTATCATGAGACACGTTGTGTTAGCCTCTGCCTAACTTACTGTGATCTACCACGACGTGTCTATCTTGACACAGTGTGTGTTTGTTTCTACAACAATGTGTATTGTTATTTCTTCATCTATGGCAAGTAATGAAGGTCAAAACCAAGACAGACTTTCTACGTATGTTACTACATGTTAAATTCAATAGTACAAACTATCTTTTTTGGCCTTCTCATTTCAAATTCATGTAGAATTTGCTAGAAAGGCTGATCACCTCATAGATCTTCCGCTCATAAAAGTGAAACATTAGAGGCTATAGAGGCAACTTGGAAGAATTGGAAGAAACACGACTCCACCATGCTTTCATGGATCTTATGTAGTTGTGAACCGTCTATTATCTTGCAACATTATCTTCCTCAATATTGCTAAAGAAGCATGGAACAATATTTCTAAAGCAGATTCCTCCAAAGACAATGTGTGACATGTTTGATCTATATAGGTGATTATATAATCTTCATCTTGAAAAGAATGTGAACTTTGTGTCTCATTTTAATATCTTTTGAGTAATATGGAGAGAGTTAAAAACCTACCATCCTCTTACTCCTGACTTGGCAAAGCTTCAAAAGCAAGAGGATGAAGTCCAGCTCTCGAATTCCTTGTTTCCCTATCCTTTTCATATGGATCCATTGGGGAGAACCTACTATTTACAATGTTTAATCTCGTATCTTGGGAATAAATCCAGTAGCTCCTACTAAACTAGCAGCCCTGGCCGTTTATGGGCGTATTGGGCTAGAGGATGTGGATGTGGCAACTCCTCATACCTTGCTCCTTTTAATGTGGGGAAAGGACCATCCAACACGTCTCGATATTGTTCTTATTGCAGACGTTAAAATCACACTGAGGATAAAAAAAAAAGGAAGAAGCATGGCAAGCATGAAGCACAAATCAAGCCAATACAACTGAGATTGCTGCTAAATCTGAAGAATCTTCTGACAAGATGGTGACTCTCTGCTCTGCTGACCTGGATCGGCTCTTAGAGAATGCAACCATCAATTCTGCTTAAGAAAATGTTGCTCAACGCTCTAGTGATACTCAGGCCTTATGTTATCAGGCCTCTTCCTCCCTGTAGGTTATTAATTATGGAACTACGGTTCACATGTCTGGTAGTAAAGAATTAATTTCTCATATTACACCTACTATTTCTTCCTTCTATGTGTGTCGTAGATAGTTCTATTACAAATGTTAGTGGTGTGGGCATTATTTCCAGCCTACCCACACCTCTTGTAGTAAGCTTACAAAATCGTTGTGTTGTGGTGAGTGCAATTCTATCCTTACTTTGTCTCCTTGCAGGATCTAAAGACTGGGATTGGCTGGGGATATGAAGGTGGTGAAGGATTATATTGTCTGCATTTTTTGACTCAATCTTTTGCTTTTGTTTCTTACTTCTTAGTTGTCTACCTTCATGCAACAGTGGCTTATCTGCTTGAGGCCCTGGGTCATCCTTTTAAGGAGAAGTTGCACGTTTTGTTCCACGATAAAAAAAATCTGTATCCTATAAGTAGGGGTGTCAAAAAATCAGTTTCGGGTCGGACATAAATCGGGTTGATGCATATTAGCTCAACCCGGAACCGACCCAGAACCAAATTTTTTACAAGGTGGCGTATCCGGAGCCGGACCCGGTTTCATAATGTGAAACCCGGAACCAAATTTGGTCATATAATTTTGTTAATTACGCATGATAAGTTGTAATTTGTACATGATAAGAACTTATTTTTTCTAAATTTGTCAACCCAGATTCAATCTGGGTTGAACAAATCACTACTACTCGTTTTCAAGGAAGCATAGAAGAAGCGGGTGTTTGAGTCACCATTCTTAAGCCAAAAAATCCTGGATTTTTGTCTAACCATTGATTCCTCGATAGCTCTAGCTGACATAACCTCATCTTTCTCGCTTTTAGCAATTTCCCAAAGTAGTTGGTCTTGCGGATCAACATCAGATTTAGCTTGCACGTCTAATGCTTCTTTTTCCTTGTTTATGGCAGAGTCTGCAACATCACCCATTCTTTCCCAGTTCCAGGTCTGGAGATATCTCTTGGTGCGTTTTAGCTTCTGCAAGAACCTGAACATAGGAGTCCCGCTGACTTGTGCGTCCCAAGCTTTCTTTACAGTATCATGATACCCTTCCAAACCAGTCCAAGCATTGAAGAACCGGGTGGGGTACTGAACTTTTGGTTTCTCCTCATCTAGATGGAGAACTTGTGCATAGTGATCACTATAAATTGTTGGCATAATCTCAAGCCAGAGATTAGGAAGCGCCCTTTGAGCCTGCATATTAAAGAAAGATATGTCAATCTTGCTTCTTGTATTGTTTATCCCCAGTTGCTGGTTGTTCCAAGTATAGTAAGGTCCCTTTGCTTCGACCTCCAAAAGCTCAGAATCAAGGATACATTTATTAAAATCGAGCATCAATCTAGCCGAAGGTTTCAATCTCCCTTTTCTTTCTTCAGTGAGTCTCACCACATTGAAATCTCCGGTTACCAGCCAAGGGGCTTGCAGCATTGATTTAATACGAACAAGCTCAGTCCAGAGCGATTCTCTCTTGTTATCATCATTTTCAGCGTACACTACAGTGATCTCCAGATTTTTGTCAGCAGTACTCAGCCCAAAATGGATGTGCTGCCTTGACTGGCTCATCAGAGTTACTTTGTAGTCATCACGCTCCCAGATTACAAGGATACAAATTTTGTTGCAGCTGGATGAATTATCAATCCATCTGCCCCTAGGCCATGTATGGTTCACCGACCTCGCAATTTTATTTCTTCTGATCTTTACTTCAGTCAGACGGGCAATGTCAGCCCTTGCCCTTCTGAGCTCTGCCCGGATGACATGTTGCTTATCCCAATTAGACAAGCCCCTAATGTTCCAGGCAGTGATAGTAGGGGCGTCAACCATTGGGGGGGGTGCCAACCACAACCTCCGAGTTTGAGTCCAGATTCTCGAGTGACTGGTATCTGTTGTTTGATTCCTTTTCATCAATGCGTGCTAGCATCCGCTCACTCCAAAGCTCCAATAGAAGATCCAAAATTTTGAGCCAAACTAGAATCGAGGTAAGCTTCTCCTGCTCCAGGGGATCCCCTTTCTCCCATTTTTTGAGGATCATAGGTTTTCCTTTAACATGCCATGGCCCTCCTTCTAGAGCATTAGCCATATCGGTGCCATTTTGGAACTTAATAACAAAGCTTCCACAATCTCTTCCCATTACTTCTATCTCCCCCGCCGGCTGCCACAGACGTTGAAGGTGATTCTGAAGGGTTGGGATATGGGGACGAAAGCCAATGATGTATCTTGCCGCAGTGTTTTTCCACAACTCAGCGTTCGCATCGACTTCATCCTGTGGTATGATGATCGTATCTTCTTCTAGTGTGAGATCAGTCTCCGGGAGCCTTGTATCCACATCGCCAATAGGGTTTTTGATGACCGCTGTCCACTCCTTAGGATTCTCAACAACCTTGACGACCTCTGCAGACGTGCGACGCCTTGGCTGAGCATGCTTATTCCCATGTTGCGGAGGCCGACGAGCGTCGCCTCCAGTGCCGCCGCTGCGTGCGGCCATGCCCTAATAGGTTCGTAACTACCCAACAACAACATGACACATAGTGTCAGAGGACGAAACAAGTGTCTTGTTTTAGACACGTCGAGTGACTATGCAGTGAAGTTAGGGCAGAAACAAGACACACCGTGTCTTCAGATGACACATGTGCGGGGAAGACATGTCATGTCTTTTAGGGGACACGTTATGTCTTCATATGACTCACTATGTTTCGAGAAGACACATGGTGTCTTGTAAGGGACACTATGTTCCTCCTTATTGACTTGGAGTAGAGCATAAAAATGTCAACATGCCGAGTCTTTGGTCGACACACCATGTTTAGAGGTGATATGTTGTGCCTTGTAAGGGACATCGTGTTCTTCAATAGTAAATCAAGGTGGAGCTGTGGTGGTGCGATACGCTGTGTTTGACGCCACAAAAGCAGACAGAAGGTAGAAAGCAACCCCGATCAAAGGAAAACTCGTGGGAATCACTATGGATCTCCACGATGGTGTTGGATGTGCCGGAAGAACTTGATCACATTGGAAAAATGATAATTAGAGCCTTATAACAAGTAGTGATAGACGTATGAAGGACTGCAAAGAGCCATAAAGCTTTCTAAAAAGTTCTTCAAGGCATTAGACTGCCCGAAAGACTGTAGGCCTCTGTCACATAATTCGACAAAATTTTGAACTATTCACATATAATTCACGAATTTTTCATCAGATGTATGTGTGACAGAGTCAGGAATTGCAGAAGGCTCAGGGTTGCACAACGTGTGCACCCTCAAATATATATTACTGAGACAATTACAGAGAGGTCCATATATAAAGGAAAATAACAAAACAAATAACATGCTATGTAAAACAGGATATATATATATATATATAATGTAACACTCCCCCTCAAGTTGGAGCATAGATGTCAATCATGCCCAACTTGTCCAGCAACGCGCAGAACTGTTTCTTCGCCAAGAGCTTGGTGAAGATATCAGCAACTTGGTCTTCAGATCTTGTGAATGGAGTGCATATCTTGCCAGCAAGAATAGATTCTCTGATAAAGTGGCAGTCAACTTCAATATGTTTGGTGCGCTCATGATAGACATGATTATTTGCAATGAAGATGGCAGCTCTGTTATCACAATGCATAGGAATGGCCGATGAAGACTCAATCCCAAATTCATTCAGAAGAGAACGCACCCACATCAACTCACAAGCAGTATGAGCCATTGCCCTGTACTCAGCCTCAGCACTAGATCTGGCCACTACATTCTGTTTCTTGCTTCTCCAAGTGACAAGATTGCCCCCTATAAAGGTACAGTAGCCAGAAGTAGATTTTCTATCAACTTTGCTGCCTGCATAATCAGAATCAGAATACCCTTCAAGAACACAGTGCCCATTCTTTTTATAATGAAGTCCCTTGCCAGGCGATTTTTTTAAGTATCTCAAGACTTGGCATGCAGCATCCCAGTGGCATTGTCTGGGTTTGTCGAGGTATCTGCTAAGAAGACCCACTGCAGTAGCAATATCAGGACGAGTAACAGTTAAATATATCAATTTACCAATCAGCCTCCTGAATTTTTTATGATTAGTAAACATAGCAGAGGAATCATCATCCCAATTGACATTGGGATCAAGAGGAGTATCTGCAGGTCTCGCACCAAGCATACCAGTCTCCTGCAGGATATCAAGAACATACTTCCTCTGCGAAAGAACTAGGGCATTAGAGTTTCTAGAAACTTCTATGCCAAGAAAGTACCGAAGTCTGCCTAGATCTTTGGTAGCAAAATGCTTGCCCAAATGATCTTTGGTAGCCTGAATACCAAGAGTGTCGCTGCCAGAAATAATAATGTCATCAACATATACAATCAGAACAGTAATACCAGCAGAAGTCTTTTTTGTGAATACAGAATGGTCAACTTGTGACCTCAGAAAGCCAAAATCAATCATGATCCTGCTCAACTTATCAAACCAGGCACGAGGACTCTGCTTGAGCCCATAGATAGACTTCTTAAGCCTGCATACTTTGTGAGACTCCCTCTGAGCAACAAACCCAGGAGGTTGCTCCATATACACCTCCTCCTGTAAGTCACCATACAGAAAAGCATTTTTCACATCAAGCTGCATGAGAGGCCAGTTTAGATTCACAGCAACAGATAAAAGAATCCGGACAGAGTTAAGGCGGGCTACAGGAGAGAAAGTCTCAAAATAATCAATGCCATATGTCTGAGTGTAGCCCTTCGCAACAAGCCTTGCCTTCAACCTCTCAACCGTACCATCAGGTTGATATTTGACTGCATAAACCCACCCGCAGCCTACAGGCTTACACTGAGGAGGTGGATCCACCAGCTCCCAAGTTTCTCTGTCAGTAAGAGCAAGCATCTCATCATTCATAGCAGATATCCAAGCTGTACTTTTCAAAGCTTCCTGAACATTCTTAGGAACAACCACAACAGATAAGGCAGATACAAAATTGCTGGAATGAGTATTTGGATGAGCAGTAGACACACACTGAGCAATGCTATGAGAAGTGCAAGAACGAGTATCCTTACGGAGTGCAATAGGTATGTCAAGATCAGAGTGTACCTCAGGAGCATCAGAACCTTCAGGAGGAGAAGATTGGTTGTCTTGGGGGGGTACTTGTGTGGAAGGTGCTTTATTCCTGCGATGATAAACAATAAGAGGAGGGTCTTGCTTTGCAGTAATCTCAGTATCAGTGCGGTCAGGCATACAGTCAGAAATAACAGGTGAAGGAGGAGCCAGAATATCTGTCTGCAAACTATCTCCTGTTGAAGAATAATACGGTGTATCCTCAAAAAAGACAACATCATTACTGGTAAACCACTTCCGAGTGCTGGGATTATAACATCTGTAACCCTTTTGAGTGCGAGAATAGCCCAAAAAAATGCATTTAGCAGCTCGAGGAGATAGCTTATCAGAAGTAGGTCCAAGCAACCTAACAAAACAGGTACACCCAAAAATTCTAGGAGGCACAGGAAACATGGAGATGTCAGGGTGCAAAACCTGGATGGGAATTTTATTTCCAATAACAGACGATGGCATCCTATTAATCAGAAAACATGCAGTCAGGATAGCTTCAGGCCAATAAGAGCGGGGCACATGAGAATGCATCATTATCGTCCTGGTAACTTCTAGTAAGTGTCTATTCTTTCGCTCAGCAACACCATTTTGCTGTGGGGTATAAGCACACGAAGTTTGGTGAAGAGTACCCACAGATTTACAAAAAACAGCCACATCTTGCATAACAAACTCTAAAGCATTATCAGTGCGAAAAGTTTTAATAGGCAAGCCAAACTGCGTCTTTATTTCAGCAAAAAAATATTTAATAGTAGACAGCACTTCAAACCTACTTTTTAACAAAAATAGCCAAGTAGTCCTCGAAAAATCATCAATAAAAAGAATGTACTTGTAACCAGACAAGCTTGGTACATGGCACGGACCCCATACATCAGAATGAACTAAATCAAAAATGTTGTGACTGCTCACAGTACTACGTCTAGGATACACAGTACGAGTTTGTTTCCCTAGTTGACACAAATCACACTGAAAATGACAACTGCCAATATCAGGAACTAAACTACGTAGTTTCTCTGAAGAGGGATGGCCCAGCCTGTAGTGCCACTGGAGAGCAGAAACAGAAGCAGATAATGCAGATACCACAACATCTTTCTCTGATCTAGGTAACTTGTCCAAGTAAAACAGTCCATCAACACCTTCATACCCCCCACCAATCTTCGTCCTCGTGCGAAGGTCCTGAAAAACGCATGAACCAGGAACAAATGTCAGGCTACATCTTAAACTCCTTAAAATTTTGCTGACAGATAATAAGTTAAGAGGAAATCTGGGCACATATAAGGCAGATTTGAGACCAAATTGAGAAATAATATCACCGACTCCAAGGACCGAGGACTTGGAGCCATCAGCAAGCATAACAGAAGAATGTCGAGCAGGTGCAGATATGCGTTTAAACAAAGATCTATTTCCAGAAATATGTGCAGATGCACTAGAATCTATCACCCATTTGGTATTACCAGAAGTAGAAGGTGAGGAGGAGCACAGGTATGCAGTATCATAACCAGAAAAGGCAGCATGTGCTCCACTCGTAGATGCAGCAGTAGAAGATCCAGCATGCTCAAGGAGAAGACGCTCCACCTCAGCACGGATGTAGTCTGCGGTAGCCCCCGCAGGCTCTGGTGCAGGTGTCTGAGTACCACCCTCAGACGCAGTAGAGTCTGCCGCAACATTGGCCCATGCCGGCTTACCATACTTTTCCCAGCATTTTTCCTCAATATGGTTAGACCGGCCACAGAACGTACACAGACGCTGTCCTTGCTGAGGACGCGCAGCAGTAGACGACGGGGCAGCAGGAGGAGCTCCTCGTCCAGCACCAGGTCCACGCCCCTGGCCTGCACCCAGGGGAGGATGGCCATCATTGGAGCGGCCACGACCACGACCACGACCACGCCCGCCCCAAGCAGCCAAAGCAGTAGAGTTTCCAGTCTCAGGAGGCAGAGACGGTGTCGATGACGGAAGGCGCTGGAGACGCTTGTAGGCAGTCTGCAAGGTAGGGAGTGGATCACTCGCCAAGATCTGATCAACCACTCCAGTATAGGACTCAGGTAAACCACTGAGAAACTGAACCAGCTGAAGCTCCGCCCGCAGTTTTTGCATAGTAGCTAAATCGGTGGACAGCGGGTGATACATCTTCAACTCACCCCACAGACCAGTGAAGGTGGAGAAGTAGTATGAGATGTCAGATCCAGTAAACTGTAGGCGCCCCAGTTGCTTTGTGATGTCAAAGACTTTCTTTGGATTCTCACTATGCGAGTAGGTACTGGCGAGCTGATCCCACATCTGCTTCGCCGTAGGCAGCTGAAGAAGAGTGACGCTAATCTTCTCAACGGAGCTGTTGAGAATCCACGTCATGACTGTCGAGTCATCACGAACCCAGTCATCAAAGGCTTTGAGGTCCTTCGCATCCGCCTCCTCTGCAGGCTGAGGCGGACCCGTCCGAATCAAGTGAGAGTACTTCCCTTGTGATTTGGCAAAGATCACAAAGGAGCATACCCAAAGCTGGTAGTTGCGCCCGTCAAGTTTAACAGTAGTGACTTGACGGCGCGAGTCTCTCCACATGTCATCCCCAGAAGACGCCATGAGAATATGTAGGAAGGCAGGCACATGCACAGATAGGCACAGGCAGAAGACGGACTACGCCGTCAGGCAGGCAGAAGCAAGTCACCGTGGACCTCTCACATACACACTACGCCAAAGCGTAGCAGAGAGCCCGGAGGCCGAAGCCTACACGGGCAGGCAGGCACAAACAAACACGGACCGAAGGTAACCCCTTAGACGAACAATGCGCCGATCTCCCCCTGAAGATTGATCTAGTCCAGATCTACCAGTGGGTCAGTGGTCCCGTAGAAAACGACCACCCAGCAGCGCACCTCCTGTGCGAACAACAACTACGGTTGCTCAAGCACTAGCGGTGCACCACGCCAGGAGGCAAGACAGAACCACGGAGACCTACAGAGAGG
Source organism: Alisma plantago-aquatica (assembly GCA_963693085.1). Lineage (NCBI taxonomy): Eukaryota > Viridiplantae > Streptophyta > Magnoliopsida > Alismatales > Alismataceae > Alisma > Alisma plantago-aquatica. The sequence goes on along the minus strand of OY856409.1, from coordinate 1,099,350,574 downwards.
ACTGCGGCCCGCGGGAGACGGCCGACCGGAGATGCGGCGGCCCTGGCTAAACCGGCGGCGGCCTGCTGCTGCCGACCGGCTAGGTTAGAGCCTGCTCTGATACCATGTGACAGAGTCATGAATTGCAGAAGGCTCAGGGTTGCACAACGTGTGCACCTTCAAATATATATTATTGAGACAATTACAGAGAGGTCCATATATAAAGGAAAATAACAAAACAAATAACATGCTATGTAAAACAGGAAATATATATATAATGTAACAGTATGCAACACCCGAATTTCACATTAAGCCCACACTTTTCCCGAAGTTTACGTATTATTCACGTTTTATTCGCCATTCACGTATATTCATGTTTTATTCCCCGAATGAAACAAAATTTTTCCAATTTTTTTGGAAAAAAGTGGCCAGTTAAGATTTCTTCTTGTTTCAAAAAATTTTAAGCATATTTCTCCTCCATTCATTAAATTTTGGCTCCTACTTTATTTAATTTGATATAAACAACTCAACGTGAGATTGAACTCAACGTGAGATTGAACTACTGTGGTACTTGAGCTGAAGTTGACACTTCCAAGGCTGATATTTATCAATTGCTCTAACCTTCTTTCTCAAATAAACTCTGCGCCTATAATATTACCAAATTGACTACTTTGGTACTGTGGTGCTTTTCTTTACATGCATGAATCTTGATAGTTGCTGATTGCTCGTCTTTGACTTTACAAAATCACCAAGTAAATTCTGCACCTATTACTTTTAAACATACATGATTCAACAAAAAAAATATATAAATATAAATATTTATAATGTATATTATCCCAATTTTATGCGAATTTTTCTTGAATGGTTGACTGAACTTCTACCGAATCTTTTCCGTTTTTTATCCGAATTTCCCGCATAATTCCCAAATGCCGGATTTTTCCAGCCTTGCCGAATAATTGCTGAGTGTCGAATTTATGTAGGCTATGCCACTTCATCCTCTTGTTGAACATCGGGAGTATATTAGAACAATGGGAAACCCTTCTAGAGATAATGGCAACTAGAGGACGATAGAGGTGACGGGGAGCAATGACAACAATGGAGAGCAACGGTGATGGAGAGGAGGTGATGACGGAGAGGAGTTATGGGGATGGCAATCAAATGTGGAGGTGATGGCTACATGCTGCTCTAATTTCATGTTGTAAGGAGCCATAATTCCTATTGTTAATAAAATAGCCACCCATCTATATATGAGGAGATACAAGGGAAGCAGACAAACCCCAATGGGCCTAAAGCAATTAGGCCCATATAAGAAACAAATAAGAAAAGAGAAACAATGATAAGCTAAGTAACTACACTGAGTCTCTAATAGCAATGATACAGGTCAACAATGATAAGCTGCTACCATAGACCAAGAATATTAAATTGGGAAACATCTCACATTGTTTTAAAATCTTGTAACCCAGTAATAATAAAAATTATTGTCAGAAACCATGATTTTTCAAATAAAGATTAGATTAGTTGGCTGGAATGTGAACAAATGGGAGGCTTTATGGTTTTGACCAACTTTGGTTAGGACAAAACATCAGTAGCATTACATGTCTTTTCAACTTACTTTTAACCAACTTTCTTAGCATTTGGCCACAGCGCAAAATTCCGCCCTTTAAGTTTGCTAGTATTACAAATCATGTACAAGGATTCTAGCCAGTGAAGACTCCCACACCGGCCTTAATTTCTGACAAAGTATCACAACGTTTTCAGTTTTCTAACCATATTATTCTTATCAATTGTCAAAAAATAGTTTATCTTGTAGTTGTTTAGGCAGCTAGGCAATGGTCTCCATTACTAGGGAGCCTAGCTGCCTAGGCAGCTAAGTGCACCTCCTAGATGGCTGAAGCGTTCTTTTTCATATTTTGCAACATATTTGAGATGGTTTACATATATATATATATATATATATATATATATATATATATATTGGATATATTGATATGTATTTTACTAGGTATATTTGTATTGGTATTCTTTCAATTTAGTCAATCCAAAATTTAGCTATATCACACTTAAAATGATCTAAACAGAAACGAAATCGACCTAAATTCACCAAACCAGTCCTAGTTTTGACTCAATTCAAACATAGAGTAACCGAAGTTTGCCCTAAAATGAGCATAGGTGACCTAAGTTGACTTAATTCATATTCAAACCAACCTATTTTGGCACCAAAACGACCAAAATTAAGCGCAAATAGCCATAGATACCCATCCACTCCACTTGGTGCCTAGATGCTCAAACTTGGCACCTCTTCCACAGCCTAGCCCGCCTAGGCGTGCCTAGCTGCTGCCTAGGCGGGAGCCTTGATAACTATGAATTGCTCACTATTCTACTCATCGAGACAGTAATTGGTAGCCAGCCTATACCATCTCTGAATTTGCATGGTACTATATGCAATTCATCAATGCATGGGTGCTCAAAGTGTTGTGATATGTTATATTTTCAGGAAGCAGATAGAAACTGGAGCAAGTATAGTTACTGGCACTCGCTATGTTAAAGGTGGCGGTGTACACGGATGGAATCTTATGCGCAAACTGACAAGCCGCGGAGCAAATGTCCTTGCCCAAACTCTGTTATGGCCTGGTGTTTCTGATTTGACTGGTTCTTTTAGGTAGATGATGCTAATGTTTCTTCATAAATCATATTACCATTCGGATTATTTTTTTCGCAGTTGAAAATAACTTAAGCTGCTTTCCAGGCTTTACCGGAAATCTGTTCTTGAGGATGTAATTAACTCCTGTGTCAGCAAAGGCTATGTCTTTCAGATGGAAATGATAGTTAGGGCTACCAGGAAAGGCTATCATATTGAAGAGGTGATACTCAGTTTGAGATATTGCAGTATTGCTTCTAAATATCTGTTTAAAACCTGTTTTTAACTGGCTTGGCTGTCGGAGAATATTCCTGATTGCTGAGTTAAGACAACATTGTATGAAAACTGTAAATAAAAACAGTTGATGTTTGACTTGTGGTCTGGTCATTTTTGTGCTATGATAGATAGCCATTGAGTTGCTTATTGTGCATTTCAGGTTCCAATTACTTTTGTTGATAGAGTTTTTGGCAGCTCCAAGCTCGGTGGATCTGAGATAGTTGAATATCTGAAAGGCCTGGTGTATCTATTGCTAACAACCTGAAAGAGAACACATGAAGAATTGGAACTGGACACATGCTGTAATTTGCAATTTCTAGAAATCATCACATTACTCTAAAATAGGAGATTCTGTGTAAAAGAAAACTGTATAATTGTTCCTAATTTATTTTGCTATATCTAGATGCCCCAGCTTGTTGGGAATGTGTCAAGTTATTTTAAAAGTTTTGATTGATGTTATATACGAATTATTGTTGAACTGTTCACTATAGTAGGAGCAGATTACAGGCCTGCAGCCTTAGTTTGAGAACTAGACACTTTGAACCCGGTTAATCCTGTGTATATATGCCAATTTTTTATTTATTAGCACCTGTTGGAGGTTAAAAGTTCTTTTAGTCTACACATGAGCTTAAAAAGAAACTTCAGTTTTGATTTACTAAAGGTAGTAACTTGATTGCTCTGATGAAACGAGTTATTTACATCATAATTTGCTGCAGTGGTCTTCTTTTAATCTCACGTTCTATGTATGTGAATCTGTAAGGATTTAAATATTGCCTAAGTGATCATTGGTCTTTTTTAGTTAATAAAACTGTAATGGTGGTAGCTAGTGCTAGATTTCCATTTTTTCTTGTTACTTTCAAAATAACCCCCGGTAAGCACGCAAATGCACACAGTAAATCACTCTCAAAACTAATGCAAACAATTGAATCCTCTCGAACCTGAAAAAAAACAAGATTATAAAGTCTTCATAATTTTTTTAGGGGGTGGGGGGGATTCTGCAATTGAGTAACAGTAAAACAAGTTGGGTGAACGACACAACCAGTGGGAACTCCACAAAGCCGAGGTTACACGAGCTTTCTAGTATGGGGAGTGGAAATTTAGCGATTTTTCTCGTATCCTCTTAGGGTTTATCTATTGTGACAATTCAATAAACTCGAGTTTACCCAGGTTAGTTGTATGCTTAGGAAGGTATGTCAGAGGTAGTTTTAAAAGCACCTCTTGTGTTTCTGATTGTCTTTGTTAATGGGTTTTGTACTATTTTTAAGCTTGTTTTTGAGGTAATTTACTCAAGGCATTTGTTACAGCTAATCAAATTTGAAGCAGGTAGTACAACATCTGAATTCAACCCAATTGAAAAAAAATTCAGTCTAAAATGTGATAGATATTATGAGTCAAGATAGAATACACTTGAGTGTATTTGGAGCAGAATACACTCCAGTAGTTTTCCATGATGCAATATTTTTTTTCGTGAAAAATGTAATCCGTTAATCTTCTTAAACATCATGTGAATAGCTCATATATAAAATTTGATCTCATTTGAACATTTACAAGTAATGTTATAAAGGCCACAAAAATAATACATTTTGATTTTCTACGTTGATTTTGTTGCCCTTAGATGAGTGACTTACACTGATCCAAATGAGCTCAAACTTTATTTGTAGCCTAATTATAGTATGAAAATGAAGATCAATGCTTTACATTTTACAAAATAATAGTCTTGATATGCAAACACCACTTGAGTGTACCGTGTGATCTGTATACTCGAGTGTATTCTAGACTAACTCGATATCATATTATGGCAATTTAGTTAGCAAATACTATTATAAAAAAATAATAAACCAATCATATATGCAATACATGTATATAAAAATATATGATGCCATATTGATTATTTCACATTTTTTGTGTATATACATATTTTAATAATATCTTTACATAGCTATTGAGTTTGGATTTTTTTGGATTGGGAATTGTAAAATTTGGTATCCAATTCATTTTTTTGGGATTAAAAAACCATTATTTAAATTTTGAGATGAAACGGTGAGCATTGAGTTTTTTAATATTTGAATGTGAATTAGGATCATATGTGAATATTCTAGACGTCCATTCATATGCTCATGTGTCATATTTTCTGTTAGGTCGTTAAGATAGAATATTATCTTAACATGGATGTGTGTATGTATATAGACATGAATGTGAGTTTAGATTAACATGTCTCACATATGTTGGATGATGCAATGATGGTGTGTAGGGTGATGAAACATGGGTGAGAGATATAAGAGACAAACAACAAAAGTTTGGTGTGATAATGCTCAACATAATGTTATATTTTGTGATGCACATTTTGTTGTTGCTAGCATATATAATTATGTTGTAGATTTCTATTTTTGTTGAAAGAAAAGTACTCTGAGATACTCGTGTGCAAGATACCTTTCACGAGGTGAGAGGAAAACATGGTGTGACTATCTTCTATTTTCTCATAAGTGAGCCACTTTCTTTTAACTGCGAATGCCCTCTTAGTTACAAAATGAACTAGTAGCTTGACATATTACATCACCTTTTCTATAATGTTTTAACACTATTTACCAAAACAACCCATCCTATTAACAAGTGGATGATAGATTGTTTTTGTTATCTGGCCATGACATGATTTTTCACATTAGCATAGATCTAATTTAAAAGTAGCCAAGGCACATTGTAACTCATTTTCCTTAATATAGAAGGCGTGGAACAAACGGTCACAGTCTAAATGCGCTTCTAAAAATAGACTATGGTAGGGAAAGGGAGGGGTAGAGAAACCATAGATGGCTTTGGGATTTCTTTTAGCTAGGAATGAGGAGAGAAGGGACTTGGAGACATATAAAGAACCTGACTAGGGTAACCATTTGTGTAATTTTAGCTGTGACGTCGGCGAAAATGAATTTGATGGATGTAAGTCACACTGTAATATGTTATGATTTTAAAAAGAAAATGCACTATATGCATTGTCTTTATGTATCTCTTAGGGACCTCAACTCCAAGGACTTGTCCATCTTCTTAGAGCTTTCATTAGAATATGTAAAGGAGAATAGATCATCATTGAACTTGGCTTATAAGTTTTCTAATTGAAGTTCTTGGCACAAATGCAACCCACCTTATCACATTTTATGAGAGGTTAGCTCATTATCATAGATGGTATACCACAAAAATTGATGTTTGTATCTAAGATTGTGACACCTCGTCATGCTAAATGAGATTACTCAAAACACAAAACACGATCAACTACTAATTAATCACATAGTCAAAAATGTGGAATAATTAAAACCAATTCCAACAACGTAAATAAACTTTAGAAAGTCCATCATTCCATTCTCATATACTATACAAGTATTCACATATGGGTCCAAAGACCTCAGTCACATCCTACATACAAAAGATATATCACATGTACATGACATATATTTACAAGCATTGACATACTACCAAAATCTCGTGTCGATACAAGTATATCATCTAGAAAACACATCCCCTACAGGGACCTGAGAGTATAGGGATGACACTAGGACTCTACTACTAACATTTACAACTGACCAACCTTCCGAATCTATTGATCACTAGGTTGGTTCTCTTCCATAGCGCGACCTCGACCTCGTTGCCCTTGATCACCTAAAAAAATGTGGTGACCCACGGGTGAGACCTAATCCCAGCGAGAGATATAACTCTCTCCAACATATATTTATTCTAACATATTAATTAATAGTAAATACATTGAGCAGTTAGGGTATTGAATACACAATATGAACAAATTGAACAGTTTAAGCACACTAAGAAGTTAAGCAAATAAGTTGTAGCATCAAGTAGAATTACTCAATTTTCATAAGTCTGCATCATGTAAGAACTATGTAGTGTAAAGACAAGACAAGGGTTAATCAACCAATGTGATGCGTATTAAACCCTAGAAATTATACTACACGACTGATATTATATCTTTTATTATTATTATTATGCCCTGGGGAGTTTGAATCGTACCACTCAAAGTTCAACTAACCACTGTGAAGTGCTATTCAGTTCCGTATAAGATCTAGGAGTGTCGGTATCCTAAGATCTCTTCCCACCGGTCAGTACGAGTAAACTGTAGTGACATACCAGTCAAACTACCAATAGTGACATATAGTCAACTGATAACAACTAGTCCGTATTTGGTACAAGTCACGACACTAGAAACCAAGGTATACAAAACCCTCTAATTCGAGGTACAACCGCAATGGTCCTCAATCACATCAAATGTCTGAGGCATGACCATAGCCATCCTCCATAACCTGCATTTGTGGATGACAAGGATATATCCTCAACTTGCCACCCCCACATACTCAATAGTATGCGCTCTGAGTTTCCCTTAGGAATACTCATTTCACCATCCAGCAAGTTCTGACACTGAAGATGGTTCTACGACACATGGCTCTATATGATTAAGGTTACACTTGATTAATTACCACCAATTGAATACATTAAGGCTTTATCATACAAGTGGACATGAAAACCCTAATTCTTTTCTAACAAGAGTATATGCATAACAACTTCAAAAAATATAAAACATTTGAGATATAAATCTTAATCACATTACCACATGCTATCATTCATTGCAAATTAATGGACCACACTTATCATCATACTATTACAAGATACCAATATCTTATCACAAGTTCTAGGGTTTTAACCCTTATTGGAACATGAAGAGGATTTCACCTCAATCATGGCTTCAAACATGCCCAAAGGTCGTTAATATAAGGAGGCGGGATCACCCCCTTACTAAAGAAAATTTGAAGAATAAAACATCCATTCCAAACACACTCAAAGGTATGCTAGAATAGGTGCAAAATTTTCAAACTTCAATAAATGGTATTCAAACCAACTAAAGTATAGCAGTGGAATAAAAATAATGACTATATTCAATTTTCACAAAAGATTACAAAAGTACATCATAATATCCCATAAGGGTTTACATGTATGATACACCATACGGATCTAAGTAGAGGGAAATCTAAACTATAAAAAATTTGTCTCCAAGCTTTAAATCCTTAAGCTAGTCCAAAACTTCATGCCTTATCATCCAAGTCCTTCACCTAGGGTTGGAAGCATACCCCAGCAAGAAGAGAAAATAGATGACATCAGCAAAGGCCGATATGTGCATACTAAATAGGAAATTGAGCAATATATGGAATAAAGGACATCAAATATAAAAGGCTTCCCATAGAAAGGATAAGGACCACCCAAATGGGTATTAGGAGAAAAGGAATTGAAATCATATGATAACAAAAGAATACTTGCCATTAATAAAACATAAAGATTGTGCCACACAAGCACATATAAAGAATTAGGGCACACACCCCATATCATCAACCTGCATGCATGTGAGATAAACATAGCCCTAGAACAATATAAACACAAAAGTGACCAAGTCTCATAAACTTGAAATTTGATAGAGAAAGAAATACTTCCAATCTCCCCAAATATATAATACATGGGTCAAGAATCACACATCTTGCCCTGGGTATGAGGTTCCTTTCCATCCCAAAAGAGCAGGAAATATCACATCTGCTCGGAAAGAAATAACACATCTGCCATAACAATCAATGCAATTACACTACTCTAGTGCTACTGAATCACATAACATGTTTAAATGTAGAGGCAAGTAGAAAGTATAGTTAGAATATATAAACTAGTCACCACATAAGTGACCAATATATACATCTACCTCATTAGTGGGCAAAAGGCATCACATGTCATTTTTAGAGTTCCATCACAATATCAAATAAGGTAGTTTACATGAACCATGATTTTCAAAAGAAAAGACATTGTGTATAGGCTAATGTCCATAGGACAAAGAAAATGAATAAGCATAGGTGAATTGCTCAACATAGAAGAATAGGGGATACATCATACCTCAACTTCCAAGTATAAATAGTCCAAGTCAGTCCTAGATCCAAGCCTAGGCCTCCAATGAACCTCTAGGGAAGGTGGACAAGTCTAATAAGTAAGGTTCCCAAGCTTAGAGAGGCTGATTTCTCCAGCAAAGCTCCTATCTCGAGCAAGAAGCACCTTCTCCACTTTAGTGGTGAAAAACCCTAACAAAAGAACATGGAGATGAGGTTTTTAAGGGCTCTAGGTGGGGTTTCACCATGGAATGCCATGGTTATGACCTGGAGGAAGGTGGAAGGAAGACTAGCAACATGAAAATAGGGAAGGAAAGGAGGATGCTTACTAGTTTTGGTCAAAATCACCAAAGAGGAACTTAAGAAATCCTAAATAGAGAAATTTGGAACCCTAGGAGCCTTCTTCACCAAGGTTGGCACTTCCTTTTACCTTGGGACATCACCTTCGTGGAAAAATAGAGTAGGAATGATGCTCTAAGCAAGAGGAAATAAAGGAGAGCAAGAGTTTTAAAATGGGGAGTAGGGAAGGGGTAGATATGGCTATATAAAGAAAGAGGTCAAGTATGAGGTGTCTATGTGTTACACCCCGATCTCACAATTACCATTAATCATGAGATTAGGGCATAAATTGAGGATTTAACGTAATACACAGATCACCCTTAACTTTTTTTCTTTTTCAAACTCTTTGTTTTCTCGAATTGAACCACATAAACTAACTTTACAAGGGAATCTAAACATTGATTTCTTTATTATGATCTCAACATAAATGATACACATCCATACGTTCATTCTCATGTACATACATCATGATAATTAGATACATTCTCTCTTATTAAGGAAACAAAGATACAAAACATTACTTACAACACTCTCACATCTATACTAGGACCTAGAGTGACAGGGACCGACTAAACTTAACTATACTCAGACTTAACTCTTGTGGCAGGACTACTCTGATGCAATGACCTTCTTCAAGTCCACGTAGTTTCCCTAAAAAAATGTGAGTAGAGGGGTGAGCCTACTCGCTCAGTGAATGAGTACTTCAAAGAAATAGTCTAAAGCATTGATATAATTACAAATATACTTTTGAGCAGCTGATATCAATTATAGCAGCAGTAAGATTTAAAGAGATTGATCTTTTACAATCATAAATATGGCAGGATACTATAAATATCTATAAGAGTGAATCAATATATGAAATGCTGGATTGATCATAAAGAGAACTAATAATTCATAAACATACAAAGAATAATTGAATAATTGTACATACTTGTTTGACCTCTCATTCATTTTATTATGCCCAGTACTCTACATATGAAGACTCATAGTGCAGTACGATCACACTATACAAGACTTAGCGGATACACCCGGGAAATGCTAAGTCTGACTACTCTCCTGGTCTGTAACAGGAAAATGGCTCTATGGCCTAAACTGGACTCCTCCTCTAACCTAAGCACATAGGCAGAGTGTCAAGCCACCTCTTGGCTTTTCTGTACTCTAGTGCCACTAGAACTTCTGGTTGATGTTGGATACTGCAAACTATAATTTAAGGAGACTTCTACTAGGGCTATGTCCCCCGTGCCACATGATAGCACGTTCCGACCCCAACATACTGGACGTTGCCAGGGTTAGGTCGTTTCACCCCTAAGGCGCAGACCTCACATAGGGGTTCTACGATGTTCAGGGCTCCTAAGTCTATTATTTTATTATTCCTAGAAAGCTCTTTCTAAATTTTACCCTTCTCTTACTTATACTTGACTCAGGTATCTCTATGGTGTCGTGTCTACTTATTTGAAGTTATAATACAACATGTATATTATTCAAAACTTGGCAGAGTAGTATATTCAAAACAATGTAATATACTGAGTAATCAACATACTATACATGCAGGAAAACTAAAATTATTAAATAAACAGATTACATGTCCACTTGGCACATACACACTAGAATCGTGCAATTTATCATCTTATTGCACTGATAAGAGTTAATTACTTGACATATGAGTAATCGTCAATAGCACCTGTAACTTATCTACAATTTCTCAAAGAACGTGCATATCAACCCAAATCTTGAGTTGTGCATCTCATAACTCAATTAAGAGTTAATTACTTATCATGACAAAAATTATTAATAATAACTGAGAACATTTATATCACAATAATTGATTCATTGAACACCCTACCCTTAGGGTTTCATTTAATCACAACAAATGCTACAAAGAAAGGTGTAATACATCTATCACATACTTTTTAAATCCATACAACACATGATACCTGGGATCTCAATCCCTTATCACATTACTGGGAATTCTCATCCCTTCCCATCATTATCATAATTACTGGATCTAGGTATTCAAACCCTTAGATCATCACATAACATTGTTACCTCTGTAACAGGTAACCATTACCTCTAGGTCCTTAGACCAAGGTATTCATTTCACTGGTTGTATACATATTCTCATGGTTCACAAGACCATCACACATATTTTCACCTATCACTAGGAAACAACTTATTCCCATGACACCCATAAAGATTTCATGCGACATAAACATTCACTGAATAAAGACTACTATCAACAAATCATATAAAATCAATATATGTATGAAACCTTGGAACTGAGTTGAATTTGGGTTTCTATGCCATTCACTGAGATAACATGCATCAATAATATAATTGAATAAATAATGTCTATCATGTCAAGAAAATCCGTTCAAATGGATTTCACGACATCTATTCGCAAATATCCAACTTTCCTCGCATCTAGGGTTTCACCCTCTTTACGGAGATATCAAACAAACACTATTCACCTTAAATGAAATACAAGATAGTATCTAACATATATGTACTATGAATTCAGATAAAAAAACATTCACAACCAAGAGAATCCAGATAAACAAATTTCTCTATTTAATTATACAACAATTTCAGTCATAGACAAATTCCCTATATTTCATTTTACTCTTATAACCTCTGCGAATACTTAGGGAATTCTCATTAGGATGTATTGTATACATTTCTAATATGATTTTATCATCTGAAATTTATCCAAATAGAGGAAGAATCCATTTCATATCATTTTACAACAACTTAGATCAAACACACAATTCAGGGTTTGTAGTCGCATACTAAGAAATTAATGATTTTGGATGATTTAACTAATTTTCGTGTAATATAATGTTTAAAGGAAGTTCCCACTCACCCTAAGGTGTGAAAACACCTTAAAAATGTAGATCATCACTGAAAATCTTGATCTCATATCAAATCCCCAGCAATTCACCCGATTCTTCTTCCTTTCAACTCGAAAACCCTAAAAATGAGGGATTATGAAGAAAGCGTAAGAAAGGGGAAATTTTGACACCATTTCGGATCAAATCAGAGGAGAGACAGAATATTGACATGTGAGAGAAGATTCACCATTAAAGTCTATGCAAAGAATCTAAACTTACATGATTTCATCATTCCTCAGACCGCAAAACCCTAGGTCAGCATCTCCATCAATTTCTCCTCTCAAACGTTAACTCTCCCTCTCTCTCTAGGATTTCATTTCTTTGGAATGAATCATGAATTATGAGAGCTGCTAGTGTGTTAGGTTGACCATATAGAGCAATTGAGCTGCTTGGGTCAATTGCACATTGACCCCTCACTATACTTTCTCTTATTTCAGCTGAATTTTCTGTCATAAAAATATTACTGTAATTCATATATTTCATAGATCAAACCTTCTCAAAAAATTATGAAAATTTACATGTTATTTGTAGTTGATTTATAAAGCTTCAGTTAAAATTTCAGATCATTTGGAGTTACCAATAAATAATTAAAAATAGAACAATGCACTGCTATCTAGAAATATGCAGAACAGTCGTTTGAAGAGAAAATACCCAAGAACGACCATGCTAGCTGCCACGGCCGTGGTAAGATGGACCCAGCACGGCCTTGCTGCATACCACAACCGTGGTGCATTGTTTTCAACAGATTTGAGTATAAAAGGTGATAAATAGTTCAATTCTTTCAAAATGACCGTGTGGCCAAGAATGCCCGTGCCACCAACGACCCAGCACAGCCGTGCTATCCTATCCTTCAACTACCATTTTTATTCTCCTTTGCATACTTATCTCATTCTCCCCAACGTGAGCCTATTTGGTGAAAACTCTAATTTCAGCCGACTAGGATTTATATTTTCTCAAATCCTAATTATACAAAGAGATAGCATACTTGGGGCTCTCATTAGGTTTAACATATCATGATTGAGATATCAACATTAATAATGTTTAATCAATGACCAATGTAACTAAGCATGTAGTCATCCACATAAACCCTAACATACCCATTAAGCTTAGTTACGGTCATAACAATTCTTCCCCCCTTAAAAAGGTTTCTCCCTCGAAACATAAATATGCAAGCAAAGTATATTCAAAGTTTATTTTAAGCTTCTGAAATCTTACATGTCATTAAATTCTTGTATTTCATACTTGAATGCAATTTTCAACATTAAGTCCTTCATTTCTTTTCTAATCACAACATGTTTGAAATAGTTCTCAATGACAACAAACAAATTCTCTATGCCACAATCAATCATAGGAAAGAGAAAGAGAAACAATCATTTCAAATATTTCATACTCTTGAGGTATTACCTCAATATTGATAATCTGATCCAACTATCTCAATTCATTCGGCTCAATATGTACTATTGTTTTGTATTACCTCTAAGTCACAAAAGAGACTTCACCATGTTCTTTTGAATTTTACTATTTTGCTACTCAAATAGCAAAACAGTCTTGAGTTGGAAGACTAGATTCAACAACAATTGTACAATACTACTCACATCATCCCCATTGCATCATGGATTTCATAAGGTGAAGCATTACCATCACATTCCATATTATTCTCGAGTATGAACCCACATATAATTCAAGGTGTAACCATTGGGTTATAGCATACTAGGGTTTCAACAACAGTAACAAATTACTCCATGATTGTATTAGTCATTCAAGGACTATTCATACCCAATTACCATCACTTAGTTATATTAAAGCTAGGTATAACAAGCTATACCTCATTAGGGTTACATATCAATACAATATGGTTATCATCCCTTCTATTCATATGAGTGAATATGTAAGACTACCTTATTCAGGGTAACCATTTATTTGTTCCATCATTATTCAACCCATATCACCATACTATAATAGTACAATACTAAGATGGATTACTGGTATGAATAACTACAACTATTAGACACCTTTAATTAACATATTGCTTGCACATGTACACTGAAATCATACTGTAACACCCCTGACCTGGGTTATGACCTAACCCTGGAAGTTTTGCCTAAATATGTAATTAATATACTTGTGAACACTCCCTGGCATGTAATTAAGTTCCTCAGGAACATTTACTTTCAATTTTGCTCCTTTTTGTATAAAGTTGTAGCATTGTGTTGTATGCAGGGACCTATGTGCAAATTACCCAGTTTAAGGGTTGAACTTGCAAAATTCACAAGATAAGATGTTCCTTTGATGTTGAGACATCATGAAGATGTCTATGATGAAGTTTGAGGGATTTCCCAAGCTTGAGCACCAAGGTGCAGCTGTGGAAGCAATCCCCATGCTTAGAAACCCTAATTTGGGGTAAAATGCAAAATACCCAAATTGAGGGGTCCAACTTGTAATTTTCACCATCTAGAACATCTTTTATGACTCTTGTCATCATTTAGAGTAGAAATGATGAAAGGGATACATCATTTAATAATCAGATGAGAAAAAATGATCCTTGTGATAGAAATTACCTAAAATGGGTATAAAACCCTTTCATGTATGTACCCTAGTTGAAGGTTGGATTCCTTTACCCTTAGATCTTGGGATTTTATGAGATTTGTACAAGGATAGATGAGTTTGGACGTGCCTTTGAGCAAGGAGGGGCCTAGATGTGATTTCCAACCTTGTGAGGTCCTTAGAGTGTAAAAGAGGCTAAAGTATATAAGCCCTTTTCCCTTGCAATTAAGTGAACGAATTTTCTTTCCTTCACTTCTCTTCCTTTCTTGCTCAAACGACCAAGGACAGCTCTGGAGCTCAGGGGGGGGGGACGACCAACCTGTTCTAGGTAAGAGAACCCCACCTTCTAGCTCGAATTCATGGAGGAATTCACTTTCTAAGGTTGGTTTTATGGTTAGCTTACTTAGTTTTCTTGTTCTAGCCAACCAAACCAACGTTTCCTTGGAGAATTCACCTCTGACCAAGTTGTGGAAGCTCAAGGACGCCATTAAAGCTTGGAGCTTGAAGGCTTGGAGCTCTAAGATCAACCTTTAGGCGGGTTTTATAACTCTAAACTTTTGCTTTATATGCATGCTTTAATTCTTGCAATTTACTTGGTAAATTCTCCTTCTACCTCCCTTCTTCCTTGCACGTTTGCAAGCAAATCAGTGGAGAAACCGACCTTGCTAGAGGTTGAAGACGAGGGGCGTGATTCCCTATGTTACTTTTTCAAACGACCTTGGATCCTTTTGGTCCAAACGGTTGCAAACCGTTTGGGTTCAAACGGTTTCAAACCGTTTGCTCTCAAACGGTCTTGCAAGACCGTTTGGATTGAAACGGTCTCAAGACCATTTGAAAGAGTTGACCAAGGGACGACCATTTGAGGGTCTGTTCCTAATATATTGAATTTCATCTCTGCAAAGAATCAAAGTCTAATTCTTAACCGATTGAGAGTTGAAGACACTTCAACATGAAACCCTAATCGGGTGAAAAAGTGCTGATTTAACATATAGATCTTGTTGAGTTTTGGGTTGAAGGACCCAAACGGTCTCAAGACCGTTTGGGGATTCCTCCAAACGGTCCTAAGACCGTTTGGGCACAACCCAAGACCGTTTGAAGGTCTAGGGTTGAGTTAATCTAATGGTTTGAGGGTCCAATTGTAGGAAATTGATGAAATGGATGAAAATTGCTGATTTTGACCTAATTGGACTTCAACCTTAGTCAAAACGACTTGGATTTTGGTCAAACTTTGGGCAAACGGTCTCAAGACCGTTTGGATGATGTCCAAACGACCTCAAGACCGTTTGGGCCAAGTTTGAGCCCAATTGAAGGTCAATTGATAGGTTCAACCTTGAATTGATTCACATTGTGAACATTGATGACCAATCAACTTGAAACCCTAATTGAGAACGATTGAACCCTAATTGGCTTACAATTGAGGGTCAATTTGATGATTAAGTGACTAAGGCTAACCCCAATTGATTCAATTTATAAGTGGTTAGCATAGCTTTGATCAAATGAGGGCTTCAACACACATATCCATGTACATTGGTGACTTTTGAACCCCTTTGGAGGTCCAAACGGTTTGAGCCCATTTGGACCAAACGGTCTCAAGACCGTTTGAGACCAAACGGTCTCAAGACCGTTTGGGCTCAAACGACCTCAAGACCGTTTGGGCTCAAACGACCTCAAGGTCGATTGGTCCAAACGACCTCAAATCGATTGAAGCTCCAAACGGTTTGGAAGTCAACCCTTCCAAACGGTCTTCACCTCCAAACGGTCTCAAGACCGTTTGGGGTCAAACGGTCTCAAGACCGTTTGGGTGGTTGAAACCGTTTGAAGGTTGAAACCGTATGGAGATTGGTGATGGTTTGTACTTAACCATTTGATGATGTAATTAGTTCAATGATGATCCAATCTAAACCCTAATGGTAACCTAGGTCATTAAGGGACTATGTGATTAGTGAGTTAAACCATGATGGTAATCATGTGGCAAATTACCAAAATACCCTTGAGGGATCTAAAGGGGTAAAACCTTATTCTAGTCAAACCCTAATCACATGATGTTGATGTTTTGGTTCATGTTAGTCAATGGAGACTTATCTCAACCTGATCTAGAGTGGTGTTGTCACCATCTACTAATGAGAGGAGAGAGGAAGTATTTCTAGAGAGAGAAAGTATCCTAGAGAGAGAAAGCACCCTTTTTAGGAGGAAACTCTAGTGAGATACTTCAAATACACATGAATGTGCATGATTAGGGAATCACCCACCTATGTGAGGTCATGGAAACCCTAATTATGATATCTAATGGATCTTAATCTTAATTAAGAGTCTTAATGATGATGTTTCTCTTACATGATGATGTAATGAGTACAATTCACCATGGAGTGAATTGTAAACCCTAATTTTAGGGTGATGACATGAAAGATGAATAGTAAACCCTAATTTTAGGGTGATGACATGAAAGATGAATAGTAAACCCCAATTGTTGAATTGTTTACTATTATCTGTTGAACTAACCATGCATGTTATTATGAGATAATGGTCATACCCAGGTATGAAATACCATGTTATATTCATTGAAAGCAGGTCTTAAGCTTTATGAATAGTGAATCATCTTGGTGCACTGCTAAGTGACATCTTTTGTGATTTATGGGCTGTAAGAGCCATAAACACCATCAAGGTCATGCTTGACAGATGACTTGTGATGAGATAATTGAGAACTGGTAATTGAAATGAGTTAGGCCTGCTACATTTTAGTATTCTCATATATAGCTGTGATGCTAATGTTTTTGTATGATGATATGAATATTGAATGTACCTAACTAATCAAGTGAAATGTAGAGCCCTGATCATAGATCCATCATTGTCAGAGTCTAAATGATGGTGAAACAGGTTTTCCTCAGGGAACTCCTGGATCACATACTTTTGAGTATGTGGGGTATATGGATGTGTATAACCTTACATCCTAGTGTAGGTATTTGATGTAGATTCTTGTAGTCCGTCATACCTTCACTATAAAAGAAAAGGTGAGAGGATGATGTAGATTCTAGTAGTCCATCAGACCCCACCATAAAGTCCTAAAGGTGAGATGTATCTCTACACTCCCTTAAAGACACAAATACCGTATCGGTGAAAGATAAACAAGAAATCTTCCGATAGCGAAGAGAGTACAGAATGCCACTGTAACTCTAAAAATAGCGAAGGACCAGAGTACCCTGGTGAGCTATTATAAAGACATCCCGCCAGATGTCAAACAATCAATCCTCTAACTGACTGAGGAAGATGAGGTCATAAGAATCCGACTCTTTTAATGACCTATGTATGATACTGATGTGACTTCTTAGCGATCAGTTGGAGTATGAGTGGTATGCCTCATCTCCACAGGGCATAATAATGTTTGAAAACATAATCAACAGCGTAGCATATCTGTTAAGAGTTATCTACGAGTTATTTGATTGATGTTACCTTGAGTAGTATAGATGTTCTCATATTTTGATATTGATCGAACTCTTGCTTATTATCAGAGCTGCTAGTGAATATCTTGAAGGCTTCAATTGCTTTAGTTATTCCCTGCTTTGTTTATAAAGCTTCTAGTGGAGAGTTATAACTCTCGCTGGGGCAATTATGTATAATTGTCTCACCCCGTAGACTTCTACTTTTTAGGTGGTCGTCGAAGACGGAGGAATAAGAATTCAGGTGACCAATCCCAGCAACAGCAGCATCAGGAGCAATAAATATCTCAGGTGGAGATCTAGCCTGCTTCATGGTGTAGTTTAGAGTCAAGTCCTATGTGTCCTCTGTACTCTCAGGTCCTGGAGTGTTTTGAGTATGAACTCTTTAGAAGTTTTGTATCATGTTGTATATAATTACTCAAGAAGTAATTGTCAGTGATGTAAACAGTTAAATCCTTTTTCTATGGAAAAGGTTTGTGGTTTCAAGCTCTTGTCTCGAAAAGTTTTAATTTCCCATGATTTTTGTCTTCCGCTGTTTGACGATTGCTTCCGCACATGTTTAAATTGGGATTAATTCGAAGTTTGGAGATCGGAGCCAACACATACGTAGAACCAATTTGCATCCCTTAATATGCCTTCAACAAATTCACATATTACTAAAAGCCATTGTTTTCTCTTATCTCTCTCCTCATTCACTACTACTTACTTTTTGCTAGTCACCCTTCTCATTTTAATCATGTAGATTAAACATCCCTAAAATTGAAACATATAAGGTATGAATAGATTATTCATCATTCTTGCTATTACTGCAAGAATTTATTTCATATCACACTTCACTCATATTGTATTTCTCCTTTTGTTCAAAACACACCTCTTATATTTCAAATCTATTTCTTATCCTTTGCTCTAAATCATTTCCATATTGTTTATCTACCTTTCAGATTAGCTAGGATTACTATCCATGCTACTTTACTTCTCATAGTGCAAATTTCATGATCTTGTTTTATAGAGATGCTAGTATTCAAGGTCAAATCACTAGTGACATCCCTTGAACTACTACAACTCTAAACATTCTAGGGTTTGGTCCTTATCAGAAGCATGGCATTATTGTGATGTGACTTTTCTCCCTTAATTTGAAATTTAAACTTTGGATCTCACAAGTTTTACTAAAGTCTTCTTTATCTTATCGATTGAATTTCCTTTCTCTTACTTGGCCATTTAGATAGATTACATTCTCAATTACCCTGCTAGGGTTTCATCATCCTATTGTGGGTTATTATTACATTCACTATATGTCTCTACCACGGTGGTTATGCATCATATATGATTCATTTTCTTATCACTTCATTCTCACATTGCTCTCATTAAGGAAGATATGAAAGAGAAGATGATTTTGAGACTTAGAATTCTTATCTTCAAACATTCAATAATACATTTCTCATATGTAGGGTTAATTAATTAATTATCAACAAGGATACTTGACTAATTAGCACTTTCTTGAATCTCGCAACCTCTTTCTTTTATAATCTATATTACTCCATTATGTTTCAAACCCTTCTTTACTTTCCATAATCCCCTTACCATATGCTACTATTCCACATGTCATCTTTAACTTCTAGTTTTCTCTTATGATCATGTTGCTTCTTTTATGTGTATGATCATGTATACCATGTTGCATATATTTCCTTTTATCCTTCTACTAATGTGAAGTTGAAATTCTAAATCAATAATCTCTCTACTAGTATCACCTCATGTTTAATACATTACATATCCTTCATTTTAAATCGAACGACTCATGCAAGGGTGAAACATACTTTCTCTTTCAATTAAGTTTTTCCTTCCTGAATATAGTCTACCTTTGTATGACTTATTCATTTATTTGGCTACACTTTTGTTCTTCTTTTAGAAACTAGTTTGTTGTTCTATAGAGACTTAGAATCCAAAGGAAGTAAGGATGAATATATTAAACTTATTAATAAAGGTATACATTCCATGCTCTCAATTATATCATAACCCTCATTCCTTAATCAAGCTCATTATTTCCAACATTTCTCTTTGTTTCAACTAAGTTTCTTATCCTATTTTTATGATTTACATGCTCATCTAGTTCTCTTCACTTTAACTCTTCTAAAGACTCTTCACTTCTATGTACTTATTGTATACTGAGCTCTTTTCTTCTATTTTCCCTTTGCTTTGGAGTACATAAAAACATTGTACTCGGTTATATAATCCATTTCTCATGATTGATTCTTACTATCTTGGCCCCTTACATACTTTTCTCATATCCTTTCCATATATCATATTTAGAGTTCATATAATACTAATAATTAAATTTAATCTAAACCTTATGTCGTGTTCCTTTATTCCCAATGAAGTGTTTCTCATATGAGGCCCCAAAGTTGGATCTCAGATATCAGTTCCAAGTGATTCTTAGTTATCCCAGTCTTTCCCTTATACTTCAAAATCTTAGAGTATATACATTCATACTAGAATTTGAATCTAATCTATCCAGAATTTACTCTTGTTATGTTACTAATAGGAGTCATTTGATCCCAGTAATGCATCCTGCCAGCCAGACCAGGCCGAACCTGCAGTCCTGAAGCCAAGAGCTACTCAGGATTACTCAACTCCTATTTATCTCAAATGTGTGGAAGAAAACTTATCCCTTAGGAAAGCTCATTCAAAGACCATTTCTAGTCTACTTGTTACAAAGAATGTAATTGATAAATGCTACAACTGCATAGTGTACAACAAATCCTAAAGACCCATATATATTTCAAAATACTGAATATCTGAATTTCAACATATAAGAGCTTTTCTATTCATCTCCAATAAAACAACAATATGAAATGAAAGTTCTATATCATTTTATATTTATGCTCTTAATTCATGTTACTTATCTTGTTTCTAACCCTAATATTTCTAGGGTTCCTCTCTAGACCATCCTTCCACTGTATACCTTGCCAAGGTATACATGAAAGAATAGATAGAGTAGCTTGATACTGGTTGAACCAAGTACTCAGATACCGGGCTAAGATATCCAAATACTCAAATCCCTAGAGCTAACATCATAACATCTCCTATTTGCCACACTTATGACTCTAACTTACTAACTTATTGGTCCCTGACAACTCAACCTAAGCTATGATACCAAGTTGTTACACTCGGATCTCACAATTATCATTATTCATGAGATTAGGGCATAAATTGAGGATTTAACGTAATACAAAGGTCACCCTTAACTTTTTTATTCTTTTTCAAACTCTTTGTTTTCTCACATTGAATCACATAAACTTACTTTACAAGGGAATCTAAACATTGATTTCTTTATTATGATCTCAACATAAATGATACACATACATACATTCATTCTCAGGTACATACAACATGATAATCAGATACATTCTCTCTTATTAAGGGAACAAAGATATAAAACATTACTTACAACACTCTCACATCTATACTAGGACCTAGAATGACAGGGACCGACTGAACTTAACTATACCCAGACTTAACTCTTGTGGCAGGTCTACTCTGATGCAATGACCTTCTTCAAGTCCACGTGATTTCCCTAAAAAATTGTGAGTAGAGGGGTGAGCCTACTTGCTCAGTGAATGAGTAATTCAAAGAAACAGTCTAAAGCACTGATATAATTACAAATATACTTTTGAGAAACTGATATCAATTATAGCAGCAGTAAGCTTTAAAGAGATTGATCATTTACAATCATAAATATGGAAGGATACTCTAAATATCTATAAGAGTGAATCAATATATGAAATTCTTGATTGATCATAAAGAGAACTTATAATTCAGAAACATATAAAGAATAATTGAATAACTGTACACACTTGTTTGACCTCTCATTTATTTTATTATGCCCTGATCATATGCAGTGTACTCTAAATATGAAGACTCATAGTGCACTACGATCACACCGTACAAGACTTAGGGGACACACCCCGGAAATGCTAACTCTGACTACTCTCATGGTCTGCAATAGGGAAATGGTTCTCTGGGTTAAATTGGACTCCTCTAACCTGAGCACACAGGCGGAGAGTCAAGCCACCTCTTAGCTTTTCTGTACTCTAGTGCCACCAAGACTTCTGGTTGATGTTGGACACTGCAAACTATAATTTAAGGAGACTTCCACTAGGGCTTCATCCCCCGTGCCACCTGATAGCATGTTCCGACCCTCGTATACTGGACGCTGCCAGGGTTAGGTCGTTTCACCCCTAAGGCGCAGACCTCACATAGGGGTTCTACGGTGTTCAGGGCTACTAAGTCTATTATTTTATTATTCCTAAAAAGCTCTTTCTACATTATACCCTTCTCTTACTTATACTTGACTCTGGTATCTCTATGGTGTTGCGTGTACTTATTTGAAGTTATAATACAACATGTATATCATTCAAAACATGGCAGAGCAGTATATTTAAAACACTGTAATATACTGAGTAATCAACATACTATACATGCAGGCATACTAAAATTCTTAAATAAACAGATTAGATGTCCACTTGGCACATACACACTAGAATCGTGCAATTTATCATCTTATTGCACTGATAAGAGTTAATTACTTGACATATGAGTAATCGTCAATAGAACCTACAACTTATCTATAATTTCTCAAAGAACGTGCATATCAACCCAAATCTTGAGTTGTGCATCTCATAACTCAATTAAGAGTTAATTACTTATCATGACAATAATTATTAATAATAACTGAGAACATTGATATCACAACACTTGATTCATTGAACACCCTACCCTTAGGTTTCATTTAATCACAACAAATGCTACAAAGAAAGGTGTAATACATCTATCACGTACTTTTCAACTCCTTACAACACATGATACCTGGGATCTCAATCCCTTATCACATTACTGGGAATTCTCATCCCTTCACATCATTATCATAATTACTAGACCTGGGTATTCAAACCCTTACATCATCACATAGAATTGTTACCTCTGTAATAGGAAACCATTACCTCTAGGTCCTTAGACCAAGGTATTCATTTCATTGGTTGTACAAGTATTCTCATGGATCACAAGGCCATCACACATCTTGTCACCTCTCACTAGGCAACAACTTATTCCCATGGCTCCCATAAAGATTTCATGCAACATAAACATTCACTGAATAAAGACTACTATCAACAAATCATATAAAATCAATATATGTATGAAACCTTGGAACTGATCTGAATTTGGGTTTCCATGCCATTCATTGAGATAACATGCATCAATAATAAAATTGAATAAATAATATCTATCATGTCAAGAAAATCTGTTCAAATGGATTTCACGATATCTATTCGTAAATATCCAACTTTCCTCGCATCTAGGGTTTCACCATATTTACTGAGATATCAAACAAACACTATTCACCTTAAATGAAATCCAAGATAGTATCTGACATATATGTACTATGCATTCGTATAAACAATCATTCATAACCAAGGGAATCCAGATAAACAAATTTCTCTATTTAATTATACAACAATTTCAGTCATAGACAAATTCCCTATATTTCAGTTTACTCTTATAATCTTTGTGAATACTTAGGGAATTCTCATTAGGATGTATTGTATACATTTCTAATATGATTTTATCATCTGAAATTTATCTAAACAGAGGAAGAATCCGTTTCATATCATTTTACAACAACTTAGATCAAACACACAATTCAAGGTTTGTAGTCGCATACTAAGCAATTAAAGATTATGGATGATTTAACCAATTTTCATGCAATATACTACTTAAAGGAAGTTCCCACTCACCCTAAGGTGTGAAAACACCTTGAAAACACAGATCAACCCTAAAAATCTTGATCTCATATCAAATCCCCAACAATTCACCCGATTCTTCTTCCTTTCAACTCGGAAACCCTAAAAATGAGGGGTTATGAAGAAAGAGTGAGAAAAGGGGAAGTTTTGACACCATTTTGGATAAAATTAGAGGAGGGACGGAATATTGATATGTGAGAGAAGATTTACTATTAAAGTGTATGCAAAGAAGCTAAACTTACATGATTTCATCAATCCTCAGATTGCAAAACCCTAGGTCAGCATCTCCATCAATTTCTCCTCTCAAACCCTAACTCTCCCTCTCTCTCTAGGATTTTGTTTCTCTAGAATGAATAAATAATTATGAGATATTATAGTGTGTTAGGTTGACCATATAGAGAAATTGAGATGCTTGGGTCAATTGCACATTGACCCCTCACTATACTTTCTCTTAATTTAGCTGAATTTTCTGTCATAAAATATTACTATAATTCGTCTATTTCAGAGATCAAACTTTCTCCAAAAATTATGATAATTTTACATATTATTTGAAACTGAGATATAGAGCTTCATTTAAAATTTTAGATCATTTGGGGTTACCAATAAATAATTAAAAATAGAACAGTACACTACTATCTAGAAATATACAAAATAGTCATTTGAAGAGAAAATGCCCCAGAACAACCATGATAGCTGCCACGGACGTGCTAAGATGGACTCAACACGGCCGTGCTGCATACCACGGCCGTGGTGCATTGTTTTCAGTAGATTTGAGTATAAAAGTTGGTAAATAGTTCAATTCTTTCAAAACGGCCGTTTGGCCAAGAATGCCCGTGCCACCAACGACCCACCACAGTCGTGCTACCCACCACGACCATGCTATCCTATCCTTAAACTGCCATTTTCATTCTCCTTTGCATACTTCTATCATTCTCCCCAACATGAGCCTATTTGGTGAAAACCCTAATTTCAGTCGACTAGGGTTTATATTTTCTCAAACCCTAATTATACAAAGAGATAGCATACTTGGGGATCTCATTAGGTTTAACATATCATGCTTGAGATATCATCATTAATTATGTTTAATCAATGACCAATGTAACTAAGCATGTAGTCATCCACATAAACCCTAGCTTACCCATTAAGCTTAGTTATGGTCATACACTATGAGACTTTCCATGTGTCATGTATAAGGGTTTCCATGGACATGCTCGACTTTATGGATAAGGAAGAAGTCAAGAATGAGGTGTCAAGTTAATTTCCATGTGTCCAATGCTAAGAGTGCCTATGGACACGCAAACCTTTATGGATAAGGAAGAAGTCAAGCATGAGGTGTCCATGGAGCTTTCCATGTGTCCTTAGCCTAAGGATTTCATGGCCATGCAAGAGGACAACTCATAGAGGCTTCTTGAATATCAAAAGTTGGTTAATGGACAATTATAAGCCATCTCAAACGACCTCCAATCAAAGAAATAACCCCATTGGTTGATAGCTTCTAAAGATAAGCTCATTTATAAAGAGAGTAATCCCTAAAATGCCCTTGGTAAGAAACACCTCCAAACCAAGGTGCAACTAGGTGCCCTGTGGTTGAAAAACTCAAGAATGGTAAGGGAATATATAAGGATTATAATGCATGTGACACTTTACAAAGAAAACCTCCCAATTGGTTAAATTATAGAAAAGTCAATAATGTACCTAAAATTGCATAACTTGCACAAACAACATCCAAATTAGACCAAACTTCATCCACAAGTTATATTTGATGTTTTGAATATGAATTTTCCATTTTTTCCATATTTTGAAGTTATATAATCACATTATTCATTACTTATGCCTTTTACTCATTTTCTCTCTCCTAAACTTATCCTAATATTTCAAGGTTCTCCAAATTAGATGAAATTTGACATGTATGCTAATTTTGATATGTAGATGTTGAATTTGAAGTTTGTTTACACTTTTGAGACTTATTTTTATGAGATATGTCATATGGCCCATTAACAACCCATTATCTAAATTATTCATCCAATTAAATTCCTTATCTTCATATTACCACCACAATGAGTTATGTGGCATATTTTATGTCTCCATTATAAACCTAAGATTAATGTTAGAACATTAGGTTATATTAGGGTGATAAATTTATGTATTAGCTCATTAGGTTCATACTAAGCATCTATTTAGGTCTAACCTTCAACCTTGTTTGGCTAAGTCTAAAATGTAACTTCTAGGGTAGGGTCCGAGATCTAATATGTTACATCACACCACCCCTTAAATGGATTTTGTATGTGAAATCAAAATAACCACATTTAATGAAACAACTTATTCACCACCCCTTAAAGGATTCATATTATTAAGTCAAAACTATTCTTTAGGTACAAAAGGTTCAACTACACTTCCTTACATCCAACTACATAAGCATCATGCAAAAAAAAAAGAAACATAACTTGTAAAGACTGACTATGAACTGTGGGTTAACTTTCTCTTGTCCATCCTGAAACAAGCCTTTACACCTGGAAGACTAGTTCAACATATTAGGGTCCCTAAAGATAAATCATATAGATGTCTAAGGCTACTATTATCTAAAAGCATGTTATTTTAGACAATTCATATCAGCTCAGGCCAAGCCGACATCATATGGATTCGGGAGTCCTCATAAACCAAGCTAGTGGTGTGGAGGAAAATCTTGCCAGCCCCCAAACCCTGATCCTTTCTAGACACCTTTGCTTTCAACTTCATGTCCTACTAGCTGCCTAAAGGACAAGCTAAACAACCTCAAGTTACTGTGGTTACTTATGCATCTTTTACTTGTAAGTATTTTAAGGATCGATTCGTCATTATTCTAATGTGAAACTATATAATCCTAAATCAACCCTTCATCATCTATTGATCAACTCTAGGGAAAACATGTCACTTAAAGGTAAGGTAAGGATTCTAACTAGGGAGACAAAATTGAAATAGTCAGATTCTAACTACCATGGGCTCTAATACCATGCTGTAAGGAGGCGGGATCACCCCCTTACTAAAGAAAATTTGAAGAATAAAACATACATTGAAAACACACTCAAAGGTATGCTGGAATAGGTGCAAAATTTTCAAACTTCAATAAATGGTATTCAAAACAACTAAAGTATAGTAGTAGAATAAAAATAATGACTATATTCAATTTTCACAAAAGATTACAAAAGTACATCATAATATCCCATAAGGGTTTACATGTATGATACAACATAAGGATCTAAGTACAAGGAAATCTAAACCATAACAACTTTTTCTCCAAGCTTTAACTCCTTAAGCTAGTCCAAAACTTCATGCCTTATCATCCAAGTCCTTCACCTAGCGTTGGAAGCATACCCCAGCAAGAATAGAAAATAGATGACATCAACAAAGGCTGGTATGTGCATACTAAATAGGAAATTGAGCAATATATGGAATAAAGGACATCAATTAAAAAAGGCTTCCCATAGAAAGGATAAGGACGAACCAAATGGGTATCAGGAGAAAAGGAATTGAAATCATATGAAAACAAAAGAATACTTGCCATTAATAAAACATAAAGATTGTGCGACACAAGCACATGTAAAGAATTAGGGCACACACCCCATATCATCAACCTACATGCATGTGAGATAAACATAGCCCTAGAACAATATAAGCACAAAGGTGACCAAGTCTCATAAATTTGAAACCTGATAGAGAAAGGAATACTTCCAATCTCCCCAAATACATAAAACATGGGCCTAGAATCACACATCTTGCCCTAGGTATGAGGTTCCTTTCCATCCCAAAAGAGCAGGAAATATCACATCTGCTCGGCAGGAAATAACACATGTACTATAAAAACCAATGCAATTACACTACTCTAGTGCTATTGAATCACATAGCATATTTAAATGTAGAGTCAAGTAGAAAGTATAGTCAGAATATATAAACTAGTTACCACATAAGTGACCAACATATACATCCACCTCACAAGTGGGCAAAAGATTATCACATGTCATCTTTTAGAGTTCCATCATGAACAATGCATAAGATAAGAGTTCAAAAGAATATCCATGATCACATGATCAATATCAAATAAGGTAGTTCACATGAGCCATGATTTTCAAAAGAAAAGACATTGTGTATAGGCTAATGTCCACAGGACAAAGAGAATGAATAAGCATAGGTGAATTGCTCACCATAGAAGAATAGGGGATACATCATACCTCAACTTTCGAGTCTAAATAGTCCAAGTCAGTCCTAGATCCAATCCTAGGCCTCCAATGAACCTCTAGTGAAGGTGGACATGTTTAATAAGTATGATTCCCAAGCTTAGAGAGGCTGGTTTCTCCAACAAAGCTCCTATCTCGAGCAAGAAGAACCTTCTCCACTTTAGTGGTGAAAAACCTTAACAAAAGAACATGGAGATGAGGTTTTTAAGGGCTCTAGGCGGGGTTTCACCATGGAAGGCCATGGTTCCGACCTGGAGGAAGGTATAAGGAAGACTAAAACATGAAAATATGGAAGGAAAGGAGGATACTTACTAGTTTTGGTCAAAATTATCAAGTAGGAGCTTAAGAAATCCTAAATAGAGAAATTTGGAACCCTAGGAGCCTTCTTCACCAAGGTAGGCACCTCCATTTACCTTGGGATATTAGCTCCATGGAAAAAATAGAGTAGGAATGATGTTCTAAGATGGAGTAAATAAAGGAGAGCAAGAGTTTTCAAACTGGGAGTTCAGAAGGGGTAGAAATGGCTATATAAAAAAAGAGGTCAAGTATGAGGTGTCTATGAGATTTTCCATGTGTCATGTATAAGGGTGTCCATGGACATGCAAGATTTTATGGATAAGGAAGAATTCAAGCACGAGGTGTCAAGTTACTTTCCATGTGTACAATTCTAAGGGTGCCTATGGACATGCAAACCTTTATGGATAAGGAAGAAGTCAAGCATGAGGTGTCCATGGAGCTTTCCATGTGTCGTTAGCCTAGGGATTTCATGGCCATGCAAGAGGACAACTCATAGAGGCTTCTTGAATATCAAACGTTGGTTTATGGACAATTATATGCCATATCAACCGACCTCAAATCAAAGAAATCACCCCATTGGTTGATATCTTCTAAAGATAAGCTCATTTATAAAGAGAGTAGACCCTAAAATGCCCTTGGTAAGAAACACCATCAAACCAAGGTGCAACTAGGCGCCCTATGGTTCAAAAACTCAAGAATGGTAAGGGAATATACAAGGATTATATTGCATGTGATAATTTTCAAAGAAAACCTCCCGATTGGGTAAATTACACAAAAGTCCAGAATGTACCTAAAATTGCATAACTTGCACAAACAACATCCAAATTGGACCAAACTTCATCCACAAGTTATATTTGATGTTTTGAATATGAATTTTCAATTATTTATATATATTTTAAGTTATATAATCAAATTATTCTTTACTTATGCATTTTATTCATTTTCTCTTTCCTAAACTTATCCTAATATTTCAAAGTTGTCCAAATTAGATGAAATTTGACATGTATTCTAATTTTGATATGTAGATTTTGAATTTGAATTTTGTTTCCACTTTTGAGACTCTTTTATGAGATATGTCATATGGCCCATTAACAACCCATTATCTACATTATTCATCCAATTAAGTTCCTTATCTTCATATTACCACCAAAATGAGTTATGTGGCATATTTTGTGTATCCATTACAAACCTAAGATTAATGTTAGAAAATTAGGTTACATTAGGGTGATGAATTCATGTGTTAGCTCATTAGGATCATACTAAACATATATTTAGGTCTAACCTTCAACCTTGTTTGGCTAAGTCCAAAATGTCAACTTCCAGGGTGGGGTCTGAGATGTAATATGTTACAGCACACCACCCTTTAAAAGGATTTTGTCCTCGAAATCAAAACATCCACATATAAGAAAACAAATTATTCACCACCCCTTAAAGGATTCTTCTTATTAAGTCAAAACTATTCTTTAGGTACAAAAGGTTCAACTACACTTCCGTACTTCCAACTACATAAGCATCATGCAAAAAAAAGAAACATAACTTGTAAAGACTAACTATGAACTATGGGTTAACTTGCTCTTGTCCATCCTCAAAATAGTCTTTACACCTGGGAGACTAGTTCAACATATTATGGTCCCTAAAGATAAATCATATAGATGTATAAGGCTACTATTGCCTAAAAAACTGCTATTTTAGACAATTCATATCAACTCAGGCCAGGCCAGTATCATATGGATTCAGGAGTCCTCGTAAACCAAGCTAGTGGCGTGGAGGAAAATCTTGCCATCCCCCAAACCCTAATCCTTTCTAGACACCTTTGCTTTAAAATTCATGTCCTAGTAGATGCCTAACGACCAAGCTAAACAACCTCAAGTTACTATGGTTACTTATGCATCTTTTACTTATAAGTATTTTAAGGATCCATTCATCATTATTCTAATGTGAAACTATATGATCCTAAATCAACCTTCATCATCTATTGATCAACTCTAGGGAAAACATGTCACTTAAGGTAAGGCAAGGATTCTAACTAGGGATACAAAATTGAAATAGTCAGATTTCGATTACCATGGGCTCTAATACCATGCTGTAAGGAGGCGGGATCGTCCCCTTACTAAAGAAAATTTGAAAAATAAAACATCCATTCCAAACACACTCAAAGGTATGCCGGAATAGGTGCAAAATTTTCAAAATTCAATAAATGGTATTCAAAACAACTAAAGTATAGTAGTGGAATCAAAATAATGACTATATTCAATTTTCACAAAAGACTACAAAAGTACATCATAATATCCCATAAGGGTTTACATGTATGATACAACATAAGGATCTAAGTAGAGGGAAATCTAAACCATAACAACTTTGTATCCAAGCTGTAACTCCTTAAGCTAGTCTAAAACTTCATGCCTTATCATCTAAGTCCTTCACCTAGGGTTGGAAGCATACCCCAGCAAGAAGACAAAATAGATGACATCAACAAAGGCTGGTATGCTCATACTAAATAGGAAATTGATCAATATATAGAATAAATGACATCAAATATAAAATGCTTCCCATAGAAAGGATAAGGACCACCCAAATGGGTATCAAGAGAAAGGAATTGAAATCATATGATAACAAAAGACTACTTGCCATTAATAAAACATAAAGATTGTGCGACACAAGCACATGCAAAGAATTAGGGCACACACCCCATATCATCAACGTGCATGCATGTGAGATAAACATAGCCCTAGAACAATATAAACACAAAGGCGGCCAAGTCTCATAATTTTGAAACCTGATAGAGAAAGGAATACTTCCAATTCCCCCAAATATATAAAACATTGGCCAAGAATCACACATCTTGCCCTTGGTATGAGGTTCCTTTCCATCCTAAAAGAGCAGGAAATATCACATCTGCTCGGTAGGAAATAACACATCTTCCATAAAAACCAATGCAATTACACTACTCTAGTGCTACTGAATCACATAACATGTTTAAATTTAGAGGCAAGTAGAAAGTATAGTATGAATATATAAACTATTCACCACATAAGTGACCAACATATACATCCACCTCATAAGTTGGCAAAAGACATCACATATCATCGTTTAGAGTTCCATCATGAACAAAACATAAGATAAGAGTTCAAAAGAATATCCATGATCACATGATAAATATCAAATAAGGTAGTTCACATGAACCATGATTTTCAAAAGCAAACACATTGTATATAGGCTAATGTCCACATGACAAAGAGAATGAATAAGCATAGGTGAATTGCTCAACATAGAAGAATAGGGGATACATCATACCTCAACTTCCGAGTCTAAACAGTCCAAGTCAGTCCTAGATCCAAGCCTAGGCCTCCAATGAACCTCTAGGGAAGGTGGAAAAGTGCAACAAATAAGGTTCTAAAGTTAATAGAGGCTGGTTTCTCCAACAAAGCTCCTATCTTGAGCAAGAAACACCTTCTCCACTTTAGAGGTGAAAAACCCTAACAAAAGAACATGGAGATGAGGTTTTTAAGGGCTCTAGGTGGGATTTCACCATGGAAGGCCATGGTTCCGACCTGGAGGAAGGTGGAAAGAAGACTAACAACATGAAAATAGGGAAGGAAAGGAGGATACTTACTAGTTTTGGTCAAAATCACCAAGGAGGATCTTAAGTAATCCTAAATAGAGAAATTTGGTACCCTAGGAGCCTTCTTCACCAAGGTAGGAACATCCTTTTACCTTAGGACATCACCTTTGTGGCAAAATAGAGTAGGAATTATGATCTAAGCTGGAGGAAATAAAGGAGAGAAATAGTTTTCAAATTGGGAGTTGGGAAGGGGTAGATATGGCGATATAAAGAAAGAGGTCAACTATGAGGTGTCTATGAGACTTTCCATGTGTCATGTATTAGGGTGTCCATGGACATTCAAACCTTTATGGATAAAGAAGAAGTCAAGCACGAGGGGTCAAGTTACTTTCCATGTGTCCAATTCTAAGGGTGCCTATGGACATGCAAACCTTTATGGATAAGGAAGAAGTCAAGCATGAGGTGTCCATGGAGCTTTCCATGTGTCCTTAGCCTAGGGATTTCATGGCCATGCAAGAGGACAAATCATATAGGCTTCTTGAATATCAAAATTCGGTTTATGGACACTTATAAGCCATCCCAACCGACCTCCAATCAAAGCAATAACCCCATTGGTTGATAGCTTCTAAAGATAAGCTCATTTATAAAGAGAGTAATCCCTAAAATACCCTGGGTAAGAAACACCTTCAAACAAGGTGAAACTAGATGCCATATAGTTCAAAAACTCAAGAATGGTAAGGGAATATATAAGTATTATAATGCATGTGAAAATTTGCAAAGAAAACCTTTCAATTGGGTAAATTGTAGAAAAGTCCAGAATGTACCTAAAATTGCATAACTTGTACAAACAACATCCAAAGTGGACCAAACTTCATCTACAAGTTATATTTGACATTTTGAATATGAATTTGCCATTATTTCCATATTTTTAAGTCATATAATCACATTATTCATTACCTATGCCTTTTACTCATTTTCTCTCTCCTAAACATATCCTAATATTTCATGGTTGTCCAAATTAGATGAAATTTGACATGTACACTAATTTTGATATGTAGATTTTGAATTTGAAGTCTGTTTCCACTTTTGAGACTTCTTTTTATGAGATATGTCATATGGCCCATTAACAACCCATTATCTAAATTATGCATCCAATTAAGTTCCTTATCTTCATATTACCACCAAAATGAGTTATGTGGCATATATTATGTATCCATGATAAACATAATATTAATATTAGAACATTAGGTTAATAAATTCATGTATTAGCTCATTAGGATCATACAAAACATCTATTTAGGTCTAACCTTCAACCTTCTTTGGCTAAGTCTAGAATGTCAACTTCCAGGGTAGGGTCCGATATCTAATATGTTATAGCACACCACCCCTTAAAAGGATTTTGTACTCAAAATAAAAACATCCACATATAAGAAAACAACTTATTCACCACCCCTTAAAGGATTCATATTGTTAAGTCAAAACTATTCTTTAGGTACAAAAGGTTCAACTACACTTCCTTACATCCAACTACATAAGCATCATGCAAAAAAAAGAAACATAACTGATAAAGATTGACTATGAACTATGGGTTAACTTGCTCTTGTCCATCCTCAAACAAGTCTTTACACCTGAGAGACTAGTTTAACATATTAGGGTCCCTAAAGATAAACTATATAGATGTCTAAGGCTACTACTGCCTAAAAGCATGCTATTTCAGACAATTCATATCAGCTCAGGCTAGGATGGTACCATATGGATTCAGGAGTCCTCGTAAACCAAGCTAGTGGTGCAGAGGAAAATATTGCCAGCCCCCGAACCCCGATCCTTTATAGACACCTTTGCTTTCAACTTCATGTCCTAGTAGCTGCCTAAAGGCCAAGCTAAAAAACCTTAAGTTACTATGGTTACTTATGCATCTTTTACTTATAAGTATTTTAAGGATCTATTCATCATTATTCTAATCCAAACTATATGATCCTAAATCAACCCGTCATCATCTATTGATCAACTCTAGGGCAAACATGTCACTTAAAGGTAATGCAAGGATTCTAACTAGGGAGACAAAATTGAAATAGTCAGATTCCGACTACCATGAGCTCCGATACCATGCTGTAAGGAGGCATGATCACCCCTTTACTAAAGTAACTTTGAAGAATAAAACATCCATTCCAAACACACTCAAAGGTATGCTGGAATAGGTGTAAAATTTTCAAACTTCAATAAATGGTATTCAAAACAACTAAAGTATAGAAGTTGAATAAAAATAATGACTATATTCAATTTTCACAAAAGATTACAAAAGTACATCATAATATCCCATAAGGGTTTACATGTATGATACAACATACGGATCTAAGTAGAGGGAAATCTAAACCATAACAAATTTGTGTCCAAGCTTAAACTCCTTAAGCTAGACTAAAAATTCATGTATTATCATCCAAGTTCTTCACCTAAGGTTGGAAGCATACCCCAGTAAGAAGAGAAAATAGATGACATCAACAAAGGCTGGTATGTGCATACTAAATAGGAAATTTAGCAATATATGGAATAAAAGACATCAAATATAAAAGTCTTCCCATAGAAAGGATAAGGACCACCCAAATGGGTATCAAGAGAAAATGAATTGAAATCATATGATAACAAAAGAATACTTGCCATTATTAAAACATAAAGATTGTGCCACACAAGCACATGTAAAGAATTAGGGCACACACCCCATATCATCAACATGTATGCATGTGAGATAAACATAGCCCTAGAACAATATAAACACAAAAGCAACCAAGTCTCATAAACTTGAAACCTGATAGATAAAGGAATACATCCAGTATCCCAAAATATATAAAACATGGGCCAAGAATCACACATCTTGCCCTGGGTATGAGGTTCCTTTCCATCCCAAAAGAGCAGGAAATATCACATCTGCTCAATAGGAAATAACATATCTGCCATAAAAACCAATGCAATTACACTACTCTAGTGCTACTGAATCACATAACATGTTTAGATGTAGAGGTAAGTAGAAAGTATAGATAGAATATATAAACTAGTCACCGCATAAGTGACCAACATATACATCCACCTCATAAGTGGGAAAAAGACATCACATGTCATATTTTAGAGTTACATCATGAACAAAGCATAAGATAAGAGTTCAAAAGAATATCCCTGATCACATGATCAATATCAAATAAGGTAGTTCACATGAACCATGATTTTCAAAAGAAAAGACATCGTGTATAGGCTAACGTCCATCAGACAAAGTGAATGAATAAGCATAGGTGAATTGCTCAACATAGAGGAAAAGGTGATACATCATACCTCAACTTCTGAGTCTAAACAATCCAAGTCAGTCCTAAATCCAAGCCTAAGCCTCCAATGAACATCTAGAGAAGGTGGACATGTCCAAAAAGTAACATTCCCAAGCTTAGAGAGGCTGGTGTCTCCAACAAAGCTCCTATCTCGAGCAAGAAGCACCTTCTCCACTTTAGTGGTGAAAAACCCTAACAAAAGAACATGGAGATGAGGTTTTTAAGGGCTCTTGGTGGGGATCACCATGGAAAGCCATGGTTTAGACATGGAGGAAGGTGGAAGGAAGGCTAAAAACATGAAAATAGGGAAGGAAAGGAGGATACTTACTAGTTTTGGTCAAAATCACCAAGGAGGAGCTTAAGAAATCTTAAATAGAGAAATTTGGAACCCTAGGAGACTTCTTCACCAAGGTAGGCACCTTGTTTTACCTTGAGACATCACCTTCATGGAAAAACAGAGTAGGAATGATGCTCTAAGTTGGAGGAAATAAAGGGGAGCAAGAGTTTTCAAATTGGGAGTTGGGAAGGGGTAGATATGGCTATATAAAGAAAGAGGTCAAGTATGAGGTGTCTATGAGACTTTCCATGTGTCATGTATAAGGGTGTCCATGGACATGCAAGACTTTATGAATAAGGAAGAAGTCAAGCACAAGATGTCAAGTTACTTTCCATGTGTACAATGCTAAGGGTGCCTATGGGCATGCAAACCTTTATGGATAAAGAAGAAGTCAAGCATGAGGTGTCCATGGAGCTTTCCATGTGTGCTTAGGCTAGGGTTTTCATGGCAATGCAAGAGGACAGCTCATTGAGGCTTCTTGAATATGAAAAGTCGGTTTATGGACACTTATAAGACATCCTGACCGACCTCCAATCAAAGAAATAACCCCATTGGTTGATAGCTTCTAAAGATGAGCTCATTTATAAAGAGAGTAATTCCTAAAATGCCCTTGGAAAGAAACACCTTCAAACCAAGGTGCAACTTGGCGCCATATGGTTCAAAAACTCAAGAATGGTAAGGGAATATATAAGGATTATAGTGCATGTGACAATTTGCAAAGAAAACCTCCCAATTGGGTAAATTGTAGAAAAGTCTAGAATGTACCTAAAATTGCATAACTTGCACAACAACATCCAAATTGGACCAAACTTCATCCACAAGTTATATTTGATGTGTTGAATATGAATTTGCAATTATTTACATATTTTGAAATTATATAATCACATTATTAATTACTTATGCCTTTTACTCATTTTCTCTCTCCTAA
The DNA here is from genome assembly GCA_963693085.1 of Alisma plantago-aquatica. NCBI lineage: Eukaryota > Viridiplantae > Streptophyta > Magnoliopsida > Alismatales > Alismataceae > Alisma > Alisma plantago-aquatica. The sequence goes on along the minus strand of OY856409.1, from coordinate 1,099,314,123 downwards.
ACTTATCCTAATATTTCAAGGTTGTCCAAATTAGATGAAATTTGACATGTATGCTAATTTTGATATGTAGATTTCGAATTTGAAGTTTGTTTACACTTTTGAGACTTCTTTTTATGAGATATGTCATATGGCTTATTAACAACCCATTATCTAAATTATTCATCAAATTAAGTTCCTTATCTTCATATTACCACCGAAATGAGTTATGTGGCATATTTTATGTATCCATTATAAACCTAAGATTAATGTTAGAATATTAAGTTACATTAGGGTAATAAATTCATGTATTAGATCAGTAGGATCATACTAAACATCTATTTAGGTCTAATCTTCAACCTTGTTTGGCTAAGTCCAAAATGTCAACTTCCATGGTAGGGTATGAGATCTAATATGTTATATCACACCACCCCTTAAAGGGATTTTTTCCTCGAAATCAAAACATCCACATATAAGAAAACAAATTCTTCACCACCCCATAAAGGATTCATCTTATTAAGTCAAAAATATTCTTTAGGTACAAAAGGATCAACTACACTTCCTTACATCCAACTACGTAAGCATCGTGCAAAAAAAAAAAGAAACAGAACTTGTAAAGACTGACTATGAACTATGGGTTAACTTGCTCTTGTCCATCCTCAAACAAGTCTTTACACTTGGGAGACTAGTTCAACATATTAGGGCCCCTAAAGATAAATCATATAGATGTCTAAGACTACTATGGCCTAAAAGCATGCTATTTCAGACAATTCATATCAACTCAGGCCAGGCCAGTATCATATGGATTCGAGAGTCCTCGTAAACCAAGCTAATGGTGTGGAGGAAAATCTTTCCAGCCACCGAACCCTGATCTTTCTAGACACCTTTGCTTTCAACTTCATGTCCTAGTAGCTGTCTAAGGGCCAAGCTAAAAAACCTCAAGTTACTATGGTTACTTATGCATCTTTTACTTGTAAGTATTTTAAGGATCTATTCATCATTATTCTAATGTGAGACTATATGATCCTAAATCAACCCTTCATCATTTATTGATCAACTCTAGGGCAAATATGTCACTTAAAGGTAAGGCAAGGATTCTAACTAGGGAGACAAAATTGAAATAGTCAGATTCTGACTACCATGAACTCTGATACCATGCTGTAAGGAGGCGGGATCACCCCCTTACTAAAGAAAATTTGAAGAATAAAACATGCATTCCAAACACACTCAAAGGTATGCTGGAATAGGTGCAAAATTTTCAAACTTCAATAAATGGTATTCAAAACAACTAAAGTATAACAGTGGAATAAAAATAATGACTATATTCAATTTTCACAAAAGATTACAAAAGTACATCATAATATCCCATAAGGGTTTACATGTATGATACAACATAAGGATCTAAGTAGAGGGAAATCTAAACCATAACAACTTTGTCTCCAAGCTTTAACTCCTTAAGCTAGTCCAAAACTTCATGCCTGATCATCCTAGTCCTTTGCCTAGGGTTGGAAGCATACCCCAACAAGAAGAGAAAATAGATGACATCAACAAAGGCTGGTATGTGCATACTAAATAGGAAATTGAGCAATATATGGAATAAAGGACATCAAATATAAAAGGCTTCCCATAGAAAGGATAAGGACCACCCAAATGGGTATCAAGAGAAAAGGAATTTAAATCATATGATAATAAAAGAATACTTTCCATTATTAAAACATAAAGATTGTGCCACACAAGCACATGTAAAGAATTAGGGCACACACCCCATATCATCAACCTGCATGCATGTCAAATAAACATAGCCCTAGAACAATATAAACACAAAAGGCGGCCAAGTCTCATAAACTTGAAACCTGATAGAGAAAGGAATACTTCCAATATCTCCAAATATATAAAATATGGGCCAAGAATGACACATCTTGCCCTGGGTATGAGGTTCCATTCCATCCTAAAAGAGCAGGAAATATCACATATGCTCGATAGGAAATAACAAATCTGCCATAAAAACCAATGCAATTATACTACTCTAGTGCTATTGAATCACATAGCATGTTTAAATGTAGAGGAAAGTAGAAAGTATAGTCAAAATATATAAAATAGTCACCTCATAAGTGACCAACATATACATCTACCTCATAAGTGGGCAAAAGACATCACATGTCATCTTTTAGAGTTCTATCACGAACAAAGCATAAGATTAAAGTTAAAAAGAATATCCATGATCACATGATCAATATCAAATAAGGTAGTTCACATGAACCATGATTTTCAAAAGAAAAGACATCATGTATAGGCTAATGTCCATCAGACAAAGATAATGAATAAGCATAGGTGAATTGCTCAACATAGAAGAAAAGGGGATACATCATACCTCAACTTCCGAGTCTAAATAGTTTTGGTTATGACCTAGAGGAAGGTGGAAGGAAGACCAACAACATGAAAATAAGGAAGCAAAGGAGGATACTTACTAGTTTTGGTCAAAATCACCAAGGAGGAGCTTAAGAAATCCTAAATAGAGAGATTTGGAAACCTAGGAGCCTTCCTCACCAAGGTAGGCACCTCCTTTTACCTTGGGACAACATGTTTGTGGAAAAATAGAGTAGAAATGATACTCTAAGCTGGAGGAAATAAAGGAGAGAAAGAGTTTTCAAATTGGGAGTTGGGAAGGGGTAGATATGGCTATATAAAGAAAGAGGTCAAGTATGAAGTGTCTATGAGACTTTCCATGTGTCATGTATAAGAGTGTCCATGAATATGAAAGACATTAAAAAAAGGAAGAAGTCAAGTACTAGGTATCAAGTTACTTTCCACGTGTCCAGTTCTAAGGGTGCCTATGGACATGCAAACCTTTATGGATAAGGAAGAAGTAAAGCATGAGGTGTCCATGGAGCTTTTCATGTGTCCTTAGCCTAGGGATTTCATGGCCATGCAAGAGGACAACTCATAGAGGCTTCTTGAATATCAAAAGTTGGTTTACGGATACTTATAAGCCATCTCAACTGACCTCCAATCAAAGAAATAACTCCATTGGTTGATAGCTTCTAAAGATAAGCTCATTTATAAAGAGAGTAATCCCTAAAATGCCCTTGGAAAGAAACACCTTCAAACCAAGGTGCAACTAGGATCCCTATGGTTCAAAAACTCAAGAATGGTAAGGGAATATATAAGGATTATAATGCATGTGACAATTTGCAAAGAAAACCTCCCAATTGGGTAAATTGTAGAAAAGTCTAGAATGTACCTAAAATTGCATAACTTGCACAAACAACATCCAAATTGGACCAAACTTCATCCACAAGTTATATTTGATGTGTTGGATATGAATTTTCCATTATTTCCATATTTGAAGTTATATAATCTCATTAGTAATTACTTATGTCTTTTACTCATTTTCTCTCTCCTAAACTTATCCTAATATTTCAAGGTTGTCCAAATTAGATGAAATTTGACATGTATGCTAATTTTGATATGTAGATTTTAAATTTGAAGTTTGTTTCCACTTTTGAGACTTATTTTTATGATATATGTCATATGGCCCATTAACAACATATTATCTAAATTATTCATCCAATTAAGTTCCTTATCTTCATATTACCACCAAAATGAGTTATGTGACATATTTTCTGTATCCGTTATAAACCTAAGATTAATGTTAGAACATTAGGTTACATTAGGGTGATAAATTTATGTATTAAATCATTAGGATCATACTAAACATCTATTTAGGTCTAACCTTCAACCTTGTTTGGCTAAGTCTAAAATGTCAACTTCTAGGGTAGGGTCTGAGATCTAATATGTTACAGTTAATACCATCACATTATTCATAGTAAGGTTATCATCATCATTCCATGCCTTAAACAAGGCTAAAAATATCATTAGCATAGATGTGTCCATAGATATTATCATGGCAGGGCACTATGATATTCAAATAGTACTGGATTGTGGTTTCTACACAAGAAGAGTGTAATACATTGTCACATTAATCTTTCAAGAGGTCTGATTATAACCAATCAACATCATATAATTACATTAAGGTTAGGTATAACAAGCTAGATCACATGGGAGTTACACATCCACTTGTTATAGTGATTTATCAAATATGACTATATGATGGCAAAGGTAAGACTACAAATTAATGATATCGAACCATCAAATTATCTTTACTAGGATCCACATATAATGCCATGGGATTCATTCTAATCCACTGGATGTTGAAGAATCCAATATTATGCATCGGATCGGGTTCATTGTTCAAGGTTATCAATTGAAGTATAGGTCTAACCATTAGATCAACTGAACCAATGAACCATTGGTTTAAGGTTTAGTCAAATCTACAATTACATTCTTAAATCATCATATATGGTGATGACCTGATAAACCATTAATTGTGACCATTAGGTCACCATTGGTTGTTAGATCTATCATACATTCATTTAACACCATCAAATATTAAACTAGTGTCATCATGTATTGATAGCATCATTAGAATATTTGGTGGATGGCAATTAAACTTCTAATTGAGACAAAACCTGACCTAAGGGGGTGACCATAGGTTGTCACCATAAAATTTGACACCCTTGATCATGAACATCAGTTGCCAAGATAGCAACACCATTGGTTGTTGAGTGGTATGATCGTCGGTTGTGTGATAGGGAAGGAAATAGCTTGAAAACCCTAATTTGAACCATCGATTGTTTTGTACTTAGAACCATAGGTTGTTGCTATCAACCTGTCCCAGATCATATTATACCTTATAAAGGTCGTACACATATTTACAAGTTCATATAGAACTGGAACAGAATTGGGAACACCATAAAAAATTCATAACCCTAAACAAGCATGGTTTCTTTATGCTTAGATCATCACATTAAAACATAAACATGAACTAACAAGCTTCTAGCAAGAAATATAAGTGAAGAATGTTATATAACTCACCTCTATAGAATAGGTCAGATCCCAAACAGAAATAGTCTTGAGAAAATAAGGCTAGAAAACCCTAGATTTAGATCTAAACTCGGCCAAGTAGGCACTTCTTTCCACAAAGAAGCAAAACCCTAGAAGAAGAAACAAGAATGATATATTTTTGAGTTCTAGAGCCACTTTCACCATGGAACAATGTTCCAACCTGGAGAAATATAAGAGGAATAAGAGAAAAGAAATCAATGGAGGAAATAAGGTAATACTTACATTTTTAGGTCAAGATCACTAGGAAGGAGCTTTACGAACCCCTAAAGGAAGTCAATTGCAACCCTAGATTCTTTTTCTAAGAAGATTCCCACTTTACTCTTCCTTAGACAGGAAATTCATAGCAACACAGAGGGATAATGATGTTCATATAAGGAGGGAAGTGGTGGAGAGAAAATGGTTCGTTTGGGTGCTTAGGGATAAGTATATGAAACTTTAAGATAAAGAAAAAGACAAAGTTGAAGTTCTAGTATCTTTCCAAGTGTCCATGGCCTTAAACTATTAAGAATATACAAACACACACACAAGAAGCTCCCCCACCATAAATATAGACCGGATTAGCTCTCATTTTTTGAATTTACAAGCCAATCAAATAATTCATTAGTTGATAGCTACTAAATGTAGCTCATCCATGAAGAGGTAAACCCTAAAATACCCTTGAGGAAAACACCTTCAAACCATGGCTCAACTAGGATCCCCGTGGATAAAAATACTCAATAATGATAATATAACATCTAAGGAACATAATGTATGTGACAAATTGCAAAGAAAACCCCTCAATTGGGTAAATTGCAGAAAAGTCCAAAATGTACATAAATTGCATAACTTGCTCAAACAGTGTACAAATTGGACCAAATTTGAAACTTAAGATTTTATTATGATTTAAAAGCATATAAAAATGTTATATTAGGTTTCTAAGCATTTAATTATGGTAATTAAGCTTATTCAACTCATTAAATAAGTTCAGGGGCCTTATAACTATAAACCCCTAACAAGGATTTCACCCCGAAATCCTACGCAAAAAGAGATGGGTATTTTTTACGCATATCATTCTCTAGTTCCCATGTGGCTTCCTCTATGCCATAGTGATGCCACAAAACTTTCACTACTATTATATCTTTTCTCTTCAACTTTTTCACCCTTCTATCCAGGATCAACACAACATAGGAGATATCCTCATCTAACTCAACCTCTACTGGTTGGATTGTCTACTCAGTATCTAGACAAAATTTCCTCAACATAAAGATGTGAAAGACATTATGCAATCTATGTAGCTCTGGTGGTAGCTCCAACTTGTATGCTACCTTTCCAACATGAACTAGGATAGGGTATGGTCCCATAAATCTAGGAGCCAACTTACCCTTCCTTACAATCCTTAGCACACCTTTCCAAGGAGAAACCTTAAAATATAATCTATCTCCCATTTGGAACTCAAGTGGTCTGCATCGGTTATCTGCATAAGATTTCTGCCTGTCTTGGGTTGCTTTCAACTATTGTTGTAGCACTTTAATCTTTTATGTAGTCTGTTGTACTAGCTCATGACCCAAAAGTTGATATTCACTTGTCTCATACCAACAAAGAGAAGACCGACATTGTATCCCATACAAAGCCTCATAAGGAGCCATATCTATGCTTCTTTGATAGCTATTGTTGTACACAATCTCTATCAGAGTTAGATGTACATCCGAACTACCAAGAAATTACAGCACACATGCCCTCAAAAGATCCTCTAAAGTTTGAATAGTCCTTTCAGACTGGCCATCAGTCTGCGGATGAAAAGCTGTAATGAATCTCAGTTGTGTTCCCAATGCTGAATGCAGATGCTCCTAAAAATGACTTGTAAATGGTGGACCTCTATCAGAAACTATAGTCACCGGAATGCCATGCAGATGGACTATCTCATCAACATATGTTTGTGCCAATTTCTCTGCTATAAATGTCATCTTGACTGGTAGAAAATAAACAGACTTAGTCGATCTGTCTACTATCACCCATATGGAATCATGACCCTTGGATGTCCTAGGAAGACCAACCACAAAGTCTATAGTAATATGATCCCATTTCCACTGTGGTATTGACAAGGGTTGTAATCTCCCTGTAGGCTTCTGGTGCTCAGCCTTCACATGCTAACAAACTGGACATTTGGCAATGAACTTTGCCACATCATGCTTTAGACCTGGACAACAATACATTTCTTTCAAGTTTTAGTACATCTTGGTACTTCCAGGATGCATTGCATACATGGAGGAGTGAGCCTCCTCAAGTACCATCTTCCTCAACCCATCAACATCAGGAACTACTATCCTATTGTGGTAACAAACTGTACCATCATCTGCCTCATGAAAGCCATCATACTTTTCACTGCCGATCTCTGATCGAATATTCTGTATTACAGTATCATTCTATTTTTCATCATGAATCTGCTGTCTCAAGGTAGGTTTAACTTGTAACTGTGCCAACAATCCTACCAACAAGGAAACTTCTAGCTGTACATTCATCTGGAGAAGAGATACTAGCATATATCTCTTATGGCACATTAAGGTATTTAATTGTGCATTATCTACCATTGATAATGAAGATGACTTTCTACTTAATGCATCAACTACCACATTTGCTTTCCCTGTATGGTAGTCTATTGTGCAATCATAATCCTTAATCAGCTCCATCCATCTCTGTGTCATATTCAACTCCTATTTTGAGAAGATATACTGTAGATTCTTGTGGTCAGTGAAGATTTGACACTTTTCTCCATTAAGACAGTGTCTCCAGATCTTTAAGGCATGGACCACCATACAAGCTCCAGATCATGTGTTGGATAATTCTCCTCATATTTCTTAAGCTGTTGTGAAGCAAAAGAAATCACATTTTTATCCAACATCAACACACATCCCAACCCATTCTTTAAAGAATCATAAAAGACAATATAGCCTTTCCCTTGCTCTGACAGTACTAACACCGGTGCACTGGTCAACTTTTCTTTCAACAGCTGGAAAGAACGTTGACACTTGTCATTCTAAGCAAAAGGAATATCTTTCCTGGTTAACCTAGTTAGGGGTAACACTATAGAACTAAAGTCCTTGATGAACCTCCTATAGTACCCTGCCAAACCTAAGAAACTACAGATATATGTCGGTGTCTTGGGTTGTTCCCATTCTAGTACAGATTCCACTTTCTTGGGGTCAACACAAATGCCTTTTGTAGATATAACATGGCCCAAAAAAGACACTTTAGATAACTAGAATTCACACTTGCTGAACTTAGCATATAGTTGATGCTTCGTCAACAAAGTCAATGCCTGGTGAAGGTGTTTCTCATGCTACTGACTATCCTTGTAGTATAGCAAGATATCATCTATGAACACAAACACACACTGATCAAGATAAGGTCTAAACACCCTATTCATCAGATCCATAAAAGCTGTGGGTGCATTGGTTAGCCCAAATAGCATAACCACAAACCCATATGACCATACCTAGTCCTAAAAGCTAACTTGGGTATGTCATCAGCCTTAATTCTCAACTGATGGTAACCTGACCTCAGGTCTTTCTTTGAAAACATAGTGGCACCTCTCAACTGATCAAAAAGATCATCAATCCTCAACAAATGATACTTATTCTTTATTGTCACCTTGTTTAACTGTTTGTAGTCTATACACAACCTCATTAAACCATCCTTCTTTTTAACAAACAACACGGGAGCACCCCAAGGGGAAGTGCTCGGCTTGATAAAACCCTTCTCTAATAGTTCTTTTAACTATTTCTTTAACTCCTACATCTCTACTGGCGCCATTCTGTATGCTGACTATGCTATGGGTTGTGTTCCAGGAACAAGATTGATCTCAAACTCAATCTCTCTAGGAGGGGGAATGCTAGGAAATTCATCAGGAAAGACATCCTCAAATCCTCGCACCACTGGTACCTCTTGGATACTAGGACCTCTCACCTTGGTATCCACAACATGAGCTAAGAAAGCCTCGCATCCTTGTCTCATCAACTACTTAGCTGCCATAGCTGACATCAAACATGTAGGAAGAATCTTCCTATCACCCTAGAAAATCCACTGTACATCTCCATCATGGAACGCCACCACCTTAGTACTATAGTCCAAGACTACCTTGTATTTTTCCAGGGTATCCATTCCTAGGATCACATAAAAACCATGCATGTCAAGTGGCAAGAGATCCACTTGAATGTTGTGTCAAAAAAAAGAACGTAAGAAGGGCACACTTCCCGCAACTCGACAAAATCAACCAAAGGAGTCTCTAGCCATAGGCTATCAGATCTAAAACTAACAGGTAGATAACAACTACCTATCACCCCTATGGTGATAAAAGAGTGCATCACACCTGGGTCTACTAACACAGATACGAAACAAGAAGCAGACAAATTAGAATGAAATAACTCCATCTGACCTGTCATGACTCGTAGATTGATCACTACTTCTGGCTGGCTCATGGCGTAAAACCTAGCTGTCGCCTACTGCCATCTACGTCCTCTTCTTGCTTGTCTAGAGGATCCTACCTGGGATTCCTGACCACGTCCTCTTCCACTGCCACTACTAAACTATCATTGTTGTGGACCTTGTTGATTTTGCCTTGGCTGCTGAGTCACCTCCTCATCTTTCATAGGGCAATAATGTTTTATATGCCCACTTGCCCACACTTGTAACATGTTATGGTGTCCTGATATGGCCTAAATGGCCCTATCACTGAAACTGATGAGGTACTGCGAGCTCCCTTTGACGAAAAACTGTGACCTCTACCCCGACTCAGGGTCCACTGTGGTGGTGCATGTGATCTTGGTTTAGTGAAGATTGACCTTGGTTGTGACTGTGGAGGAAAAAACCTCGGCTTCTCAAAGCCTCTAGATGATTGCCCTTGAAACTACATAGTTCACTTCTTAGCATTAGCTTCACGCTTCTCTATGGCAGACCTCTCAATCCTCCTAACAGATTCCACAAAGGTGGAAAACCTCTCCCTATTTTCTAGGGATGATGCTGTTGTAGTCAACTCAATATTTAGGCCTTTTTCGAACCTAGGATCCTTTCTTTGTCAGTGGTTGCCATGTGTGGGTAGAACCTCAAAAGATCCATAAACTTTAACTCATACGCATTAATAGTCATAGCCCCCCTGATGAATCTTCTCAAACTGAGATATCTTCTCATCTAGATAGGTCTCTAGAAAATATCGGCTAATAAATTCCTTTCGAAACTCCTCCCATCCAATCACAACTCCTGGCCTTTTCTCCTCTTCTATGGCCCACCAGTGTTGCCCCCTTCTTTATAAAGCCATATCTACCCCTTCCCACCTCCCAATTTGAAAACTCTTGCTCTAATTCTCTTTACTCCAGCTTAGAGTATTATTCATACTCTGTTTGTACATGAAGGTGCTGCCCCCAAGGTAGAAGAGAGTGCTTACCTTGGTGAAGAAAACTCATAGGCTTCCAAATTTGCTCTATTTAGGGTTTCTAAAATCCCTTCTTGGTGATTTCAAACAAAAATAGTAAGTTTCCTCCTTTCCTTCCCTATTTTCATGCTATTAGTCTTCCTCCCACCTTCTTCCAGGTCGGAACCATGGCCTTCCATGGTGAAACCCCACCTAGAGCCCTTAAACACCTAATCTCCATGTTCTTTTGCTAGGGTTTTTCACCTCTAAAGTGGAGAAGGTACTTCTTGCTCGAGATAAGAGCTTTGTTGGAGAAACCAACCTCTCTAGCTTAGGAATCTTTCTTCTTGAACTTGTTCACCTTCCCTAAAGGTGAGTTTTATAACCCTCTTCTCTTATGTTGCCTACTACATGCTTAAAACTCATGCTTCTATGTTTAAAATCGATGATCTCCATCTATATTTACCATGTTCTTCTAGGGTTTTGGTTTCTTGCTAATTTACCTTCTATAGAAGATCTAGTTTGGTTACTCATGTATCTCCAACCCTGATTTTGTGTCAAATGGTGTTTTTCTCTCTCTTTCTCATTCTTTCTTCTTCTCTCTCACAAGGATTTATGACTTCTCATTTCCTAATTGGTTCAAATTGAAAAATTCATATCTTTTAATATGCTTATCCAAATTTGACAAATAAATATGTTTTAGAATCATAAAATTAATCTATATCTAATAAAAATATTTTCAAGGTCTGATTTTGAGGTTTGATGAAGTGTGAATTTTGTAAAATGAATTTAATGCATAAAATACACAAAAAGTACATATTAATCATCATAAATCCAAAATTAACATAAAAATATGTTTTCTTGATCTAGAGAACCTAATAAGTTGACTGATGAGGTTTTGAGAATCTAAACTCGAGTTTTTCTAAAAAATTATAAAATTAGGGTTTCTATACATTAATGTGCATTATTACTCTAATACATGTTAATACATTGAAAATAGGCAAAGTAGAACTTGGACTTAATTAAAGTGGTGAAAGTTAGTAATTCATATCAGTAAAAGAGGTATGCGCATTCTTACACCCTAAGTTGGGATGTTTGCAAACCAAACCCTATATTCCCTAATGAGGCACTATTTGAACCCTATTTCTTCTATTCATGATTCTTTTGTTAAAATGCGTCAATATAGTAACAATATTCTTTTTCTTAGGTCTTGTACCCCACTTCCATGTTTTTAAATATATGATGCTTTCACTTGCCATGATATATTTTTTAACATGTTGATTTTATGGACTATATAGCCATAGTAGTGGCACTTTTGTACAACCACCCATAGATAGGGCATGTATCAATTTGCCCTAAGGAATGTCTTATTCTCCTCCATAAAAATATGTGCAGGTGAGTGGGAATGTATTAATTCTCCCCTCACGTATAGGTTTAGATCAGGTAGGTGCCTCAACCCTACTTATTTAAGGTAGTCAATATTAATCATGCATGCAACCCTTTTATTATATTTTGTTTATGGCAAGCTTTTATTTAAAAATAGCATCATACTCTTGAATCTTCATCTTATGATGAAATCTTAGCCTTTACTTTCATATTTTCTTTTCCTTGATATCCTATTCATATTTGTTGAAACATACCTTGTTTTTCTCTCTTTTTCTGGGTGATTTCCCAACCACCCATGTTTAGATCGAGGTGTTGAACATGATCAAGGAGAACATATCTTCAAAACATGGACCTAGCTCTTTGAGATGATTCTTGGAGACAGATTTGAACTAGTTTAGACACCCCTCTACTTAGATCCTTATGTTGTATCATACATGTAAACCCTTATGGGAGATTATGATGTACTTTTATAATATTTTGTGAAAATTGAATATAGTCATTTTTTTAAAATTCCACTGTTGCACTTTGGTTGTTTTGAATACCATTTATTGAAGTTTGAAAATTTTGCACCTATTCCAGCATACCTTTGAGTGTGTTTGGAATGGATGTTTTATTCTTCAATTTTTTTAGTAGGGAGTGGATCCCCTCTCGGCCCCCACTCCTTACAACCGTTATGCTCAATATTCTAGATATAAACTTCCATATCCTCATATTATCATTATATGGAGTAATATTAGTTCATCTTGCCCAAATACATTATTTTATTCAATTTCTCATTAAATCCATTAATTTCAACATTAACTCAAATAATGACACATCACTAATTCTCACACCAAACATCCACTTCGCGTCACCTTATGTAAACTAGTCCAAATGAATCTATTACTCATATTTATTCAAATCCTATTACCAAATATGCACATTGAATTCCACAATAGTCATTTATGCACAATTATGTCAATCCAAATACTTATCGAACATATTTGAGTCATTAGATGTATACTAGTGATGAAGGTGAAACATATCACATATTGATGAATTGATTTTCATATCAAACCATAATTAAGTGATTATGTATCATTTATGTGTATTAATGTTTGTTATCCAACTAAGACACCTAATGCCATCAAAGACACCTATATTAGTATGAGTCAACTTCAACTTAGAGTTCATAGTCAACAAGATCATCTTTCATCACAAATACATCATCAACATGTATGATTTCGAAGTTAGGCTCCATGTATCTCAATCATCATAAAATTAGGGTTTACTAGTCTACTACATGGTCATGATCATATGTATCCACAATTGTGGTTAAGATGTAAGTTACTCATATTATGTGCATTAAATATTCATCAAATCAGGGCATATATCTAACCTTGTTTGGTCAATTCTAATGATTCGAGCATACTACCATCCTATTCTTGGAATTAGGGTTTCTAGATTTAGGGTAGCTTAATCTCAGTATGTTACAAGATTCCACCCCTTAAAAGGATTTCGTCCTCAAAATCAATATATCCATGATCAATCAAGGTACTACCCCTCCACCCCTTAAAATGTTTGACCTAAAAAGTCCAACAAAACCTATAGGTAAAAGGGTGAATCTAACAGGGTCATGTATAGAATCTATCACCTCATAACTTATTGTTTAACATCACCATACATTAAAGTCTAGGTTCAAAGGGTAGTCTAACCAATCATGTGGTTCTACTATGGGCTTAAAAACTTATTACCTACTTCATCACCATAGTCACATAAATATACTCTTAAGTCATATCTCATGTTTCAAAACTCAAACATGGGAATTCCACTTAATACCTTGGGGAACAAACACAAGGTATCCAACCTACACACACAAGGGTTAACTCACTTCAGATCATCATAAAACTTCCTTAGATTCTATATCCTTATCTCATCCTATCATGGTCAACATAAGTAAATTCTAGGATAAGCATCTTGCCTAGATAATTTCCACAAACTAAGGATCCTACAAGTAATCATTTTTGTTTAGTGTAGACCCATAATGACCCATGTGCACCCATCTCCTGATCACAACTACCATTGCAAGGATGGATACATCATCATGGATAGCCATTTCCAACATACCTCATAGAAAAAATCTGGCATGCCACATGCCATGTGGGCCCCACCTACTAGAGGGGTTATGGCTCTATACCATTTGTAATACCCGAGCCCACTACTCAAGGTTGTAATAGAGTTTTAGGAATGATGACTGGCCCCAAAGACCACCAATAGCCTTAATTGCACACTTTTTCCTCACTCACGTACAAGTCAAGGTCAAATTCCCGACTGGTCACCCATACTAGTACTAATTTGGGATGAGCATAACCACACAATTATTTAATAATGGGCTCCCTAAAAAGGAGTTACAACTTAGTGATATGAGTATTCCAATCATTCCTTTTAAGATCCTTTTTAACTAAGGCCTCAAGACTTGGAACATTACAAGTCATATGTTGGGTGGCCCTAGAGTCAACAATATAGGGAGATTTGGATGCCAATATACCTTGATTGGAGGCCAGATGCGCCTCAGATGTCACAATGGGGTGCATAGTCACAAAATTCCTAGATCATGTGAATTGCAGAGGATCTTGTTGAGAGGTATGTAAAAGTTGCTCATACGCAACATGAGAGATGGTAGTAGATTGATTGGCTGACCTTGGGCAACATGGGTAGTCCTAGTGCTATGACCGCATCCACATGGATGATTGTGATTTTGATAGCACTGTTCCTCCAGATGGCCTAACATGTTGCAAATAGTGCATTGTGGCCTAGAGGGACGTCCCCCATGGCCACATCCTCTTCTACAAGAAACAACAAAGTTGGCAAGTTGTGAATCTGGTGGAGTATAGGTCAAGTGACGGTCATCAAACTACTATAGAGTCAAGAGAAGACATCTTACAAAGTGGGAAAGGAGTCACTAGATAAGATAATGCTACAGACCGAAGCATAGGCTGGATGAAGTCCATTGGGAAACTTAAATGTGTCAAGAGTATCCCTCTCGTTGGTTTGATACTTAAAAGATATGACGGTATCAAAATATTCATCAAAGGTACAATCACCCCGATTTTCACCAAAATATGCATCCCAAATTTTATAGATCCTCAAAGCATTATTTTCCTACATATAGTGGTGACAGACAATTTCCCATAGTTCCTTCATAGTTTTGTAGAACATGTACATTGGAGGAAAAAAAGGGTTCCATGTTGTTCCACAACCAACTTTTGACTTGGCTATTTCCATGTTTCCATCTTAGTAGTTTTGTAAAACATGTATATGATACTATAAGAAAAGTGAGGGAAAAATTGGAGGAAGAGGAAGAAGGGAGAAGGAAAGAGGAGAGAAGAGACAAAATCATAACTATACAAGAAACTTTTTAACCAAAATAGAAAAGAAACCAAAGGTAGAAAAAACCAACCAACTGTTCAATTAAAACCTAACGCACTAAAGAGTCCACATTTTAGGAAATGAACGTGATAGTGAAAATAACATGGACTTTCATTTCAAATTCCTTTCTTACCTAGATGAAATCAAAGCAAGTAAGATGATTTATTTATCTCAAATTTGGCACCCAAGCTAGCTGGAATGCAAGGAACACAGTTTTGCTATTGGATTTGGGTTTTGATGTTTTCTTTTATGAATTATAACACAAGTAGGGTTCAGGCTATTTATTTATATATATATATATATTATATCCTCTTTTTTCTCAATCATAAAATAGAGTCTTACTAACTTCATATTTCTACTAGAAGAATTACCCTATTTTTGGGATTAAGAGAGATATTCCCCCCCCCACGCCTGTGGCAGAGGCCGAACGCCCGAGAGGGTGGTAAATCAAGGTGACAATTGGGATTCAAACCCGAGTCCCTTTGTTAGGGGACATCATGCTTGACCACTTGAGCCACTCCTTGTCGGAAAATTATCCTATTTTTATTATTATGCATGGATTAGGTTATTCTACCTTTTTAACCTATTAATCCCATTGATTCAATATTTACTTAGATGTTGACATATTATTCATATCCATGGACATGTGACCCTAATTATTTTTCCATTTTACATATTAAGAAAATTATACCACTCATTAATCATTATGGGCATTTATCTCATCTATATAACAATTGATCATGTTCTAGAGATCATATATGCATTAGTGAACCATGAGGTATATTTGACATAACTAATGAATATCACTTAAATATCAAGCATCACTTAGGTTATTAAAATGATTTTAGGATTATTAAGACATCTTATGTTATCAAGACACCTAATGATGCTAACACATCACATGAGATATCATACATATGAATATTAGGTTGGTTAATAATAATAAAATAGGATTTAGGGAAACCAAAGAATCTTACACATCATCACTATAATCCAAGATTAGGGTAAGGTCCCACATGTCCATTCCATCACCATATGTTGGTTCATAGCTCTAGGGTATGATTAGGGTTACATATGGTATCACCATGTTCTGAGTTACTCATTAAATATGCAATTATTGTTCATGTGTGTATTAGGGTTTATGTGTATCCTTGTTTGGGAAAAACTAGAAGTCTGAGCATACATGCATAAAACACAAGGGATTACCATTTCTAAAGTCAAATTATAGGTTTTAGTATGTTAAAAGTATTATTTGAAGTATAACATTCATTTCTTCAACCAAGAAGAGTTCGATGAGGTCCAAAATGAGTGCGCCATGTGTATTTTTCAGCATATGTCAAATTATCTAACATTAGTGGGAGGTATCTATTCTTCAGCATATGACGAATGTATAAACTTTTGAATCTATTTTTTGGTTCGACTCAGGAGTACATACACACTAATATATGTAGTTACATGGTACATATTTGTCTAATTGAATCTTTGTATGGATGATTATATATAAAACTCCATGCAAGCTTTTACAAGGTTTGATCCAAATTTTATTCAAATATGTGTTTATAGCATTTAAAAGGTAGTATTTCTTATTATTATAAAATATTTTAAATCCAATAAATTTATCAATCAGTTTGGTCTGACAAGAGAGGTCATAATCTAAAATATTGTTAATATTTCTAAATGAAATAGAATGATCGACCATTATTCCAATTGGTCAATCAATCACTCCATTTCGTAAACAATTGACATCAAGTGATGTTGTGCTCTACCTCATACCTCCCTAATAAAGAAGACTAGCATCTATATACCACTAATGCTCATCCATTCACTTTTGTGATGATGGAATTTTGTTCTATTTCCATTATTAATCTTGCATCTTCCATGAGGAGCGAACAATTCCTCTCTAGGGTACAAGATGTAGCCTAGCTATCAATTTTTCTTTGTTTTAACATCTATACTTGTGTGAACCTTTTTACATTTAGAATCTATCATTCTTTTCTTTATGTGTTTGTATAATATATGTCAATGCTTATCTAGATTTGCTTGCAGAGAACCTCAAACCTAAGACCAAGGGTATCAAATAGATTTTGGTTTAATCCTTGATGAGAATTTTGGATAGGTGTTTCCCTAGGCGATAGATATGTGATATATAGGAAACATGATTGAGAGCTTAGAGTAATATTTGTACAATTATAATCTCAATTCCAAAAAGATGGTTTTATCCATCAACCCTATTATAGTGAGTGTGTCTAGGAAACTACAACATATATCGAGTGTTGTCTAAAACACATATATTGCAACTTGGTCAACACATGTTGTATAAACACCTCTATTATAATGGGTGCGTTTAGAAAACTACAACATGCAAATCATGTTTTATAAAGTACATATGCTACAACAGCCGCAACACCTATTGTAAAAAGTACTTCTATTACAATGAATGTGTTTTAGTGAACTACACCATGCAACACCTATTGTATAAAGCACGTATATTATAACAAGTACACCACATGTAGTGACCTATTATATACAACACCTCCCATTATACCATACAACATAATACAATAGTTGGGACGTATTGTACAAGGGGACTAGCCTCGACTGTCACACTTTGTCCTCACTCACGCATAGCCTAAGACCAACTTTCCAAGAGATCTGCCATCCTAGTACTACTTTGCGTCGAACATTCTTAACTACATAGTTCTTGGTGACCGACTCCTTGAAAAGGAGGTGAACCTTGATGATACATGTAGTCCAATCATTTCTTTCACATGTATAGATGTATGTACATGGATGAGTAGATATAATTTCATGTGTAAAAATGTACCTAAATTTTTGGTCTATGTTTACTTTGGGTGGGACCTGGATTGTACACAAATTCCTATCAAATCTTAGACCCAACCACTATATAAGCTATACTGTTTAGATTTCAGTCATGTTATGTGGATATGGACACAATTGGAGGACTTATCTCTTTTAATGTTGCACTACATACACAACACATAACTCTTAGTGTTTGTTATTTAGTATAATGACGTCTATGTTATAGTATAAAACATATCCAAAGTAAGAAAAATTAACAACATACATTGAATCACACCTCCTCCACAAGTCTTCATATGTAGCATTAATATGAATCTAAATATTTGTTTAGTAGATTTTCAAATTTGCGTGTTACATGGATCAGCTAAAATTTGACTTTAAAACTATATTTGTTATATCAATTTAGTATGAGCCAAAATTTTTCAACAATCTAGGATACAAGCAAAACTCTATCCTAGTTGACAATATGGGTTCTGAACAAATTTATTAAAACCTCATATGTCTTGATTGGATGTGTATCTGATGGAGCCATAGTTTCGGTCTTCATCTTGTGTTGTTTTACTCCTTATCCACATCAAGATGTTTATAATGCATGCTATTTCTCAATAATTATCACTTTATAAAAATGTACTTATGGATGCTCTTGTATGTTTTTTATAGGTACCCTGACACTAATTAATTAAAGGGATAGAAGGAGGATAATATCGTGACCCCAACCATAGAGGATTCCAATGTGAGTGCAAAACATAGTTCAAGCAAAGATCACCATAAATGGAAACTTAGAAGACTCAAGTGAATGCCATAGACCTCATAATGGTCGTGGTATCAAACCATTGTTGTGCTGCTAGAGTAAAAAGCATAGACTTGATCAAGTTCTCCAAACCAAGATCATGATCAATAAACCGGTCATGGCATTCCAAAGCCACCACAACCATGAACAAAAAATGATAGTGGTGGCAGATCCACCATGACGTCTGTTGCAAGGAAAATGACCTCCTCCAACCTCATCCACCATAGTCGTGCTACGCTCAAGCAACCACTTCCATGGTACCCACAATGGTTGTGCTACCTCACACCATTTCACCACTTTTAATTTGACCTAACCCATTTTTCACTATGACCATTCTCCACTACTATGGTAATTCCTAGACCTGCCCATCATGGTTGTGGTGACCGCCACGATCGTGCTACCCACCTAACCTTAATGCCTCCCACTACTAATTCTACCACTTTACCCTCAATTAACCCTAACCGCCTAAACCACTATATATATAGTAGTGACAATTGGGATTTAAAGGTTAGCACTCCTTAGCCAACATAGACGCAACCCACTCCCATCTACCTCATTCACTTCATTTCCTTCCACATTTCACCCCTAAAACTCTAATTTTTTCTTTGGTTTTGACCATATCCACTCCCTTTTCATGTCATTCCCTGCACTTGGAGGGGGAGGTTGTTCTTGGAGATGTTGGAGGTGAAGATCATAGCTTCTCCACCCATGCTCATGGATTTTCTATCTTCTTCTCCCTCTTCTTTTATTATATCTTTGATCGTGAGTATCTAAACCCCTTGGTGAGCTGTCTGCGGGCAAAAAATATGTAACTATGATACCATGTTAGGAAATATTTATGCATTATACTATGGTTTAATTGTATATTAATTTTGGTATGTGCATACAATAGAGAATTGGGCATCAAAAAGGAAAGGGGAAACAAATAATATGCAAGGCTCCCAATCAAGATAGAGAAAGGAAAATCATCTAGATAGATGCTAAGAGAAACATTTAAATAGTATGACATTTAAAGATACAATTATATTTAACAATATAAAACATTTCAAACAGTAATAAGGTAGTTCATATGTAAAGTATAATCAATAAGGATAAAGTTCTTACCTTCTATACAATTTCATCACCATAATCAAATAAAGCAACACATGTTGACTACGACCAAGATTAGCATAATTCAAAATTAGGACATGAAACCATAAATTCCAAACCATGGGATGGAGGACAAAAACCATAGGGAAAAGTAAATATAGCATTGATAGAGTATTAAAACCTCAATTTATGGCAAGAGGAATAAAATCTCAGTGCCTAAATATATCACATGTGGCCAGGGGAATAAAACCCCAATTTCTGGTAGGGAATACAAGCCAATGCCTACCAAGCATGTTGTAGCTACTTCTAGATATGACTAGTCAAAGCCATACATGCATAATAGAGTAGACAATATGAAAATTTTGGTATAAATAACACCCATGTACCAAAATAGGATGAGAACATCCCATATATAACAACTGGGGTCAGAGGACCCTTAAATATAGTTCTAACAAATTCAATGCTTGATGAGAGAGAAACATAACAAAAAGGGATATTTCAATAAGATTTACTAAAGAGATGCAAATGAGATTCAAAGTGGCTTAATACCTTACTAAAGAAACTAGGGTTTCATTCCAACAAATAGATCAAGAGAGAGAAAATTAGGTGGTTCTCTAATTGTTGATAAAAGAATGCAACATACTTGATTCACCATTCTAAAAGATCCATGGTCGAACATATATTTACTTTGGTTTAAATTATCATCAAACTTGTAAACCCTAAAGTTGACCTTTTTATGTTTATGAAATTAGGTAATGAAACTTACTTATTCATGTAGACTTTAATTTTCTGATTCTAGAACATATTTATTTGTTAGTATCTGATATACATGTAATTAGATATGAATTTTACAAGTTTATTACTATTTAAATGATTTATAAATATCAAGACTTGGGTGATAAGACCTTGATATCCCCACATAGCACCTTACTTGTTTCACACGTGACATGGAATTTTAGTAAAGTGCTCCTCTCAAAAGCCTCACATGAGAAAAAGGAAGAATGTATAAAGACCAAATGCCCTTCATGTAAAGAGATGCTCTTTACGGTCAAGTATTTACAAAAGTGTATAAAAAACTATTAACAAATCTTTATTACAATCATGCTTTTACATAAGAGACATGGAATCTTTAAGCATAAGATTGCAAAATTTAGAATAGTAATGATCATATCTACTCTTCAATAGGGGACACCTCCTTCACGGCTCTTCTAGTCCTTCTTTGTATTACATGTCCATGAGTTCCCAGAGGGAACGAAACCACACACAGACCTCATGAAGGGAAAATATATGTTAGCTAGGCTGGTATTAAATTTGATTATTGTGTTATTTTAAAATAAAGAGTTATGTAATAAAATATAGATAAGATTTCTTAGTGGACTATGGTGATAACAAAAGGATAATCTCATCACCATATTATTTATAAAAGGGTACAACAATGTAAAGTGGTAACTAGAAACAATAAAGAGACTTCTCAAGACTAATATGAAATATTCAATTATGCAAAATGAAACTATCTATCCATTAGCACAATCAATCTAATATTGTGTCTTCTTCAGTGGCTAGGTGACTAGTGTTCTCCCCTCTATGAGAGAACGACACTTCCACCTATGGTGGCAACCAGAACTGGGGGACCTCTAATTGGTCATTATCCACTACCCAAGGTTTGGAAATATGAACCAACAAATCTAGTGAGCCAAAGCTCTTAGCTAATACTTCAAATTTTTGTGCCAATATGAAAATCAACCAATATTTCAATTATTCAACAGTGTTCAATATTCAGTTTAGTCATGGTGGCCTTCAACCAAAGGGAAAGGCTAATAACAAAATTGGTTCATCACTTTTGCAAAATTATGTAAATGAAACTCAAGAGGGAGATAAATTGTTCAATAAAAGAATTGAGAATTTCGTACCTTTATATCAAGAAAGACTTTTAAGTTTGCACTAGATGAAGTATGATTTTCTCCATGAATTGATGAAGGGAGCTACAAAGTAGAACAAGCTTATTACTAATTGGCTTGATATTCATAGTTTGTTCAATTTTCACTTATTTAGGATTAGGTTGTTTTTCATATTGGTTTAACTTTCCATATTCAGTCCATAATTATGGTTTCTATATTTTCATCTAGGTTTCATACTCAAGTACATGATTGTTTTCTCTATTTTAGGTCTTAAAACATTATTCTCTATCAAATACAATTCCATTTAGTCACTATGATCAAGGATGTTTGTTATATAAGATATGTCTTAGAAAAATACCTATATTAAGAATGTAGGGTAAGTCATACATATTTCCATGGATATTAAATATACACCCATACTTGGGACTTATATAGGTATGTATCTAAATGAAGGATAGTAGAGTAGTTACTCATATAGCTCGTAACATATTACTCCATAGTCATTTTGATAATTGTTCTCATGAATAATTATATTCTTATTAGTATCATTCCGGAACATATTTATCCTTATACTTTATCTTCCATTCAAACTCTATTTGTATCAAGTAAACTAACTTGTACAAATTTAGAATATATATCAACATATTTAAATGTATGTATCAAGGGTCGATTTCATAACAAGGATGAATTTTTAATAAGGATCTTGTTCTTGAGAAATATTGAATTTTCTTAATTTACATATACTAATACAAGTACATGAATATATATACCAATTTGACAAACATTAGGATAGTCGGTCAATGTCATTGTCCTAACTACATGGTATATCATCATTATTACCATCCTATCTATATTATTGTTAACTATTTTTCTAACATCTCAATATCAGTAAACACTTTGAATCATAATAGTATATCTCTTTGATGTCTTACTAATCTTTAGCTACCTGATTTATCAATATGATTTAGTTTAGTATAACAACTTCCAAATTATCTACAAATATGTTATCAAACATCTGGCATATGGGGTATGGAATATTACATACATTTGATCTAGTGGGGCTGGACTTCATTGATCTTACCTAGATGATGATTAGAGAGGACATAGATTCAGAGTTGTAATCAATGACAACCCAATATGAGGGTAACCTTTGCTTATCCTTCATGGAGATGGGAGGGAATGATCAATCGGTTTTTCTAAAAACTCTATAGATTGCCAATGATGGTGGTAACTTCATTATAGAGAGATGAGTCCTAGGGATCCCTAGGAAAATGAAAAAGGTTGCAGTGTGGCATGGAAGCATCACTTGTAGGTCTAACACTTGACACAAAGTATAAGATGAGGTAGGGGTTACAAGGAGATGAGTATTTTGTGGTATTGGGTGAGTGTGTGCCAATAAGGAGGGATAATTGAAAGTCTTCATATTTCCTCAGATGTTAGGGATGGGAGGCAAGGGCTCACACAGATCTTAAAGACAATTATAGGCGTTGATGACTCCCTAGATCTGACATGATGTTGCTTCAGTCTAGGCATCAGTCATAGGTTGTAGGTTAAGTGGCCTACTATTTCTACTTGAGGCCTCCTCAATGATCATGATTCAAGGTTATTGGAGTGAGTGGATGCTCGTGGATTATGGCGGATGCTGGGAGAAGCAGTGACACAAAGTACAAAGATGAAGTATAGGTTTGTGGTAGTTGTTGATGTGCATCTGGTTGCAAGTTTGCAACCAATAGTAGTTGAAGAGGGGGAAAGGTGATGGAGGGTGCAATTCCATTTACAGAGGAGACACAGTGAGGACACTGAAGGAATTGGCAAGGACAACATGGTTTAGGGCTCTATGGTGAGGAGTGATATTTTCCATCTACAGATCCCTAAACGCCACCATTGATGATGGTGGGTGGGTGATATTTGTTCTCATTTTTTGAGTTGTAGGTTTGTGGTGGTGTGAAGGACCAATGGTCGGACTTTGTCTTACCCATGGTAGCCTGAGTGTGAAGTATGATATAGGGAGGCTGCTAGGGTTTCATAGATGATGGTGCATAGTGGTCGAGAGAGAAATCACATTCTTGTAACACATGCATTATGAAGGGGAGATGGAGTTATTGTTTCATAAGTTTTTTCCAAATCAATTGGTAGTTACTCCCATTTTGCTAATTAATCCATTATTTCCTAATTTTTAAATGGGAACCTTGAATGTTTAACGATTTGACCATGGGTTTAATTGTATTAAAACGTTAACACTTCCCTGTATGTCTTTGATATTGCTAACTTAATCTTTCTCATAATGTTTTTAAACATTAGTAAATAGATCTAACTAAAATGAGTACATACGTATATAATTTCAAATGACTTAGCACATTTAAACTTAATTCCAAGCCATTATGTGAAAGAAAGAGAATGTAAGGTCTAATAGGATATAAAGACACAAAATATCAAATTGAACTAGATGATCTCAAAGTATGACAAAAGATACACAAATGAGGGGCTAATTTGGATTTTCTTTTCCTCTCAAATGTAGAATGGTAATATATGTAGGCACAAGAAACTCAAAAGGAGGATGATTTGTATCAAGGGACATGATAGTTAGTCAAAATGATCACATTCAAGTTGGAAAGAAGGACCCAAAAATTATGAATAATAGCTCAAATTAGATTTCGTACACAAAATTTCATTATCTTACAATTCTCCACCCCTTAAAGAGGATTTCATCCCTGAAATCACCTTAGTCAAGTACTACTCTCCATTTGTTAAAGGATTCAACTAGAAATCTAAATAGGTATGTAAAACTCAAGGTAATCTTTCACCAACTCTAGGTTTCTCGTTTAGGGTATTTCTCATATTTTCATGATTGTGACTTAGCTCCAAAATTCATCGAAATTTTTTTATAAAATATTTCTTTTGTGCATATGGTATCATAAAGAAAGTAATTTTTGATGGGAAACATTTTGATGCAAGCCTAAAAATGTCCCAAATCAAGGTGAGAACTAAGTCACAATCACCCTTTACCAACATTCACCATACCAACCGCTACTTGATCATACTAACTTCTTGACTCGATTGTGAAAATGAGACCCATGCATGAACTATTGGGTCAATAGAGTAACTTTGTAACATCCCAGGATTTGAGGCCTCAAATAAGTTGATCTTAAAAGGAATGATTGGACTACCCATATCACCAAGGTGCACCTCCTTTTTCGGGAGCCCATCACTAAAGAACTCCATAGTTAAGCGTGCTCAGCTTGGAGTAGTACTAGGATGGGTGACCAGTCAGGAAGTTGACCCCGACTTGCGCATGAGTGTGGAAAAAGCATGCAGTTAAGGCTAGTGGTGATCTGTGGGGCCAGTCGTCATTCCTAAAACTCTACTAGAGCCTAGGGCAGTGCGTCCGGGCGTTACAAATGGTATCAGAGCCAATTCCCCTCCAGTAGGTGGGGCCCACATGGGCATGTCATGCCAGTCATGAGCCGTGCGGTCCAGGCATGTAGGAAAGGGCTGTCCATGGTTGACGTAGCCACCCTTGCGCTGGTAATTTGTGATCGGGAGCTGGGTGTCCATGGGCCATGTGGGTCTGCACTGAAATGGGGAAGAGATTATGAGGCCTTATAGTTGAGCCTTGACGAGGACGTCAAGAGTCTAAGTGGGGGAGATTGTAACATCCCAGGATTTGAGGCCTCGGATAAGTTAATCTTAAAAAGAATGATTGGACTACCCATATCACCAAGGTGCACCTCCTTTTCCAGGAGCCCATCACTAAAGAACTCCATAGTTAAGTGCGCTCAACTTGGAGTAGTACTAGGATGGGTGACCAGTCGGGAAGTTGACCCCGACTTGCGCATGAGTGTGGAAAAAGCGTGCAGTTAAGGCTAGTGGTGATCTGTGAGGCCAGTCGTAATTCCTGAAAATCTAATAGAGCCTAGGGCAGTGCGTCCGGGCGTTACAAACTTGAATTATGGCATAGTAAAGAATGATATTGTTCTCTATAAATGGGGATTTACAAGTCAAACTTAAGGCTTCTTCTTTCACTATACACCTTTCAACTACTAGTTTGTTCGATAGTTGTAATCACATGTTCTATCTTTTTGACATCTTAAATTGGGTTGACGTAATGTCTAGGATTTAGGATTTTCCCAAGTAGAAAAAATTGCCTTGGCCAAGTCAGTATGTAAAATGAGGAAACCCACCACCACCAAAGTGGATTGGGAGTAATTATGCCATAACCTTCCCTAAACATCCTTACTTAGACACCTCATCTCATTCCACTTACATGGAGATGTTATTATTAATTAATTAGTATATTAGACAAATAACTTTTACATAAGTTTATATTTATCTTAGGTAGATAAGGATAACAAAATTATGGTTGGTTGTAAACTACTTGAATAAGTTCTAAGTGTAATGTTTATCTAACCCTAACTTCTAGGAGACGTGCATGAATATCGACTATACATAGCTCTGATACCATGTTGTAAAGACCTTATCTTTATGATCAAATATTTATGAAATTGTATCAAAATTATAATTGCAATCATGCTTTTACATTAGAGTCTTGGTAGATTTAAAATAAGATTACAAAATTTAGAATAAGAATGATCCTATCTACTCTTCAACATGGGACAAATCATGCATGTCTCTTCTGGTCATTCTTTGTATTACCTATCCATGAGTTCCCAGAGGGAACAAAACCACACATGGACCCCACGAAGGAAAAATATAGGTCATCTAGGATGTGCTTGTTGGATAAATTGGATATTATGATAAATCCCCTTTTGTTTCGATGATGACAAACATTTCATTCTTATTTATCTAACGAGCTACTTGAGTGTGCAGGATGGCACAACTATAAGGGAAATCCAACGTGAAGTATTTATATTTTCATGCAAATGTAATCATTGTAAAAACTTGTACAGAATTATAATGTACAAGTACTTAGAATCGCATGTAAATCAAGCATTGGATTTTCCCTAGCTAAACACCTTAGTCATCCATTCAATAGGATCACATAATGCACACTTATGCACACACTTAGTATCTTAATTGAAAGATTGAAAACAGAGTCAATCTCGGTCGACCACACTCCTCGACCGAGACACTCTCGGTCGACAAACCTCTCGACCGAGATTGACCAAAAATAGCCGTTAGACACAGCAGTTAACAGTTGCAAATAAACGTTAATCCAGAGAGCCTGTCGGTCGACAAATCCTCGACCGACTGGACATCTCGGTCGACAAGTCCTCGACCGAGATGGTTTCTGACAGCAACTGCAGAATTAATTAACTAGCCGTTGCTAATGCACCTAACTTATTCCTAACGGCTAGTTAAGCACTAGGAACCCCCTAGAAGTTGTCTAGAATGTCCTTAAGCATACTTAGGCCATTCCTATAAATAGGACAAGCCATAGGACACTAATAGACACTTCTTACACTTGATATACTTGAGAAAATACTTGAGCCCTCTTGTGCAATCTGTGTGAACTGAGCTGTGTGATCAATTGGCCATTTTTCTCCTTTGCTCAAGCTCGTCCTATAGGCTAGATTTTCCTAACCCTAGCAATCACAAGTCCATCATATTGGCTAGGAAAATCCAAACGCTTGATCTAGGGAAATCAAGCCTTGAGCTACAAGGATAAGTTGTATTTTCTTTTATTCCTTTCTCGTTCCTTTGTATTACTTGTACTCTCCTTGCTACTCCAGGTAGGAGGCTGCAGATTGGAGAGGTTGAAGCTCTTCGTGTGAAGAGGAGGACTTTGGACTACTTCGGAAGGCTGTCTTGACGGGAAGCTACTTCAGGAGGAAGGCTACTTCAAGGGGGAGCTTGAAGTTACTTCAAGGAAGGCTGCTTCGAGGTTGGCAAGACTACTTCAGGGTGAAGGCTGTCCAAAGGGTGTTTAGAAAGTATTGTAAATTTTATGTAACATCCTTGAGAAGGTAATAAAATTTAGTACTTTCAAAATCCCGGTTGGGTAAGCAACCGGGTAGTGGACTGACTCCTTAGTATTTGCTAAGGTGGAACCACTCTAAACACCTGTGTTCCTCTTCTCAATCTTTACTTTGGTTGTTTGAGTTTAAATTATTTTAAAATCTCTATAAAACTCTATTCACCCCCCCTCTAGAGGTTTTCAATTGGTATCAGAGCAGGCTTCAAGGAGCCCTAACAAGGTCTTGAAGAGATAAAGGGAGGAGGTAACTACAACCACAAGAAAAGGAGCATGGACCAAAGTTCGACAAGTTGCAATTGGTGCTTAGGAACAAAGCACTCTACGTCTAAATGTCCATGGAGGTCAAAGAAAGGAGATGCACATAAAGAGTGTTTCGTTGCTACAATAAGTGAGGAAGAAGAAGAAGAGGTAAGCTTGCTTGATTTACCCAAGGAGGAGTTAGTTGCTATTATAGAAGAAACATATAATAAATATGTTGAATGCAAAAAGAAGTTAAAGAAATCCAGTAAAGAAAATGATGATCTAAATGCTAGACTTCTTGATCTTACATCCGAAAATGACGATTTATATGCCAAATTGAATACTCTTGGTTTTGAAAAAGATAGCATTATGTCTGATAATCGTACCTTGAAATCATCTCTAAGCAACAGTGAAGTAAAGATCTTTACTCTAGAAACAAACTATGATCTTCTATGTCAAGAAAAAGCTGAATTGCTTACAAAATTAAATGATTTTCAAAAACAACCTATATTGTGCAACCATGTAGATTATGACAATATAGTGAAAGAAAGAAATATGCTATCATCCAATCTAGACCAAGCAAAATTAGATATCAAGAAAAGAATGGATGAGATCGTTAAGTTACAACAAGAAGTTAGTAAGTTAAGCAACAATGGAATCCTTGATAGAATATTAGAAAATTCCTATCATCAAATAGGGAGAAGAGGACTAGGTTATAAACAACCTAGAAGAACACAAGCGAGTCAATCCACTTATATACCTAGAGGCACAAAAATGAATATACCCAAGAATAACCTAGATCAAAACTATAGAAAAAGGCTTGAGGTTGATTCAATTTGTTGTCATTATTGCTCACGCCTTGGACATTATTCTTTTTCATGTCCATACAAGAAAAAGCATGTCGAAATGGTATGGGTTCCAAAAACCCCAAATTAAATAGGTTCGACTAAGTTGAGATATGACCATAGATCTTAATTTGTATATCCTTTAGGGATAACAAAATCTTTACATTGTATGTGAAAATTATTCTTGAAAGATTCTATTTAATCATTCTTTTTCAGAAATACTTGCAATGAATAAAATGTTTCAAATAAATTTTTGTGTATGCTTTTATATTATAGTCTATCCAAAGTAATCTTAAATTCATGAATGGATATTATTCTTGAATATGCTTCAGCTCTCATAATTAGTACACTTTAATGTGTCTCAAATTGATATTTGCAAGCTATCTGCAGAACTCATACTTCGCATATAAATGATTCATACTGGAAACCTGCAAAATATGCCTCTTGGTTAAAATAGAATTTGACCAAGGGGCGCTATGGTCGTAATCAAGGGCGACCTAAAATAAACTTTGATAAAAACTGTTTATTTGAACATTATTTTATTGAACTTTATCTTAGCATATTTTTAAATTAAAACGTCAAATCATTTGTGGTAATCAGAAGCCTTAAATATTATTACTCCCTTGGAATATACATATGCTCTACAAAAATGTTCTATGATTTGCATTAAGATTCAGCAAAAAAAAAAATTGAACTCAGAAAGTTAGTCGGTCGACGAGTGCTCGACCGAGAACCACTCGGTCAGCCCGTCTCACTCGACCGATAAATTTCTAAACAGACTCAGTCCCAGACAAACTGTCGGTCGACGAGTGCTCGACCGAGACAATGTCGGTCGACAAGCGCTCGACCGAGAAATAGCCGTTGGATATGACCGTTGCGACTCGACCGTTATGACCGTTTTCTTTACCGTTGGAGGACCAAGTGGCGCGTCTGCAACTCGACCGTTGCGGACGCTCGGTCGACGAGCCGTCGACCGACCGGGTCGCTGGAATTCTATAAATAAGTGCAAAAACGAGCCACTTACTCACACTTGCATTTCCTTGCTTCCATAGTCCATCTCTAGTGCAATTTCGTGCAATCTTTCAGCACTCTTACTCTCAAAACTTCCTTGCTTCTTCTCCACTCTCAAGAAACACAATGGCCTCATCATCAACTGTCCGAGGGAAGAAGAAAGTTGCTGGAAGAAAAAGAAGAGAAGAGAGGGAAGCCACTCCGCCACTGACGATCATCAATGACATAGCTTTCGTCGACGGAGATGCTGGAGATAGATACTTTCGGCTTTCCTCTAAAGCCCCTCTTCCCCGACGTCCGGTCGAAGTGATGGACTTCATCAACATCGTAGACCTGGAGCATCTCTTTGGAATACAAAAGCTGAAGGACTTCATCAATCCATCCTTTCCTTCCTACTCCATTAAGGTAGTAAACGAATTCTATGCCAATCTTCTATCTCACACCGAAAATGACACCACTTTCTTCTACACCATGGTCAATGGGCATAGTTTTAAGTTTTCCGAAGGGGATATTCTTGACATGCTTGAAATTGATATAGATGAGTATCAAGATTTCCTTGACCTTACCACCAGCAATCCAATAAATCTATTTTCCCATGATGACCACACCACTAGCCTAAGTGATATCAAAAGAGCCATATTTCAAGCCAATACCACGTGTCATGAAGATAGGGGAACCTATTATGCTATAAACCTAAAACCGGCATGTAGAATAGTAAACCTCATTGTTTCCACCAATATACATCCACGAGCCAATAAATCCGAGGTTCCCATTTTCCGTATGTGTCTCATTTATGCTATCATAAAAGAAATTCCCATCAACTTCATTCGCATAGTACTTAAAAATATGCTTGAGTTTTCTGGCAATCCACCATATGCCGATTTTGTATGCCAGATTACTCAACATTGTCTTAAGGTAAACCTTGAAGATATGGGATATATATGGGAGCGTAGACCACCAAAGATAAGTAAGAACACCGTAGAGAAGATGGGGATTGACTTTGGCCATAAAAAGGCAAGAGTAGAAGGAGAGTCATCACATCAGGATATACCACCCCTCCTTCTAC
This sequence comes from Alisma plantago-aquatica, assembly GCA_963693085.1. NCBI lineage: Eukaryota > Viridiplantae > Streptophyta > Magnoliopsida > Alismatales > Alismataceae > Alisma > Alisma plantago-aquatica. The sequence continues at coordinate 1,099,283,311 of OY856409.1, read as the reverse complement.
TAACCTTTCCATTGATCCCATCCAAAATACCCTTACTTATATTGCTGGCTCCCAATACCATCTTAGTAAACAATTAAACTACAATCACCATGCCATGACATATTTGAATCAAAGAATGCAAAACCTTTCTCCTGGCCAAACCGATGAATATCCGCATTCTTTAAACCCTGGCATGCTCGACCCATTTAACCCCTCATACAACTACTATCAACCTCCACCTTCACCATCAATGGATCTTGCACATACTCAATTTTCGTCCATACAATTGCAAGACATAGCTGCTCACTTCCGTTTTGACCGAGTTCCCACTTTCCTGGAAGCATATGCGTTGACTACAACTGGTGCTTTGGATTGGAAAACTTTGGTCCAATACTATGGAGCTGAGCCATTTCTTGGGAAAGATCCGGACATTGATGTAATTCTTAAATCTTTCCTGTGAAGTGTTGGTGTTGTAATAGTTGTATTCCATATGATTGTAATCTTCTTCATGTTATTGAATGAAATTTGCCATTTTTATTTACATGGTTATTTGTTTGGCTTATGATGTTATCTTCAAAATATGGGTTATCAGTTCATTATTGTAGAGCATAACAAATAAGGGAATTATAATAATTAAAACAGGCAACTATTACAAATTAAAATAACAAAATAGTTCTCCAGAAACACTCTCGGTCGAGAAACTGGTCGACCGAGAACATTGTCGGTCGAGCAACTGTCGACCGACTGGGTTTCTGTTTTTCCAGATTGACAAAATTGCATACATTTTTAAAATCTTGGACATTTTATGTATTCACTGAGTATTCAAACTTTCATTTGAGATGTCTATCGAAGGGGGAGCAAAGCATAAGAAAGAGGGGGAGATCATTAAAACTTTGATAATTGTTTAAAAGAAGCTTACAAAAACTTTGCTATCACTATGTGTAGCTGAATATTTTTTTAAGAAATCTATATCGTGTACTTGAAGGAACTCTCTACCCAAAATGGGGCTTAACATCCCTTGCTTTTGGATGGAGATATTTTTAGGATTCTCATTTAATCTATAACTTAACATTATTTGCTATATGAGAAATCCATTTATCATATGCTTAAGGGAATCTCATATCATTTCAAGGCCTAACATCCTTGCGAATGATTGAGAAACAAATTGTGGATAAATTAGATACAAATCCATGTTCCTAATAGGATATCTAATTACGGGGGAGCATTACATTAAGGGGGAGAAGATCAATAAAACATTCAACTTGGATATCTTTTTGAAATGACAACGGGGGAGAAAGAATATAAAAGTATATATAAAGGAGTTTTCATCATATCTTGGCCAGCACTCACTTGAAAAACATAAATGGCTACAAAAGGTAAATTTCCAGGTATGAAACTCACATGATTTATATTTCCTTATTTCATATTTAAGAAATGTTTGTCATCTTCAAAAAGGGGGAGATTGTTGGATAAATTGGATATTATGATAAATCCCCTTTTGTTTCGATGATGACAAACATTTCATTCTTATTTATCTAACGAGCTACTTGAGTGTGCAGGATGGCACAACTATAAGGGAAATCCAACGTGAAGTATTTATATTTTCATGCAAATGTAATCATTGTAAAAACTTGTACAGAATTATAATGTACAAGTACTTAGAATCGCATGTAAATCAAGCATTGGATTTTCCCTAGCTAAACACCTTAGTCATCCATTCAATAGGATCACATAATGCACACTTATGCACACACTTAGTATCTTAATTGAAAGATTGAAAACAGAGTCAATCTCGGTCGACCACACTCCTCGACCGAGACACTCTCGGTCGACAAACCTCTCGACCGAGATTGACCAAAAATAGCCGTTAGACACAGCAGTTAACAGTTGCAAATAAACGTTAATCCAGAGAGCCTGTCGGTCGACAAATCCTCGACCGACTGGACATCTCGGTCGACAAGTCCTCGACCGAGATGGTCTCTGACAGCAACTGCAGAATTAATTAACTAGCCGTTGCTAATGCACCTAACTTATTCCTAACGGCTAGTTAAGCACTAGGAACCCCCTAGAAGTTGTCTAGAATGTCCTTAAGCATACTTAGGCCATTCCTATAAATAGGACAAGCCATAGGACACTAATAGACACTTCTTACACTTGATATACTTGAGAAAATACTTGAGCCCTCTTGTGCAATCTGTGTGAACTGAGCTGTGTGATCAATTGGCCATTTTTCTCCTTTGCTCAAGCTCGTCCTATAGGCTAGATTTTCCTAACCCTAGCAATCACAAGTCCATCATATTGGCTAGGAAAATCCAAACGCTTGATCTAGGGAAATCAAGCCTTGAGCTACAAGGATAAGTTGTATTTTCTTTTATTCCTTTCTCGTTCCTTTGTATTACTTGTACTCTCCTTGCTACTCCAGGTAGGAGGCTGCGGATTGGAGAGGTTGAAGCTCTTCGTGTGAAGAGGAGGACTTTGGACTACTTCGGAAGGCTGTCTTGACGGGAAGCTACTTCAGGAGGAAGGCTACTTCAAGGGGGAGCTTGAAGTTACTTCAAGGAAGGCTGCTTCGAGGTTGGCAAGACTACTTCAGGGTGAAGGCTGTCCAAAGGGTGTTTAGAAAGTATTGTAAATTTTATGTAACATCCTTGAGAAGGTAATAAAATTTAGTACTTTCAAAATCCCGGTTGGGTAAGCAACCGGGTAGTGGACTGACTCCTTAGTATTTGCTAAGGTGGAACCACTCTAAACACCTGTGTTCCTCTTCTCAATCTTTACTTTGGTTGTTTGAGTTTAAATTATTTTAAAATCTCTATAAAACTCTATTCACCCCCCCTCTAGAGGTTTTCAGTGCTAAATTCAATTATTGAACTATTTTAAAATAAAGAGTTATGTAATCAAATCTCAGTAAGAAATCTTGGTGCATTGCGGTTATAACAAAAGGATAATCTAGTTATCATATTGATTTCAAATGGGTACAAATGTAAAGTGGTAACTAGAAGAAATAAAGAGGTTCATCAAAACAAATATCAAAATATCCAATTATGCAAAATGAAGCTATTTATCCATTGGCAAAATCCATCTAATATTTTGTCTTCCCTAGTGGTTAGGTGCCTAGTGTTCTCCCCTCTATAAAAGAATAACACTTGTACCTGTGGGGGTAACCAGTACTATGGGACCTCTATATGTCCATTATCCACTATGCACAGTTGGGGGATATGACTTGCTGAATCTAGTAAGACAAAGCTTTTAGCCAATATCTTGAGTTTTTGTGCTAATATCAAAATAAACCAATATTTCAATTATTCAAAGATGTTCAACATTCAATTTAGTCATGGTGACCTCCAACAAGAGGGAAAGACTAATAACAAAATTGATTCAACACTTTTGAAAAATTATGTAAATGAAACTCAAGAGGGAGATAAACCATTCAATAACAGAACTAAGAATTGAGTAACTTTATACCAAGAAAGACTTCCACATTTGTACAAGATGAAGTATTATTTTCTCCATGAATTGATGAAGGGAGCTACAAAGTAGAACAAACTCATTACGAATTGGTTTAGAATTCTATGATTGTTCAATTTTGATTTATTTAGGAATAGGTTGTTTTTCATATAGGTTCAATATTCCATATTCAATCTGTCATTTTGGTTTCTATATTTTCATATAGGTTTAATACTCAAGTACATGATTTTGTTTCTTGATTTTACATCTTGAAACATTTTCCTCTCTCAAATATAATTCCATCTAATCACTATGATCAAGGATGTTCATTATATGAGATATGTCTTATCAAAATGACTTTATTAAGAATGTAGGGTAAGTCATACATAGTTTCATGCATATTAGTTATACACCATACTTAGGCCTTAAATTTGTACATATGTATGCATCTAAGTGATGGATAGTAGAGTACTTCCTCATATAGTTCATGATATATTACTCTAAAGTTGTTTGCAAAAGTTCTTCTCATGGATAATTATATTCTTATTAGTGTCTTTTGAAACATATTCATTGTTATAATGTATCTTCCATTCAAACAGTACCTAAATCAAGTAGACTAACTTGTATGAATTTAGATCGTATATTAACAAATTTAAATGTATGTATCAATGGTCGATTTCATAATAAGGTTTAATTTTGTAATAAGGATATTGTTCTTGATGATTATTGAATTTTCTTAATTTACATATACTAAGTACAAGTACATGAACATATATACCAATATGACAAACATTAGGATAGTCTGTTAAAATCACTGTCCTAACTACATGTTATATCAAAAACATCATTATTACCATCTTATCTCTACTACTGTTAACTATTTTCTAACATCTAAATTACATGAAACCCTTTGAATCATAGTTGTATAGATCTTTGATGTCTTACTAATCTTTAGCTACCCTATTTATCAATATGATTAAGTTTGGATCAAAATTCCATATTATCTATGAATATGTTATCAAACATTTGGAATATAGGGTATAGAATATTACTTACAGTTGATGTAGTGGGGCTAGACTTATATGATCTAGACTAGCTGATGATAGGAAGGGAGCATAGATTCAGAGCTATTATCAATGACAACCCAATATGAGAGTAACTATTGCTTATCTTTGTTGGTGATGGGAGGGAACAATCAAGTAGATTTGTTGAAAACTCTAGAGATTTGGCGATGATGGTGGCAACTTGATTGTAGAGGGATGAGTCCTAGGGTTTATCCAAGCAACTGAAGAAGGTTTCAGTATGGCATGACAACATTACTTGTCGACAGTGTTTAAAAAAAAGGTCGCATTGGCCCTATAAGCCTTCCGCATATATTTAGCTTCTTATAAGGAAGATTAGTCGGTGATTTTTTTGTTATCTAAGCCCAAACTAAATTATATTTTTATTGATAACATTCTTTTGATGTACTTTTCTATTGTATGTTTTATACATGAGTCATATGCTTATTTAGTGTTTGTTGTTTGGAGCTCTAGAATATGTGGGCATCTTTTGTAAAATTTAGTTAGTCTACATCGTTATGTATTTGTGTAAAACCATTTCATGTGTGCTTCATTGGAGTTTATACTTAATGATTCCAAAATGTATTCTAAATGGTGTTTTACTTTTCATTCAAACTTTATATTTGAATCTATCTCAAATTTTAGGGTCCAAATATGTGATTGTACAAATTAATTATGCAATTGTGTGATTAAATTTATAATAATTAGTTATTAAAAAAATCTAAAACTGCGTATACTTCCGCACATACTCCTATATACCGCATGTACTTTAGAAGGTGACCTCTCTGCACACATAACACATACCTCTTTTTAAAACCCTACTTGCAAGTTTAAAACCTAATACGATGAAGAAGATGAGGTAGGGGTTACAAGGAGATGAGTCTTTTGTGGTAGTAGGTGAGTGTGTTTCAATAAGGATAGAGATTTGGTGGTCTTCAAATTTCCTCAAATCTGGGGATGGTGAGGTAGCGGCTCACACAAAGATTGAAGACAATCTGGGGCACCAATGACTCCCTAGATCTGGCACGATGTTGCTTCAATCTCAATGTCAGTATTAGGTTGGGGTTAAGTGGCCTACTGGTTCTACTTAAGGCCTCTTCAATGATCATGCTTCAAGGTTATTGGAGTGGATGGCTGATCGTAGGCCATGGCGACTGGTAGGAGGAGCAGTGCCACTGACTATAGAGATGTAGTGTAGGTTTTCAGTAGTTGTCGATCTACATCCAGTTGCAAGTTTGTGACTGGGAGGAGTTGAAGAAGAGGAATGGGGATGGAGGGAACAATTCCATTTAAAATGGAGATACGATGAGGACATTAGAGGAACCAACAAGGGCGGCATGGTTTAGGGATCTATGTGAGGAGTCAAAGTTGTCATCTACGTATCCATAAATGCCACTATTTGTTATTTTTTTAAGCTAAAATCCACCATTAAAGATGGTTGCTAGGTAATATTTGATCTTGTTCTTTTGAGTTTTGGGTTATGGTGATGTGAAGGAGAAATGGTCGGCCTTTGTCTTACCCAGGGTAGGCTGAGTGTGGATTCTAATATAGAGAGGCTACTAGGGTTTCATAGATGATGATGTAGAGGGGTTGGGAGAGAAATCACATTCCTATAATACAAATGTTATGCAAAAAATACAGGGTTATAGTCTCATAATTGTTTTCCAGATCAATTGGTAATTACTCTATTTTTACTAATGACTCCATCAATTCCTAACTTCTAAATGGGAACCCAGAATGTTTTAAGATTTGACAATTGATTGTGTAATAAAACATTAACAATTCCCTTTCTATCTTTGATCTTGCTAACCTAATCTTTCTCGTAATGTATCCAAACATTAGTACCGCTATTTATAGATCAACTAAAATGAGTACATATGTATATAATTTCAATTGACTTAGCACATTTAATCTTAATTCCAAGCCATTACGTGAAACAAAGAGAATGTAAGGTCGAATAGGATAGCGAGGCACATAAGATCAAATTGGCCTAGATGATCTCAAAGTATGATAAAGGATACACTAATGATGGGATTATTTGAATTTTTTTCTCTCAAATGGAGAACGATAATATATTTAGGCACAAGAAACTCAAAAGTAGTCTAATTTGTACCAAGGGACATGATAATCAGTAAATAATGATTGTATTCAAATTGGAAATAAGGACACAATAAAAAATGATCTCAAGTTTAGGGAAAATTAGGAATAATAGCTCAAATTCGATTTAGTATACTAAACTTTAGTATGTTGCACTTCATGTACTTTTCATAAAAATATGATAGCATGCCATTCTCATCAAACCCCTAAAGTGATTGATCAATCAACATTATAAGAAGAGCTGCTTGGCAATTCTATGAATCTATCAACCAAACTCGATGCCTTGAGAAACCCACCACTTAGAAAGGTGATAAGTGATTTCCTTGCAATGTCTAGATCCCAAAAAAATGTGGATCAGTATCCAATGTAAAGAGAAGCTTTAGAACACCTTTCTACCATGGTAGGCATGGAGGAAAAACTCCAATAAAGAAAAGAGAGAAAAGATATGGGGAAAACCACAAAGTTTCCTTGCAAGGACAATCCAAGACAACCATGATGAAAATGTGAAGTTTAGGGGCATAAAAGTAGATTAGGTTTAGGGTGTCCACATGATAAAAATCCAACCTCAGAAAGGATAAAGGTCAAATACTAGAGCTCGAAGCAAAAAAAGTGTCAGAAATGCTTGTTGGCATCTTGCAAAGTCAAATGGAGGCTTTGGTGGGTGACCTTCTTCACTCATGGCACTGAGTTCAACCTCCAATGGCCTACATGGGAAAGTGGAGTTCCGAGGAGGCATCTAAGAACTTTTTAGGACATGAGAATGGTCATGATTGGTTACCTAGAGTCATGCGAAGGTTATCATTTACTTTCTATATATAATGCGGGTTGATGTAGCAATGGAGATTGTTGGAGATGAAAATAGAAAGGAAATGGAAGTCTAGTTTGATAGATAGGTACATGCACTGAAACCCTAGATGATATAGGATCATTGTGTAGAAGGGAGACATGAAGATAACTAACAAGGAAACATGTTCAGAGAAGAAGAGGAGAGCAAGAATAGTAGGGGAGAAAAGATCATGTACTACTACAACCACCTAGAGAGAGAAGTGGGTGTGGCTGAAAACTTATCAATAACATGATCTATCATAGTCCAATGATAAAAATGGAAGAGAGGTCAAAACCGTCAGATCGGTGGGACAAAAGGAAATATGTTGCATGACAAAAATATCTGGAAGACTTTAGAAAAATAAAACAAATGGAATCAAATATTAAGCATTGTAGGATCTATTATGATGTTATCTTTGCACAATTAGTTAAGGGTCCATTTAATGTCTAAAGAAGGTGAGACTTGACACCTAAGATACATAAAGTATGAAGATATCAAAGCCATTACTAACTAGTTTTGATGTTTCCATTTGGCCATTTAATGCATTAAGGTTTATGGGTATTGTTGTAATATATTTTATCCTGATTAATATATATCACTAATATCTTATGGTTGAGTTATGTAAAGAGTGGGATCCGATAAGGGATCCACTCAAATGGTACAATACAATGAACCATGTAAATATAAAGTAGCAGAACTAAAACTATTACAAAGTTACATGATGATTCATCTATAATTGTTCCTCACCATAAAAGGTGATATATCAAAGTAAAAAGGTAAAACTCTAATTAATGTAATCACATGCAAGAGTTGTTGTAGAGGGAAACCTGGCCATTCCAAGCTATCCTTAGGTTCACTACCTTGTATACAATATTTGTACATCCCAATCTTCTAATGTACCTACACCTGGATGGAAGGGAACATCACCCAAAACATAGGAAACAAGGTATAGGTCAACAAAGGCTGAGTATGTACATATAATATACACTTTGGGCATTATATTGGGTCAAAAGTGCAAAAAGAGATGTTCGCACAAGAAGGGGGCTATTTGCAATTAGAAAAGTTCAAAATAATTGTATCAAGAGAAATGAGGCATATTAAATTTCAAAGTACAAACATGAAGAATAAAATGTCTTGCCATATCAAGTAACAACAATTTCAATTTAAAACAACTACCATTTTTATGCATAACAATGTAGACTAAATATACCTAAAACAGGGCCATAACACCATAGTATCATGGCCTAAGAAAATAAGGGTGGAAACGTACATAAACCCAACCTATATAAGTATTTTTGTACCTAAGTTCCACTATTCTAGATATTCTAGTCAAACATGTACCCTACATAAATAGAGTGGCAAGACCAACATATTAGTCTATTTCTCATTAAATGAAAATCCTAGCAGGAGGGGTCCAAAGATTCATTATAAAAGAGTTATTCAACAATCTCAAGAATTTATATCCAAATTAGAAAATATCAATATCCAACAATTGAATTTCAAGTACAATTGATAGTTTAGTGGATGCCTTATCAAATGAATTTCGGTTTAAGTAAAATAATTCCCAAAATTAAATATAATATGTACATACCTATTCTCCACCGCTAAAGAATAACTCTGTTGGTATAGTCTATTCCACAAAGTCAAGTTTCATCCTAGAAACACATTTAGTATGTTATTTCAATTGAAGAAAATATGTTTGTACATTCCTATTATACTTATATATGTATGTCTTCCCTAAATTTTATTGAATAATGGAATATTAGGGTTTTCAAATTTATTTGGTGTACATATGATTCCTTATATATGTATTTTAGTTTTAATGTCTAGTTTTAGTCACATAAGTCAAAGTGTGTTGATGTTACATATATGAGTGTGTAATAATACAAAGTGATTTAATTTAGGTCTTCTAATTAATTTCCCTCTTTATATCATATATCTTACTTTGGTCAATTAGGCCAATGATTTGTTACATGAGATATTATTGAAATGCATATCCTAATATGTTACTACTACTAATGAAGTGCATAACATTAGGTTACAAGATTGAATATACTCATACTCATATTTTCATTATGCATACACCAACATGTATCCATAAGGCCATTATTAAGAAGATTGTCAAATGATAAGGGTCATGCTATAGACAAATATGATACCTTTTATACTCCAATTACTATGGATACTAAGAGTCTAAGTTTATATAATTTATTGCCTCCTTGGTTGTAATATTAATATACTTTATATGTGTGTATACTAACACAATACAATAATGTATAGCGGAATGACTTATCCAATGTGTATGTATATTTTAATATCTATATTATCTTTACAATATATTATCTAACCTATAATTATCTTATTAACTAATTTATTAAGAACTAAAATGCAGTAATCAATAGATAACTGGCCTATGAGATGGTAGATACATTCCAGATTGCTAGGTTGACTGTGTTGAATTGGTGACACTGAGGTAGATGATGGTGGAAGGCCAAGTCGACACCACTCAACATTATGAACATGTTGGCCATGCATTACTAGCATGGAAAGGAGGAGGTGAGGCCAAGGAGAACTAAGGACATGGTCTAATCATGTTTGGCAGACTGGTTAGATTTTGGTGGCCTGGTGATTGGTGCCTGCTCATTTGCGGGTTGTATGGGAGGAAGAAGGAGGATGGCCAAAAAACAAATGGAGGAGGAGAGATGAATGGATGGAGAAGGAGGCATGGCTGTTGTGAAGCATGTCAGAAGTGACATAGGAGGTACAATATAACATAATTGATGGTGGTTGTAAGGGTGCCAGAATCTTATGATGGGGAAGTTGGAGGAGACTATGTGATGACAACGGTCAGTGTAGTAGGCCACATTGTTAGCGGTTGCATTCTAGGAGGAGGAAGATGTCGGTGGTTCTTCCTGGAGATACTCATCACTACTTGGTGATGCTTGGAGATTCTTGGCATTTCTTGGCGTTGTTGGGCGCAGGTGGAGGGGAAACAAATGGAGGAGGGAAGACCAATTGAGAGTAGGGTTTAGCACTGTGGTTTGAAGAGGAGAAAGGGAAGAAGAGGCGTGGAGATGAGGAAACAATCACCAATCTAGGTGTTTATAGATCAATCGCTGACTACATTCAGAGCAGTGCTCTTCACGCTACCATGATTGCTGAGTACATGAAAGGGTAGCACTGGCGGATAGGGATAGGTGAGAATTCATGTTATGCATGAGGAGAAGGAACTAGATGATAGAAGGATGGCTTCCAACTTGGGCACCCACATATCATCAACAACTATAGACGACAGTAGACCTCGTGGTCATGGGATGGGCACATGGTCAAGGGAGCATCAGCGTCTAGGAATAGGCAAGGGAAAGGATAAGACGAAGAGAGACGGAGAGGTAGGAGATAAGATGGGAAGACAAACATTGATACATCGAAGGCTTCACAACTATTGCAACTTAAGGAAGTGGTGCCCTGCTGCTAGGGTTCTTACTACAAGGAATACAGAATAAATGGCAACTAGAGTAGAACAAAGTAAGTACGGGAAGAGGGAGAAGGAGAAGAAAAGAAGTAGAAGGAGGAAACAGAAGAAGAGGAGGGAACATCAACATTGGTTAAGAGAGGAGTCATAGGTCATGCAGGGTAGGGTGCATGTAACCTGGAAGGCGTGAGCGAGAAAAATGACACTACATTATTAATAATGATCAATGTGATTCATTAATTAAGTCATTAATTTAGGTCTTTTCTTTTCAATTAAATTGGAGAAGTAAATAATATATGAAGGGGTCAAATTTTATAGTTAAGCTAATTGTGATGTAAGGAATTCATATTTGGCATCAATTTCATATTTCAAAAATGTTTTGTATTCAATTTTATTTGTACATTAAGCATTTATTAAATATATTTACTCTTCGAGTTACTCAATAATGACACCAAATTACACATTAATTCAATTTTTTACCTTTATATTCTAGAGTGTCAAATTGGACCTAAACCATTATATGGTATGATTAATACTCCAATCTTATGGTTGCATGTATCATGGTTATTTTGTCTTTCAAATATCAAATGTAAAGGGTATTTATAAACAGATGATATGATTAAATACAAATATTCCTAATGCATTTTGAATTAGATAAATTTGGCACCAATTATTAACATAATCAGATAGGGGCCTAGTATAGGGGGGCTAACCTATATGCCTAGATTCGAGTATGTCACGAGTTATATATAGGATTATCTTATCACTTGATACATTTCTCAATGCTTATGTCTAACTTTACATAATATATAGTTCTATTTTAATTCAATTAATACCAAACAAACATTGCACAAAGTTACATTATTACTTTGTATGACTGTTAAAATGTCTTCTGTCATTATTACTAATATAAATATATACCATATAATTTTAAGCATTATCAAACCCATTATTTGTGATTAATGGGTTTATTAAGGTTAAACAATATTATCACCATGCTTACTATCCTAGTTGATCTAAATTGCTTCTAGATTTTAGACAATTTGTTTGTTTTACAATTGTCTTCTCTGGAAAAAAATTCCTTAATTCTTGTTACCCATTATCTCCTTTATTTTAACTAAGCCTACTTTTGAAGTCATTTACTATCGTTACAATCCAATTATGCACAAAATAACTCTTAATTAATGTAAATTATCATACTGACGTTAGTTAAGGAACTTTTCACTATCAATAATGATTTAGATATGGTTTATGTCTTTACAAAAATAATTAGATATGTTAGCATATTAATGAGAAATGTGACATTTGAACGATATCTAGATTTATTTAACCATCATATGAAACCTATTTTCATCATTCCATGCATTATCATATCAGCGACCAAACTATGCATTTATAAAATTAGATGTAACAAATGTTCACATAAAATGAGTTAGGGTTTATTGTGCAAAAAGTTCCATTATAATTAATTGTTAATATTAAACACATTTAGCTTAACTCTTATTATTTCATATTAAATCTTATGATGTTCCAATGAACATATTCCTTGTTTGAGGGTTTGGTTAGGAAATCTACCCATTGGTACCTAACTCATCGAATTAAGGTTAGAGGGAAAGTTAGGTATGACTTATGTAGGCAGTAAAGTCAGATTGTTTGATGATCCACTTGAGTACCAAGGTTTATAGGAGAAATGATATTATTCGAACAACTATTATAGCCATTTACGACAGTTGTAAACAGTCCCATTGTAGGATGGAGAGCTATCCTATCACACTTATAGTTTCAAATCTACTCTAAGTCTTTTATGGCAAAATTGTGGCTTGCTCTGCTACATTTAGATGTTATGATACACTTCATATGGGTCTTACGGAACCCAAATTTGGGTCTTCATTTGTCTTTTTATGCTCATTTTACCATGCTAAGATAGCTAGATTGCATGCTTGATTCCTAATAAGTCTATATTTGAGTCATATGCACTTATGGAGTCTTTTTGCATGTTTCTTATGTGCTTGGGCTCTAGATGAATGAGGATGATGGAGATTGATCCAAGGACTTTACTAGCTATGGAGAGACACAAAGGACACTCAACATCACCTAACCTACCTCAAGTTTCTCTAGGTTTAAGATAAAGAATATGGCCTAATGGATTCAAGTGAAGAATACAAGCGCACTAGGAAGCCCTCAATATGAATGCGCTACAAAAAATGGTCATTCCAAGAAGCCCTAAAGTGTAACACATTGATAGAGTGAAGACGACCCCAAAATGATCATCCCAACATGCACAATGACCATGGAAAGAAATGTCCAAAATGACCGTTCTACTTTTCCATGACCGCTCTAGACGAGTCCCTTCTTCCCCCGGATCCCCTATCCAATTTTTCTACTCCATGGTCTTTCTACTCCATAACTTCCACCACTTTAAATTTCCCAGACTTCACCCCACTTTCTATACGAATAACCAAGTTAGTTCCATCCATAAATGACCATTCCACCCTTACCACAAAATGAATGTGGTGGGGCATAATGACCATATATCCCAAACCCTAAACCCATTTTGACATTGAATTCCCCAAACTAACCCTAATAGACGATATGTATACTTTTAGTGCGACTACCCTAGGTTGATTGACTATTACTAGATCATTGATTGCCTCTCTTAGATGCCACCTACCACTCCCCTTCCAATTCCACCTCCATTCCACCCAAAACCCTTAAGTTTCACCCATGTCCACATCCTAACCCTAATCCCTTTCATGCCATTCCATCTTGGGGAAGGATCTTGTTAATCCCACAACTAAAGATGAAGAATGAAGATTCTAGATCAACATTCATGGTTACTTCTTCTCTTTTTTATATTTCTTTAATCTTGTATAGATAAGCCCCTCTTGTGAGCTATTTGGGAGCTAAACATGAGATTGCAATGCCATGTGATTTGAGAATATTCATGTAAAACGTTGCACTTGGTTGAGAAGTGTTGTTTTCTTTCTTGTTCCATCTCCCTACCTCTCTCTCTCTCTCTTGATTTTGACTTTGGAACACCTAAGGTATAGAGAAAAGAGGGAAAAGAAGGTCTGGAGAGGGAAAAATACCCAAATCCCTTATGGAGCCTTGACTAGCTTCCCTTTCTACCATACTCTTCCTCTATTCTACTATTCCTACGTGGGATATCTAAATTACATAAGTGTAATTCTCCACTCATACATGGTAATTAGTAAACCTAGAGCTTTGTTATGAGGTAAAGGAGGTTAAAACCATCTCCTTACTCCCTATACCAACCCTTGCCACCAATTGAGGTTGGAGAGTAACTCATAGAAACCTATACTAGGACTTGACCCTTATTAGATTCATATACCCCCTAGTCAAATGAGTAGGTTGGATAAGTAGTGATTTAGGGACTAGTTCCCCAAATACCACCTATACCATCCATGACCAACTGGTAGGGTAACAACATCTAGTTAACACCTACACATGTTGTTTGGTTTAGTAGCACAATGATAGGATATGTTGATGAATATTACCCAATTTCATGGTTGAACTTCCTATATCCCCTAAACCCACTAGTCCCCTTAATTGAGAAAACTCCAAATTTGATGTTTTCTTGGTAGTTTTGTTTTCTCCTTGCTTAGTCTACCTGCTTATGAAAGTTAAATAGTCTTTTTCTAGGTTAACTTAGATCTTCATTGTGGTCATTTGTGTTTGTTTCCTTTATCAATTGCTCGATCTAGCTCTTGCTTTCCTAGATATCCTAATTGATAATTTCTAGTGTAAAGTAGTTGATTTCTTTTGCTCAGTTAGCTATACATCGCTTCCTTTTATTGGTTAGCTTTGGTTTTAATTTACTTCCAATCTCACCTTTCCATAGTTGCATGTATAATAGATTAATCTACCCAAAATCAAGTTTTAAACCTTGAAAACTCTAGCTTCGTATCTCGTAACCTAGGGAACCACTTAGTTCTAGTGTTTAGAACTATCCATGTGGATTTGACATCGATTTGCCCATTCTAATACATTCCCAAGCATGTGTACTTGTAGATCTATTGTATCAGAGTGTGTGAATTGGGTAAATATAGTAATACCATTGTCTTCCTGTGTCACTGTCCATGTTAGAATAAAAGGAATCAGAGTCTAATGTCCGGATTCATGATTTACTACTTATATTTATTACTAGTATACTTGCCGTATTGTATGAAATACATTTTGAATTTCCATTTTGTATTCTCCTACATGTAACTCAACTAGGTAAATATCCACATAAGCCAATAGCCCATAGTCCACTAACATATTGTTTATGTACATGTTCATATGATAAGAAGTACTAGAATAAAGCTACTAGCATGAGTAGTCTATAGAGGAGTTTGGAGAGGAGTAGCTAGATTAATATATTATGAGAGGAGTAGTGAGATTGATATAATATCCCTTATTCTTCCTTTAGTCTTGAGGATGTGAGAGTGAGGATGGGGGGAAATTTGTATAAGCATGTACATGATGTATATAATTGTTAGAAATAGATTTTCTACTATTCTCAGTTATGTTGTGTTAAAGTCACACTCAATTGTAAACAATTTACTCTTAGGTTAAACAAATGTTCTTTAGTAAGTTCACAAGATGTTTTACTAGTTTTATATAATTTTTGAAATAATAAAATTAAGATTGATTTTTACTTAGTGATTAAAAGTGGTTGGTTAGTCAAGGCTTGCACTTGACGGACTTAAACACTAATTAGTGATTTTAGATTGCATCAAAAGTGGATTTCCTATTATACCACATCAATAGAAGAAAAATTAAAGAATTTACATTTGCTACGTCCTACTCCTCTACGCTCATGCTCCTAGTGTGCTTGCTGCTCACATGCTGTTTTGTCGTATTACATTTGTTCCTAACTTAGTGCTCGTTTGGTTGAGATGAAAAAGAATTCATGCAACACCAACTTTAGAAGTTTTCAGACCATCTACATTTGGTTGGGTGGAACTCCAACCCATCTTAGGAAAACAAATTACATCTTCTAATATGCTTATGCGTAAATATAAACCTGCTGCAAATGAAATGCACTCCATCTGGGTGCAGTTCATTTTCCTCGAGATGCCAACTATGTTTGACTTATATGTATGCATGAAAAGAAGAAGTATTGCTAGGAGAATGCAGATACTAGTGACGTGGAGGCTAAAGCATGTGATATCTTCACAACACGAATTGCTTTCTATACCAAACAAAACAAAACATCTTTTAGTTGATTTGCAGTAAACCAAACAAAAAAATTGTGGTTTCAATTCTTCACTTTTGTTTTCATATTTTCAATTTACAAGTAGGGTTGGCTTTAATTTCAACCAAGCTACCCCTTAGTCTTCATTTATCCCTAGATTAGTTCTTTCTCTTCCCTATATGCGATGATGCCTCCTAACTACGTACGCCAGCTCTTGACATCCCTTGCATCCGTTAGTAGATATGAATCATTATTCTTTTTTGATAAGTATACAACGAGTAACTATTGGTTGCTATATTGTCTATGTATAATGACGATATTTGTCAACAAGCGTTGTTTATGGTTAATGACACGAGCATTGTTTTTCTTATTAAGATATGATTATGAGATTACTTTGTCTAGTAATTGCGAGCTAAGTCAACATATGTTGTTATAAAGATATGTACATATTTTGGAAAGTCATCGCAGTACATTTTTTTAATATTTTTATCTGGCCAAAAAACCAAAATGGCACGCTTGGCCATTTTGATTCCCAAAATAGTACGTTCTTGAACTTAATTCCCAAAATGGCACATTTGGGAGCAATGCGTCCCGTCGCGAGATGCATTTCTCGGTCACAGAGCAATGCATCACAGCTTGAGACGTATTGGTCCCACAGTAGGGAAATGTGTCCCAAGTCAAGAGCAATGCGTCTCAGGACAGGTCACATTGGTCCCACTGTAGAGTAATGCGTCCTAAAGCGGGACGCATTACCCCAATGCATCTCTCCCCGAGATGGCCCAACAACTCTTTGGTGCTACATGGACAATGTGTCTCCTCTGGGGACACATTGCTCCCACGAAACACTCGACCGTTGTCACCCAACAACTATGTTGCCGTTGGGGGGCCGCGACGCGGTGTCACGTGGGGGAAATACGTCCCCAACGGAGACGCATTACTCTCCTATATAAAGGAGACGAGACCAGTCCCCCAAACTCACACCATTCCTCAACTTCTTCTCTACTCCCATTGCTCTAGAGTTCCTTGCTCGGATTTCTATTGCTTGGAGGTGATTTTGGGCAATCTTGAAGCTGATTTCGGGCTATCTTGGAGCTATATTCTTCTTCTCTTCTTCTTTCACTGTCTGGCCGGGATTCTGCTTCTCTTCTTTCTCTTCTCGGGTATTCTGATTGACAAGGGAGATCTCACCATTTGAGGTATTTTTTCTACTATATTTTTAGATTAAAAAATTTGGACCTAAAATTACTATGCAATATTAAAAATAAAATAATTGTATTGCTACTATTTAATTCCACATTACTAAAATAATGTTCTAGAAAATGACACTTGAAGGTTAATTACTTCTCAAAAAATTATAGTTCCAAATTCCAAAATTATTGTTCTAGAATGTTAATGTTATAGAAAAAATATCATTCCAAATTTATTTCCAAATTCAAAATTATTATTCCAAAATCTTAACTACTCTTCTAAAAATGATGTCAATGTTCTAAAATATTAATTCATGCTCTAAAATATTAATTCATGTTCTACGATATTAGTTATTGTTCCAAAGTTAATTTACTGTTCTAAAATCCGAATTACTATTTTACAATGATAGGAACATGGCATCTAGTTCACATTCATGAATTGTCAAGTTTCGATATGATGGTCAATTTCTCTCTGATGGGTCTTATTCTAGTCGATCTGTTAGACCCATAAATATTTCACTTATCAATACCCTATCTGAACTCAAATCATATATCCATACAATACTTGACATCAATCCCAACCACTTCTCTATCAATATATCCTATCTTTTCCCTGGAGAAGATAATATGCTCATACAAGTTGATGATGATGATGCATACAGAACCTTGTTCTCACTTTCATTTGATGCCTATATTGACGTGTTTCTTGAAAAAACATCTTTCCACCAACATTCTAGTTTCATGAGTCTATTGAATCAATTTCAATCCCAACCATGTAACAGTAATGTAACTGCTGAATGGAATCAACCACTTGAATTCTCTCAAAATCCTACTATTGAGAATATTGGTCTTGAGGTTGAGGAGGGAGAACAAAATATTGAATAAGAAGGTGATGATAATAGTGATCATGAAGGTGATAATGATAGTGATCATGAAGGTGATAATAATAGTGATCATGATAGTGAGTCATTGACTAAAATTGATGATGGTCATGAACATCTATTCCCTGACTCTATTACATCATTGAGTTATGTTCAATCCATATTTGATAAACAATGGCCCCAACATGAACACATTGATACCAACTATGAATCTTTTCAAGATGAAGAATGGGTGGAAGATTTTTGTCAAGAATTCGGTCTCAATTACAACCCTTCCAGCACTGAAATATATGAGGGTGCTTTATTTGCATCTAAAGTTGTAATGATTGAGACGATCCAAAAATGGTCAGTACAAAACAATGTCCAATATCATACACAATGCTCAAATAATCATCATCTTATATTTGTTTGTATCCATGACCAATGATGTCCTTGGAGGTTGACCGCTTGCCAGTCCAAAAGAGCATGTGGCATGTGGAAGGTAAAATGTTATAGTACAAGCCACAATTGTCAACTAACTATTCTAGATCAGGACCATCGCCATGTCACATCATCTTATATTGCTCGTATGATAATGCCAATCCTAGTATCATGATTGGATATGTCCACACAAGAAATTTGTGACAAGGTAAATGTTGAACTAAACCTCCATATATCTTACAAGAAGGCATTTCTAGCGAGGAGGAGGGTTGTTTGTAAAATATTTGGAGACTGAGAATCATCATATCATAATTTGTTGTCGTTCTTGATTTCTCTATCACAATATATTCTAAGAACTATATATTCCCACATTGTGGATGATTATACCCTTCAAACTGAATGCACTTGTAGATTCAAGCGGGTGTTCTAGGCATTTGGTCCAGCTGTGAGGGGTTGGGCCTATTGCAGGCTTGTTCTTACTGCTGATGGCACATTTCTAACAGGAAAATATTCTGGCACACTTCTCATTGCATGTGACATAGATGCTGATAATGGTCTATTTCCACTTGCTTTTGTTGTTGTCGAGGCAGAAAATAAGGACTCATGGGAGTAGTTCTTTGGTTCTCTACAAACTTGTATTCCAATCATTCCACACCGTACATATCTGTGTATTATTTTTTATTGAATGAGTGACATTTTTCCAGCACTTAAGTCAAAATTTGACTGGGCTCAACATCGTTATTGTCTTCGACATCTTTGTGAGAACTTCCATAAGAAGTTCAAGTCATAGGAGTTAAATGAAATTTTGTGGAAGGTGGGATCCACAACTGATAAACTTGAATTTGATCATCTAATGGCTGATATAGAAACCATAGAATAAGCTGCTAAGGAGTATTTGATAGCCCAAAATCCAGTACAATGGTCTCTCACATATGACAGAGGTTACATGTATGGTTTATTGTCTAGCAATCATGTTGAAGGGTTAAATGGAGTCTTAAAAGGTGTTAGGGGTTTACCAATACAGGCACTAATTGTTAGCACATATTATCACTCTATTACAATGTGGTTGGAGAGGCATGATGAAGCATATGGTTGTGCACAATAGGGACATAAATGGCCCTTTAGGTTTCATAATAAGCTTTTTAATGTATCATAGGATGCAGAAAAACTAAGAGTAAAAATCCGCGTGAACAATGATGAATGGATTGTTGATGACATGGAAGGACATAGATTTCAAGTCATAGTGCTTCCAAATGGTGCAAGTGAATGCAGTTGTGGTTTTCCACAACAATGGCATTTTCCATGTTCTCATGTTTTGGTTGCTGCAAGATCTGTCAATTATGATACTGATGGACTTGTGAGCCCATATTTCACAAATGATGCTTATTTGAACACATACAAAACTAAATTTTGTGGTATTCCCGACAAGAGATATTGGCCTCAATTTGATGAAAGTTGAGGTATTTATCCCTTATTACCCCCAAGGAAATGAAGGCACGCTGGAAGACCAAAGAAAAAAAGAAGGCCTTCAACTATGGATGTTGATCCAAATCAATATACATATCATTGTCATAAGTGTGGTAGAAGGGGCCATAATAGACGCACTTGTCCTAATGTAATATGATGTATGGTCATGTAATGTTTCAATTTCAGTTTGTTCAAGTCATGTAATGTTTGCAATTTCAATTTACTCAAGTCATGTAATGTTTGTAATTTCAATTTGTTCAAGTCATGTACTATTTGCAATTTTAGTTTGTTCAAGTCATGTAATGTTTGTAATTTCAATTTACTCAAGTCATGTAATGTTTGCAATTTCACTTTGTTCAAATCATGACTATTTGCAATTTCAGTTTGTTCAAGTCATGTATTGTTTGCAATTTCAATTTAATGTAATATTTGCACTTTTCATTTAATGTAATATTTTCACTTTTTATAGATATGGCTCCTAGATAAACATCCTTCTGAATCTCCCGACACCACTTCATGTTGTCATAGTGGCATATTATTGACCCAGGTGTTTTGGAAAACATTTCTTTGGCTGGTTTTGGCCTTGTTCATAAGCTACAACCTATCCACCTTGATCCCAATTTAATCACTACCTTAGTTAACTGTTGGGACAACTCTAGCAATACTTTTAGGTTTTTCTCTTTTGAGATGAATGTAACCCTTCAGGATGTTACAGTTCTTTTAGGGCTTAGGATTGATGGCCCACCAGTTATAGCTTCATATCCTTTAGGCATAGATGAGGATTAATTTTCTTCATAGTCTCATCTTTGTGAGAGTTTCTTAGGAGATGCACCAGATGGGATGTCTAAGGGGCATATCTCCTTGATATGGTTGCATGAGACCTTTAGTGGGATGGATCTCGCCTTGGGAGATGAAGAAGAACAAAGACAAATGAGGATATGGTATACTAGATCATATCTCCTATACTTTTTAGGTAGTTACCTTATTCCAGATAGTATCAGGGACAGAGTTCATGTACGATACCTTCTGCTTGTGTCTAACTTTGTAAGTTATAGCACTCTATCTTGGGGTGATGCAACTCTAGCATACTTGTATAGGGAGTTGTACAAGGATACCACCCGTTTTAGAAAATTGCCCACCTGTCTGGTTGTGTATGTCTACTGCAGATGTGGTGTTGGGAGAGGTTAGGAATTGGATGCCCAAGTTCACTAGTTATGAACTGGGGGAGTGGCCAGAAGATGTTCCCTTGGGTTACAGGTAAATATTTACACAATTTATTTATACATTTATCCAAATATTTTTTAATGTTTATCTAAATTTAGTTTGTCAATTTAATAGGTGGCCTATATTTGTTTAAAGGAGTGATACTATGAGAGGATCGGTCTAGTTTTATGATTCAACATTTGACCAGATGTTGTCCTCTCAGGTATAACTTACTTACTTCTACTAACATGTTGTATGATATATGTTGTATTTTTTATGCAATTTACTCAGTTTTATATGATACATGTTGTATCTATTTGAATAACATATACAGTTAGCTCCTTACACTGCTAATATTCAAGAGAGACTTCCAACCTTGTGTCGAGAGGGTCGTGATATTTGGTTGGCACGAGTGCCTTTAGTGTGCTACATAGTAGTAGAGTGGCACTTCCTTGAAAGAGTACTTGGACAATTTAGATTTGTTCAAGTACAACCTACTCTGGAGTTGCCAGACCTTAGTAGGATATATGGGAGGGGCCATGCGACTGAGGACTGGTTGCATCATTATAAGTAGGAGGTGCAACTATGGAACAACAAACGTGAGAGCTCAGTTCCCCCTCCACCGATGGAGACAGTCTTCAGTCCACAGGTGCACTATGCATGGTATCATCCCCAGTACGTACTGCCCCCTCCAGCTCAGCCTCCGACCACATACTACCCACAAAGTTTTCGTCAACAATAATTTGTGAGTATCATTATTATTTCTTTTACAAACTGTCATTATTTATCTTTATTATTTGTAATATATGTAATTGGTCTTTATTATTTGTACATAATTTGTTTGAACAGGTGGAATCACATGTGCGGATCCGAGCGACTTTACAGCATGTCCCTACACATATCAAAGATGACATATATGGCATCCAGGGGACTTACTTTGACAGTATGCTCTCCCCTATGATCCCATACCCATTCATAACACATCCCCTGATCCCACTCCTACTCCTACTCCTACTCCTACTCCTATTCTTACTGCTCCTGAGCCCACTCCCACTTCTCAATTCATGGGATAGGGATCGACAGGCCCATACTATAGAGGAGTTGGTTCATTTTCTTCATT
This sequence comes from Alisma plantago-aquatica, assembly GCA_963693085.1. NCBI lineage: Eukaryota > Viridiplantae > Streptophyta > Magnoliopsida > Alismatales > Alismataceae > Alisma > Alisma plantago-aquatica. Next base: position 1,099,260,951 of record OY856409.1, on the reverse strand, counting down.
CATCACCCCACCTCTACCATCATCCTACTATAGAGTAGGTTCTTCTTCTGTTCCATACACTCCACTCCCACCACATGTTATTCATGAGACTCGACCACCATCCTCTGCCACATACTCACCATCTCCATTAGATTTCTCTGGATACACCCCTCTGATGCCTCACATCCTAGTTTTCAGAGACCCCTCACCCCACCTCTAGTTTATCCTTACTTCCCAGGCACTCGTCAGGCTATTTCTACACAGATGTCCCCAATTGAGGCATCTCTAGATGACTTCAGTACTCAGGAGCAAGATGTACATGGAGGTGGGTGAGGACGTCGTGGGCGTGGAGGACGTGCTTAGTTTTTCATATATTGTATTGTGTTGTATATATGCCTTTGTGAAGGCATTTATTTAGCTTATATGTGGATCTATCATATTATGATATCATATTGGTTCATTTTGGATCTATCATATTGTTATGTTGTGTATTATTTTCTCATCAAGTTGGTTCATGTTTTAACCTTGTTTTTAATTGATATCTCATTTTTTTATTAATTTCTTCTTATATAATCAATTAGGAACCAACTAGTGTTGGTTGCAATACCACTTCTATAATCCATATGCATGTATAGAGCTATTGAAATTAACAAATTTATAATAATTGGCTATATTATAGACATTCAAATAAAAATGAACAAATCGTAAATGTACAAATATATCGATATTGTTAATATACAAATCAATAAGCATGAAAGAATAATAATGAATGTAAAAAAATTGCAATGCGTCCTGCATGGGGACGTTTTACTCTAATGTGGCAGCAATACGTCCCCATGCAGGACGCATGGCTCTCTTGTGGGACCAATACATTACCGACGGAGATGTATTGCTCTGTCACAGAGAAATGCGTCCCGGCTGGCGACGCATTGGTCCCACAACATGGCAATGCGTCCCAGGTCAGGACGTATTGCTCTGTGAGAGAGCAATGTGTCTCGTGACAGGACACATTGGTATGTCGTAGAGCAGTGTGTCCTGAATTGGGACACATTGCCCTACTGTGGAACCAATGCGTCTCCAGCCAGGATGCATTGCTCTGCGACAGAGCAATATGTCTACATTGCGGATGTATTTCTCCCCAAATGTGCCATTTTAGGAATTAAGTTCAAGAACGTGCTATTCTGGGAATTAAAATGGCCAAAAGTGTCATTTTGGTTTTTTGGCCTTTTTATTTTATAGCATACCACATTGCACTTCACTAGAAAAACATAGCATTATAACATGCAATCATCAAAAGCAAGTCAGTAGACACTACCAAAAAACATAGTATAGGTGACATTCATCTAAAAGGTTACACATTTTAGGTGACATGATTGTACATTACTTATAATCTGTATAGACATGTGTGAAATAGATGACATACATTTTAACATTTTGAAAAGGTTACATACTTTAGGTTACATACATGTAAATCATCTATAATTCATATAATCCTATGTAATATAGATGACATATATTTTATCATACATGAAAGGGTTACACTGAATAGGTGACATACATTTGAATCACTTATGCTCTAATGGGGGTTTTCCATATAGGTGACATGTATAAGAGTCACATGTGATCTATAAGGAGGTATATATTTAGGTGACACACATGTGATAGACATGTCAGTCATCCAATATCTCCCAACCAATAATAAGCATCAACAAACTTCATGGGGATATATCAATACATTTATTGACAATTCATAAAGGAAGATATGTGAGAGAAATTGTTGTTGAGAGTCTTTCTAAGTAATCCAGATGGTCAATCATAGAGGGATATTGGCAAAAAAGATCTTCCCCCAAACTCATATATGTCTCTTTTGTGAACATTCTAATGCTAATGGGCATTTTTCTTGCGAGGTAAATTGCTCCTTGACAGTGGCTTGCTTAGACCACCCACCCTCAATAACAATTGCTGCAAAAGAGTGCTTGCTATCAAAAGCACTCGAACGACCTTGATCCCATCATCCCCAAACTCATACACATCTCTTTTATCAATAGTTAAGAGGATAATACATATATACATGTCTCAAATCTAAGCATTTTTAAGGACTTGCTATGAGAGGACACTATCATGATATGGCCCCTAGCTCCACCTAGAAGCATTTTCATAGACTTTCTACCGACGCACATTGTTATGATATGGACCATGGTTCCTCATTAATACATTTTGGGAGATTTCTATGAGTGGACAGTCTCATGATATGGGCCCAGTCTCCTCACAAATGTATTTTTTGGAACTTGTTGTGAGAGGACACTATCAAGATATGGGCCACAAGTCCTCAAAGCTGCATTTCAAGGAATTTGTTGTGAGTGAACATTATCATGGTATGGTTCATGGATCCTCCCAAATGCATTTTCATGGGGATATATTATTACATTTATTTGACAACTTATAAAGGTGATGTGTGAGAGAAAATGTTGTTGAGAGTCATTCTAAGTGATTGATAAAGGGATATTGGTATGAAAATAGTCACCAAACTCATACATGTCTCTTTGTTGATCATTCTAAAGCCAATGAGCCTTTGTCTTACGAGGCAAATTTCTCCTTAGAAACATCTTACATAGACCTCCCAACCCCAGCAACAATTCCTGTAAATGGAAGATAGCTTCCATAAGCACCCAATCTGTAACACCCCATCCACAACAAAACACGATTACAAGCTAACCAACAGATTATCGAAAAACAGGGGAAATTAAAACCGATTCACGACAAGCACCACAAGATGAAACATATAATATCTGAGCCAACACTTTTCATTTCATAGCATATTTCCAAGGTGCTACAACATAATTTCCCATCATTTCGTTACATGAAATATCTGTTTGCCATGATGATTTACATCAAGATACATACCGAGAACCGTACATTGATCTTTGTATAAGAAACATCAAAAAGCTCTCCCGAAGACCTGAGTGTATAGGGATGACACATAGGACTCTATTGCTAGATACTATCTATCCCCACCGGATATGATACCTCTGCATATCACCCGTAGCCACATGATCTTCATCTCGTCAGGCATGTCCACCTAAAAAGGGTTATTAACTAGCGGGGTGAGACACACAGTCCCAAAGAGAAACATGACCCTCTACCAACTTTATTATGATCACATATAACTGGTATAAGCAGCTTATAAGAGCAGTATACCGAGCATGGCTAATCTTACCAACAATCTTACCAAGATATTCATGAGGCCTATAACCAAGTACTCCTTATGGAACATGATTGACAAGATAAGCTTTATAAGAACTCATCACATTATATAAGGTTCATATGATAAACTGTAGATTATAACTAGATCAACTTGTACAAACAAGGCCTCAACCAATGTTCCATATTTGCCCTAAGCAAGATGCTATACGGCTTCATTATGAATTATTATGCCCTGAGGAAGTGAGCCGTACCGCTCAAATCCAACCTTCGGTTGCGAAACCCAAGTCAGTGCCATACAAGGTCAATGAACGAGCCGGACTTCACGACCTCCCACCTCATGGTCAGTGCACGAGCTCAACACAAGCAGGACTGCAGTCTCATGCTTAAGTGGCCTCAGCCACAGGGTCATCTCCCATAGGCTACCCTTTCTCTAGCCTGCCTTGGTACAGGTCTCGGCGCTAGTATATCTGAGCCACGGGCCAGTTCACCGTGCTCCCTGAGCCATGAACGCATTCATGCTCTATCACACTGAGCCATGGGCCTGTTCACCATGCTCTTATACACATCTTGAGTCTACAACCGAAGTTGCACTCTAACCTCCTCATTTCTGGCTAGGAGAAACCACACATATTCAATAATATGTGCTTCCAGGTTAACCCACAGGAGAACCTGTTTCACCATCACCAACTACTGACGATGATGGATCTATGGCCAGGGCAAACTACATGAGAGATTCATCTATAATTAGTTAATGTATTTTAAGTATATTGTTGGGGCAATCAAGTTGTATTAAGCAACCATATATAAAACATGAACAACATTAGATTCATTACATTGGTGTTATATTGCTACTGCTATTTCCATTTCCCTTAACAATCATCACATTGCCATGGGATATAAATCCCTCACATCATCTCATAGTGCTACTGCCTCTCAAGGCTTCATCATTTCACATCATCATGGGATATCAATCCCTGAGTTCATCATATTACACCAGTGCCTCTCAAGGCATCATCAACATCATTAGGGAATATCGAACCCTCATGTCATCACTAGAGGATCACACCTCAACATGCATTTCTCATCATATTGGTGATATATGTTATCTCATCAACATTATTACTTGGATATTGCACATATATCAAGTGCTATACAAAGCACATAAGCATATAATCACCATAGCTCTTACTTGGCTATGAATTCAATACACGTGCATGGTTATCTTGCATAAGAAAGAGATAACTGGATCACCAAACATAGAACATAGATCCTTTAGAGAACATATTATGATTATCATGCTATCAAGGATTTAAGTGCACAGTGATTGGAACAACATCCATGTTCATAGCTGTGATTGTAGTTAATTTATATTATTGTTATCAAACTGTGAGCATCCATAATGCCCCATATCTCATGAACATATCTTTGATTATCATGTCATCAAGATTAAGGTTTATAGCATTGGAATATTATTCCATCATTATGAACATATGCAGATTAATGTCATAACCGGCGTATAAATCAATACATACTACTGTTACCACATTATGGGTATCCCATCATACCCAATATCTTAAATCATATGTGTATCATCCCTAAGGATTAACTTTAAGTATCATACACCATGATCCACCATCAAACATTATCAAAGGTTCACCTATCATAGGTAACCACCATACTAAGGTTTACCGTCTGTTCCTCATACCTCATACCTCATCATCAAGACCACTGATATGGCCCCAAGGTAACAAGACAAGCATATTAACATCTAAGGCTCAAGATAGCACTTAGGGTTATCGGGTTAGGCACAACCCTCACTAAAGGTTTCGCCTACCCTCACCAAAAGCATATAGCGACCAAACAATCTCTCACTAAAAGGGAGTATCGGATAGAGTACCAATTCTCACCCAAGATTGTCGGCTACAAGCATTTCATACATTCATGCACAAAGGGGGCATCATGCAACTAGGGCTATAACATGTATCATGCATCCACATGCAGGGTGGTATCGGGAAACCAGGCGTTGTGTAGCACATGGGCGCCATCTATCATCCAAAACCCTACTTCCCATTAGGGTTAGGGTTTCATACTGAGCAACCCTCAACTTTGTACCACCTAAGGCCATATCGGCTAAGATCATGGTGCCCAACAAGCACACCTACTTGGTTAACACATCAAGATACTCAAGGGGCTCTCATAACACCCAAGGTACACTACTTCCACGCTGCCATGATGCCCATGGTACCCTATCGTCTAAGGTACTATCAAGCTAAACACATGTACCAGCCAAACCTCAACCCTAGGACCATCCACGCTATCAAGCACGAACTCATGTTGGGTAATCATCCAAGAGAGAGACCATGTGACGGGCAAGGCATATCGGCCAAGGTAACATATCTCCTTGTGGGGTATCGGCCACACACTCAGCCCTGATGTCACCCAAACCATGCATACCTACACACATAAAGTTCTAGGGTTGATGATATCAGGTAGCATATCAAGGGATCATCCATATCGTCCATCCTCATATCCTTGTCGCTCATGGAGCACCATATTGGGCACCCAACATATCGCCCAAGGAATCATCACAATAAGAGTACCCCTATCAGTCAGCTTAGGGTTAGGGCAACTCTATCACTCAAGGCTCCATGTCGTCCATGGGCAGGGTGACCACAAAGGCACTATGTCGGGAAACTCGCTTAGAGAGTGTCGTGCAAGCACAAACCTCATGCCTGACACAAAAGCCCCTCAACCACGCTCATATCGGTCAGGGAGACAACCATGGTATCGCCCACCTAGGGTTTCATCATTCTAGGCTCAAGACTTATCCATATCGCCCAACAATACTACCATGGCAACATAACGTTCAAGGCAAACCCTAGATGAGGAGGTATTGTTCAGGGCACCAAAAAGGTGTATTGTGCAAGGGCACAAGGACCATACCAAGTTGGTCATCTTTCAACTCAATACCAGGTCATGCAACAAAGGGTAGATCATCTATGTCACCCAGGACAACCCTATCGCCCAAGCTAGGGTTGAAGCTCCATATCGTCCAAGACACTAGAGTTAGGGTTTTATGTCAGCCAACCGCCATATCACCTACCATCATCGTCTTGGGTAGATGTACATATCAGTCACAAGGTCAATGAAATGTTCACTTATCATATCACCCAAGGATCAATTCTAGAAGAGGGTATCAGGCAACAACCTTAAGGAGAAACCATGTAGAACATATATCGGCCAAGGGACCAACTAGGTGTCCACCGACCATATCATCTAAACCTTAACCCTAGGATAGGAAAGAGGTATCGGTCACCACATAATAGCTCCCCAACATCTAGTCCATAGGCTCACATTTCAAGTCCAAAGGAGAGAAAGGGGTATTTCCACAAACCATCAACTAAAGCATAACTCATTAAACAAGGTACTGTATCGGGCAAAGCATAGTTGTATCAGTTAAAGCCCCATATCGGGCTAGTCATCTTCAACCTCTAGCCATCCATTACCATATTGCATAAGGAAAACAAGCTAAAGGCAGTAATAAAACGTAGCATTCCCATTAGATAAGATTCCAAGTTCCATATATACATCTATCATGGAGAAAGGTAATGATTTAAGTACAAGAACCATTATATACATATATGGAGAGTGTGCATAATAGAGATGGTTAAGAGTTATGTAACCCACCTTAAGAGGATTTCCATGAAAGGCATCAAGATTCTTGGTCCAAGTAGCAAACACACGTTCCTATCCAAGAACATCACCCATCCAAAGCTCCAAACATGCCTTCGACACCATCATCATCACCTCAAGAAACAAAGGAAGAAGAAGAAGAAGAAACCATGGTTATGTATAGCTCAAGAAGAAGAAAGGAGGGGAGATAAGCACGACCTTTCTTACTCTTATCAAGGGCCTATCCATGACCGAGAGGGGAAGAGGAAGGTGGAGAAGAAAGCACAAGGAAAAACTAACAAAGAAGCATGACTCACCAAGGTCGGATCTTTAGCAAGGAGTTTCCATGGCCAAGGAGCTTGCCCCTCCATGCTCCATGGGAGTCTTCCTTAGATCCCAAAGATCCCATGCTCGTCCCATACAGGTAGGGGAAGGAAGGTGGCCGAAAAGGATTGCTTGGCTAAGGAGGAAGGGAGTTATATACACCAAGGAAGAGAGAGGTAGCAAGGGAGAGGTGTCGTAACCACATAAACCAAGGTGCCACTTGCTCTAGCTAATAACGCCACTTGTTTCCAACCTAGAAGATCATGCATGGCCTGGTGATACACTCTAGGATGTGTATCATGCATCTGGGAAACTTCCATGGCCGACACACCTCTCTTGGGCGACACACCTTCAAGCCTTAGCTGATACACTAAAGGACAAGGTGGCCTATGTGACACATATGTGATATAAAGACCATATAGATATGTCACTCCTCATCTATCAACCAAACAAGGCACACCTACCTCCATCCACGTTCTAGATGATGCAAAACATAAGGGAGGTGACTCTAGAGCTGATAAATTGCATATTGACCCTCCACTTTGGGTAATTTGCAATTTACACCAAAACTAGCACATAAAGCATAAACATCAACCAACCAAGCTCAAACTTGAAACATAGGTCCTCCACAAGGTGCCCCACAACATCATTCTCTATCTAATGATGCAAGAGAACTAAAGGCATGCTTTACATGTAACATATTGCAATATAACCCCTTACTTTGGGTAAATTGCACTTTGGTCCATAATAAGAAAACATTACTCAAACATCATCCAAACGGGACCAAACTGAAAACATGAGCTTTTCACATGATAACAAAACATCTAGAGAGATTAGATTAAGGTTATAAGCACATTTAATAAGAAAACCAAAGAGGGTTAGCCCAAAACCTGGGTCAGGGTCCTTATACAATCAACCAAGCTTCAATTGTCCCCAAACTCATAGATGTCCATTTATGAATAACTAAGAGGACAATACATATGTACATGTCTCAAGGAGACAATTGCATAACATAGGCCCTAGACCCTCCTCAAAGCATTTTAATGGACTTGTCTAAGAGGACATTGTCATGTTATGGGTCGTAGCTCTCGCACATGAATTTTGGGGGACTTTTATGAGAGGATGCTCATGATATGGGTCTGGATACTCAGAAATGCAGTTTCAAGGACTTGTTGTGAGAGACCACTATCATGATATGGGCCCAAGATCCTTAGAAATGCATGTCAAGGGACTTGTTGTGAGATGATACTATCATGATATGGGCCCAAGATCCTCACAAATGCATTTCAAGGGACTTGTTGTGAGATGATATTGTCATGATATGGGCCATGGGTCCTCCTAAATGCATTCATGGACATTATAAATATATGGGCCCTGACACCTCCTTAATGCATTTGAAGGGACTTGTTGTGAAAGGACACTATAATGATATGGGTCGTGGCACCTCCCAAATGCATTTTTAGGGACACGATGTGAGATAACATTTGTCATAATATGGGCCTTGACACCTACCAAATGCATTTTCATGGACTTGTTATAAGAGGATGTTCTCATGATATGAGACTTGACACCTCCCAAATGTATTTTTAAGGACATACTATGTGATGACATTGTCATCATATGTGCCATGGCACCTCCCAAATGTATTTTAAGGACTTACTTTGACTCCTTGCTTTATCGTTGTTGTATCACATTCTATCACGGTCACGACATGAGTCGTGGAGACAGTCGTGATGTTGTATTGTGAGATATTGGTTGTGGCACCTCCCAAATGCATTTTTAGGGACTCGATGTGAGATAATATTTGTCTTAAAATTGGTCCTGACACCTCCCTAATGCATTTGAAGGGACATGTTGTGAAAGGACACTATCATGATATGGGTTGTTGGGTCTTGTTTTGGTCAAGATTGTTTTTTCTCTTGTATTTTCGGTCTAGAAAGAGGTGCACCATGTGCATTTGAGTTTTAGACAATTGGTGTTGTTTTGGTTGTGATGGTTGGCCTTGTTTCAGTCGTGATGGTCCATTCTGCTTCTGGATGTAACACTTCATTTTGGTTTGGTCGCGACACTACGTTTGATGCGGCCGCAACATTGTGCTATGAGGGTGGATCGTGACGTTGTATTGTGGGTTGGTCATGAAGCCTATTTGTAAAACTGGTCGTGACGCCTTGCTTTAACATTGTTGTATCACATTCTATCACGGTCACGACGTGTGTCGTGGAGACAGCCATGATGTTGTGTTGTGAGATATGGGTCATGACGCCTCCCAACTGCATTTTAGGGACTTGATGTGAGATAACATTTGTCTTGAAATGGGCCATGACACCTCCCAAATGCATTTTCATGGACTTGTTATGAGAGGACATTGTCATGATATGGGACCAGACACCTTCCAAATGCATTTTTGAGGACTTACTATGAGATAACATTATCATCATATGTGCCATGGCACCTCCCAAATGTATATTCAAGTACTTGGGATAGTTTTGGTTGTGATGGTTGGCCTTGTTTCAGTCGTGATGGTCCGTTTTGCTTCTGTACATGACACTTCATTTTGGTCTGGTCACGACACTACGTTTGATGCGGTCGCGACGTTGTGCTGTGAGGGTGGGTTGTGACGTTGTTTTGTGGGTTGTTCGCAAAGCCTATGTGTAACACTGGTTATGATGCCTTGCTTTAACATTGTTGTATCACATTCTATCACGATCACGACGTACGTCGTGGAGATAGTCATGATGTTGTGTTGTGAGATATGGGTTGTGGCACCTCCCAAATGCATTTTTAGGGACTTGATGTGAGATAACATTTGTCTTGAAATGGGCCCTGACACCTCTCAAATGCATTTGGAGGGACATGTTGTGAAAGGACACTATCATGATATGGGTTGTTGTGTCTTATTTTGGTCAAGATTTTCGTTTCTCTTATGGTGTGGGTCGAGAAAGATGTGCACCATTTGCATTTGAGGTTGAGATAGTTAGTGTTGTTTTGGTTGTGATGGTTGGCCTTGTTTCATCTGTGATGGTCCATTTTTCTTCTGGACGTGACACTTCATTTTGGTCTGGTCACGACACTACGTTTGATGTGGTCGCAACGTTGTACTATGAGGGTGGGTCGCAACATTATGTTGTAGGTTGGTCACGAAGTCAATGTGTAACACTGGTCGTGAGGCCTTGCTTTAACGTTGTTGTATCACATTCTATCACAGTCACGACGTGCGTCGTGGAGACAGTCGTGATGTTGTGTTGTGAGATATGGGTAGTGGCACGTCCCAAATGTATTTTTAGGGACTTGATGTGAGATAACATTTGTCTTGAAACAGGCCCTGACACCTCTCAAATGCATTTGAAGGGACATGTTGTGAAAGGAAACTATCATGATATGGGTCGTGGCACCTCCCAAATGCATTTTTAGGGACTTGATGTGAGATAACATTTGTATTGAAATGGGCCCTGACACCTCCCAAATGTATTTTCATGGACTTGTTATGAGAGGACGTTGTCATGATATGGCACCATACATCTTCTAAATGCATTTTTGAGGACTTACTATGAGATGACATTATCATAATATGTGACATGGCACCTCCCAAATGTATATTCACGGACTTGGGATGGTTTTGGTTGTGATGGTTGGCCTTGTTTCAGTCATGATGGCCCGTTCTGCTTCTGGATGTGACACTTTATTTTGGTCTGGTCACGACACTACATTTGATACGGTCATGACATTGTGCTATGAGGGTGGATCGTGATGTTGTATTGTGGGTTGGTCGCAAAGCCTATGTGTAACACTGGTTGTGACACCTTGCTTTAACGTTGTTGTATCACATTCTATTACAATCGCAATGTGCGTCGTGGAGACAGTCATGATGGTGCATTGTGAGATATGGGTTGTGGCACCTCCCAAATGCATTTTTAGGGACTTGATGTGAGGTGACATTTGTCTTGAAATGAGCCCTGAAACCTACCAAATGCATTTGTAGGGACATGTTGTGAAAGGACTCTATCATGATATGGGTCATGGAACCTCCCAAATGCATTTGTAGGGACTTGATGTGAGATAACATTTTTCTTGAAATGGGCCATGACACCTCCCAAATACATTTTCATGGACTTGTTGTGAGAGGATGTTGTCATGATATGGGGACCTGACACCTCCCAAATGCATTTTTAAGGACTTAGTGTGAGATGAAATTATCATCATATGTGCCATGGAACCTCCCAAATTTATTTTCAAGGACTTGGGATGGTTTTGGTTGTGATGGTTGGCCTTGTTTTAGTCATGATGGTCCATTCTACTTTTGGACGTGACACTCCATTTTGGTCTTGTCGCGACGTTGCGTTTGTTACGGTCATGACGTTGTGCTCTGAGGATGGGTCACAATCTTGTGTTGTGGGTTGGTTGTGAGATGACATTGTCATCATATGCGCCATGGCACCTCCCAAATGTATTTTTAAGGACTTGGCGTGAGAGGAAATTGTCATGATATGTGCCCAAACTTCACCCAAATGCATTTTTAGGGACTTATTATGAGAGGACATTGCCAATATATGAGCCATGTATCCTTCTTAATGCATTTGAAGGGACATGTTGTGAAAGGACACTATCACGATATGGGTCGTGGCACCTCCTAAATGCATTAGGAGGGACTTGTTCTGAGATGAAACTGTCATGATATGGCATACCAATCCTCTAATCTATGATTTTACTCACTTTTCATGAGAGGACACTGACATGGTTAGGGCCAAAGCTAATCCCTAGTGAAATATGGTGACTTGATGTGAGAGGACACCGCCATGATATGGGTTCCAAGTCTAACCAGAAGCATTTTTTCCAACTTGCTATGAGAGGACACTATCATGATATGGGCCCCGACTCCTCACAAATGCATTTCAGGGGACTTACTGTGAGAGAACATTGTCATGATATGTGCCATAGATCCTCACAAATGCATTTTTGGGGGCTTGCTATGAGAGAACGCTCTCATGATAAGAGCCCTTACTCCTTCCATATGTATAGGGACTTGAGTGAGATGACACTGTCACAATATTTTGTCCCAAATGTACCTTATAAGACTTACTGTGATATGACATTGTCATCATATGGGTCATGGCACCTCACAAATGCATTTTTAGGGACTCGATGTGAGAGAACATTATCATGATATGGGTCATTGCTCCTCACAAATGCATTTACATTGAGTTTTTGTGAGAGGACACTTTTGCATATGACATGGAAGGCCTCTACTTTGAGGATCAGCTTAGAATATAGTCCTTTGTGACAAAATTTATCTCACTTGTCCTGAGAAGACATTCACATGATGTGGGCTTAAACTCATGTTTAGTGATGTATTCTGAGAGGGAACTTCATTGTCTGGCATTCAATTCCCCTCCTCCCCATGTCCCCATGTTCTCCTCCCTAGGTCGCCTTGGCATACCAATCCTCTAATTTATGATTTCTCTCACTTTTCATGCGAGGACACTGACATGGTAAGGGCCTAAGCTAATCCCTAGTGAAATTTGGTGACTTGACATGAGAGGGTACTTCCTCAATCTACATGGAATACCCCTATGCTTTTGGTCATCTCAACATATAAAATCCTTTATTATGTAAATCATGTCACTTATCATGAGACAACAACCTCATGAGGATGGTCTAAGCTCATGCTCAATGGAGTTTTGGTAACTTGTTATGAGAGGTTGCTTCCTCATTCAACATGAAAGACCCCACCTCCCTAGGTCACCTTGGCATTCAAATAATTTGCAGTGTGATTTATCATGTGACATGGAACCCTTATCAATACTAGGGAGTTGCTATCAGAGGGCACTTCCATTATATCTATCATTTCTCTTGTTAAAAGCATTTCCATGGACTTTTTGTGAGAAGTCATTATTATGATGGGTCATGGTTCCTTGGAAGTGCATATACATGGACTTGCTGTGGAGGACTATGCCATGATATGGGTGTAGCACCGCTCTTGTCCTATCTTGAGGCCCTTTGCTCCCCTATATATGCCACTAGACATGGGTTAGGTAGATCAAAAGCGGGTCAAGGACGGTTGGGTGTTACCGGAGGTGGTATTGCAGCGAGCATAAAAAAAGCATCAAGATACATTGAATTCTAAAATCAAAGGCACGAGTAAGAAAAAGATATAAGTTGAGATAGAGAGCACTTACATGAAGAGAGATACATGTCCAGTCCATCACATCCTCCCCTCCACAAAGTCCATGGTGATGTTATTCCATTTCCTTTCAAGGATGGGTAGAGGCTGTAGAAAGCCCCAAGGTCTTTGGTGCTCTACCTTGATCTACTGACATGTAAGGCAGCTTGAAATTAATGAGGCTATATCAATCTTCATATGTCTCCATAAACATGAACATATAGATGTGACTGAGGTTTCTCCATAAGCTTCATCATCTATTGCAGACTAACACTACTAATGAAATGGGCTCCATATCCTCACAAATGACTTTTCAAGGAGTCAATGAAAAAGGGAACTGTTTGATATGGGCCACAACTCCATATAAATGTATTTAAATGGACTTGTTGTGAGAGGAAAATGTCATGATATGGGCCATGACTCCTACCATATGCATTTTTTGAGGACGTATGAATACATTTATTTGATAATTTATAAAGGTGATGTGTAAGAAAAATTCCTACCGTGAGTAAATCTAAGTCATTCTAAAAATAGTTCAGAAAGAAATATTGGAAAATTGCTCCTTGACAATGACTTACATCGACCACCCACCCCATCAACAACTGTTGCGAATGAGCAACGACTACCGTAAAAACTCAACTGACCATGCTCAGATCATTCCCAAACTCATACATGTATCCATCAAAGCATTGTAGGGATTTCCTCTGAGAGAACATTATCATGATATGGGCTCTAGCTCCTCCCAGAAGTATTTTTGTATACTTGTTGGGAAAGGACACTGTCATGATATTGGACCTGGATCCTTGCAAATATATTTTGACTTGGTAGTGGCTTGTGTAGACCACACACCCCAAGAAGAAATTTCTACAAATATGCGGTGTCATGGTTTAGCATCACAACGTCAGTTTCAACAGCAACAATGGATGACACAGTTGCTCACTATGTTGGTTTCTTTAATCATAGAAACTGGGGCTAGGACTTAGTCAATAGTTTCTGCGTCCACAAAAAATTGACGTTGTAGGCGCTTATCTCTAGTGGCACCCACTTAGGTTCCAGTAGAAAACTAACTTTATAAGTGTATTTTAACAACATTATAGGTGGTTTCTAGACTAGTGATGGCACTTGACATATGCATTTCTAGTGACTTCATGTGAGAGGAAATTTTCATGATATGGCCCATGGCTCCTCACAACTACATTTCCAAGGATTTGTTGTGAGAGGACAATCACATTATGTGGGATCGACTCCTCACAAATACATTTTCAATGAGTTTCTATGAGAGAACATTGTAATGATATGGGCCATGGCGAGTGCTGCAAGAGAAACAAGCAAGAACTTCAAGCCCCAGAGGTGATACATGTAGGCCCCATAAGAGAGTGTTGCAAGCCCAGCTAGAGAAAGCTGCAAGCCCTGTAAGGGAGTACTGCAAGACCTATAACGAGCATTGCAATTCCCACAAGAAATTTTTGCAAGCACTACATACAAGAGCTATCATCCCAACAAGCGAGAGCTAACCCAACTAGAGAATGTTGCAAGCCCTCAAATGAGTGTTACAAGTACCACAAACTAGAGCATTTTTTGGGACTTGTTGTGAGAGAACATTCTCATGATATGGGTCACAGTTCCTCACATATATATTTTCAAGAACTTGATGTGAGAGGACACTATTAGGATATGGGTCCCAACTCCTTGAATATGCATTTTGAGACACTTGTTGTGAGAGGACATTGTCATGATATGAGACTTGACTCCTCGTAGAAGCATTTTCAAGAACTTATTGTGAGAAGGAACTATCATGATATGGGCCTTAGATCCTCACAAATGGATTTTGGGGGACTTGTTGTGAGAGGACATTCTCATAAAATGGTCTATGACTCCTCAAAAATGAGTTTTTAGGGACTTACTGTGAGAAGACACTGTCACGATGTGGGTCACAACTCCTCACAAATGCATTTTGAGGAGGGCTTACAATCAAGTCGATTCAGATCGATCTCGACTCCACCCATCTAAGACAACAAAGATGTGGATTCCCTGAAGTCTTAATAACTCCATGATTCACAACTCAACAAGTTCACAAACTTTGGTAGTCATCTTGACCGGAATGAAGTGAGACGACTTCGTGAAGTAGTCAACTACGACCCATATAGCATCACTATCTTTCTTGATACTAGGTCAACCTACCACAAAGTGGATGATGATGTTCCATTCATGGATGGGTATAGGCTGTAGAAAGACCCCGATTCTTCAGAGTTCTACCATGATACATAGAGAATAAAATGCTTCCAGATGAACGTGACTATATCATTCTTCATATGTCTCCACCAAAAGTGCCTCTATAAGTCCTTGTACATTTTTTGTAGATCCTAAAGGGATAGTGCACTTGAACCCATGAGCTTCATGTAGAATGTTTACCCTATAAACTAGAATCTTGAGGAATCCACATGCATTTCTTGTATCAAATGTTTGTCATGTAAAGCATATCCACAAGGTTTTATACAAAGGGCCCAAATTTTGCTAATTCAAAGAATGATAACTATATATCTAATGTTATCATATGTCATGGATCCTCCAAGGTCACGTTGGCATACTCATCCTCCATTATGCAATACCTCTGACTCATCATGAGAGGGCACTCACATGATGAGGGCCTAAGCTAACTCCATTGTAATCTTTTGAGATATTTCAATTTGTACTATGAAAATCTCAATGTGATTGACTTATATAGACTAAGTTACATAACTTCTCATAGACTAGCAAAGTAGTGAAGATATGTAATAGAGACAGATTGGCAAATCTAAGTATACAATGATTAATTTGAAAGTCAAACCAGTTGGGTAGAACTTTGACAATCCTCATTTAAAAAGTTATTAGCTTGTCAGGGACCCAAGTGTAAAATCTGCAACACACTTAGCTTGCTGGGAGACAATATGAATCAATATCTCCCATTTTAAAAAAAAGCTGTCCTAGATCACGGGGATGTAAATATGATATAATGAAACTAAATTCAGGGCACACAAAATTTCAAGTAACCCCAACCAAACCCCAACGATTGGTCAATCCCCTCTATTTCCCCCACTCGCACACGATGCACCAGTCACTCCTCTATCTATCTTCCTCGAATCCTCACCTTCCAACCCCCGCCCCTCTTCCGCATGCTCATCTTTGCTCACATCCTTTTTACGGGCGAGTCATGTGATCAGGAAAACTAGTCCAATTGATCTACTCCGTCCGACAAATTGTATGTGGAGATCCCCGAGGAAGTCTGTGGGAGGTTCGGGGAACCTTTGGGAAAGATGCAATCCATCTGTCATCCCCAGAACTAAACCACCATCATTTGACAGTGGACATCGCTGCCGCTGGTGCATCTCCCATGTAAGCGACAGTGGATTCCTTTGTTCTTTTCATTAATCACACCTCTAAACCTCTCTGTGTCTATATAATCTAATCCCGTAGTTTCCTTATTACCTTGTGGTGGTGCTGACAAAGATCACGTGCTCGATGAAATGCCTTCTGGTTCTTATGTGCCTTTGAGTCACAGAGATGATATGTGACCCCTGCTACGACTCTTTTTGGTTTACATTAATCTCTTGTAGCCTAGATGCTTCTGGAAGGTGGCAATGGGTGATTGATCAGAATGCCAAAAGGGTCCAGATCCGAGCTTCTATTGCAACGACCATACAATATGGGGATCTAGACGTTGGTCGATGCTGGATGTGAAAAGCAGGATGACACCACTCAAGCCAAGCTTAAGACTCTGCAAAAAAGGTAAACAACAAATGTGTCACACTCATAAACCTCTCCCCCTTCAATAGTTATGGGTTCAAAATCCCATTTCACCACCTAGCACTATGTTCACCCTCTTTTTATAAAACTAAAAGACTCATCAAGAATGCTGCTCTAATATTCATGTTATTGCAATTCCTCAATAGAACGCACCTACAAGGCTAAAACACTGGCCTAGGCATCCTGGTAGATAAGAAAACTGCACTAGAATGCTATGCCTCTAGCATTCCATGACCTTTCCTAACTAGCTCTTACTCTTAGCAGTCCAAACAAATATGGATGATAGTCTTATAGTCAAAGCTGCACACAGTCAAAAAGTAATTTGATGTAAATTTGCTTCTTACTCCCTGGTATGAGATATTTTTATCCCTTTTTTTATCATTAAGCGTGCTCCTTCTATTACTATTAGAATCAATTACAGCATATACAAGTGGGTATCTTGTTTAGAACAAAGGAAACAAGACGTAAATATCTATACATAATTTTTCTTTTGTAAGCAAATGAATTCTATGTAAGCTCTTTGCCAGACAGCCTTAGGATCTACAAGTACTTCTTTGAAGATGGCACAGTTCCTGACCTGCCATATATGCTATAATACTATCAAGCACAATTGTTTATCTCTTTTATTACACTGATTCATAAAGTCATCAGTATCCTTTAGGGTTGGGCATGTCAAGCAGTTGACTCATTCCCAGGTCTTTTGAGAGTAGCTGCACTTCCATAGTAGATGTTCTTCATCTTTAGTCGAGCTTTTACAGAGGATACATCTAGAAGCCAGGTGTGTACCTCTGTGTTGGATCTCACATTTTGTAATTAGTTTCCTATGTAGCATTTTCCAGTCGAAAACTTTATACTTTGAGCTTCCATAGCCATTTGGCCCAAGGGATAATTGGGTTGTGCATTCTACACAGATCCCAGGCACCTTTCGGGCTGAAAACTTCTAGACCAAGGAAGTGGCACAGGTCCTTTTCACCCAGGTGGATAGATTTGTAGATGGCTGCCAGTTTATCGACCCCTCTATTTTGTGGGATGAGCCATTTTCCATTTTCAATCAAACGAATCAGCCTTTGGTTGTAGTCTAAACCATTTCTCAGTTTGAGACCACTTTCTCCTTCTAGTGACAAGTAGTTGCCATGAACCCATGGGTCCTTCCATAAGTAAATGGACTTACCATCACCAATACTAAATCTAACCAATTAGCAGACCAATTCCCTAAATCTCAAGAGGCTTCTCAACATCCAGCTATCATTGGCCTTCCCTTTGTATGACCAGAGTGAATCTTCTTTCAGGTATCTACTGTGAATCCATCTGACCCATAGGTTGGCTTTGCTATTTGCAATATCCCATATCAATCTTAGCATGCCAGCATCACACCATTCCTGCGTAGGCCTAATTCCCAAACCACCTTCCTCCTTCGGTTTGCAAATTCTGTCCCAAGCCAGGTTGTGATAGTGCTTTGTGCCATCATGGTCCCCCCATAGGAAAGCTCTGCAGAGATTATTGATCTCATTAATTGTTGCTTTAGGCAGTGGGAAGGACCCGGTCCATAATAGGTGGTATGAAGAGAGAGTAGAGATTATGAGTTCCAATCTCCCTGCCATCGACAATAGTTTTGTTTTCCACGAATCAAGCTTAGTTTTAATCTTATCAATCAATGGAGTGCACATGCATTTGGTGAGGCTACCAGTGAACAAAGGGAGACCCAAATATCACACTGGGAGATTATTGACTTCCACCCCCCAAAGTGTTGTTGATGTTTGTAGGAGCATCAGTGCTCAGGAGTAGTTGGCTCTTGGATGCATTGAGTTCAAGCCCTGAAATTTCCCTAAATCTCTCCATGCAGTCTTTGATTCCTTTGGCATCCGCCTCTATGGAATTAGCAAGAATAAGAAGGATATCTACAAATAGGAAGTGTGACACCTCCAAGTTTCCTGCCTTGAGTGGATAAAAATTCTTCTCATCCACGGCCTCCCTCAGCAATGAGGAAAGACCCTCCATACCAATGACGAACATGTATGTAGCCAAATGGTCTCCCTGTCTTATACCTCTAGTTGCTTGCAAAATTTATGTAGGAGCTCCATTCACTAAGATCTGAAAAGAGGAGGAGTAGAGACATTCTCTAACCCACCCACACTAGCATTGTGGGAATTCCATGTCTTTCATAATCTCAAGGATGTACTCCCTGTCAATTATAGCATATGCTTTGCTTAAGTCCACCTTTAGGCAAAGTTTCTTGACTTTTGGTTTATTGAAGTCATGCATCAATTCATTTGCGAGTAAGATAGCATCTGATATTTTCCTTCCTTTGACAAAGGTAGCTTGGTTTAAGCTGATGATGTCTGACATGATATCCTTGAGTCGATTTGCAAGGGTTTTTGTAATCACCTTGTATATGAAATTGCATAAGGAGATTGGTCTCCATTATGTAATTTTCTCTGGTTGTTTGACTTTAGGAATCAAAGTGATGAATGTCTTATTCATTTCTCTAAGCATCCTTCCTTTCATAAAGAAGTCTTTTATTGCTTTGCATATGTCTGTACCCACCACGTCCCAAGTTTTCTTGAAGAAATGGGCATTAATACCATCAGGTCCTGGCACTTTATCATCATTGTACTTAGGGATGAGCATCGGGTCGGGCCGGCCAGATCTGACCCGGGACCCATCCCGCATAACCTGGTCCAGACCCGAACTCGATTTATAATATGGGTGGGTCGGGCGTAAAATTTAAACCCATATTTTATTTGGGCCGGGTACAGGCTGAGGTAAACCCAGGCCCAAAAACCCGAGTGCCCAGATTAGATTTTATGTACATTATATATGTCTACATATATGTTTGTTAGAAACAAAAACATAAAAATTTCTTGATGGAATATTGAGTATGTATCCAACCAATGGCAACATGGATTATCTGTAATCAATCAACATGATTAGTGAGTTGATACTAGTATGATGACCATCATTGACATGGATAGACGTACTTGATTTCTTTGTTTTGATCTCACTGTGTCATTCAAATGGAACTTTTTCTTGTTTAACTATGTATATTTTAACAACTGAATAAAATATGGCATCCATACTTTGATTTACAAAGTATATACCACTTAGAAAATTCATGTCATTAGCTCATTAAAGAAAAAACAAAGAAGCAACTAGCTCAGTGCATAATAGATTCTTCTCTTGTTTTGCTCATATGCCCACATGTAGGAGACAAATGATCTTTTTCCCTTACAACACCCATTTCTTTGTATATACATATAAGATGAGGAAGCAAAAAGCCACAACATTGTAGATTCCACTATTTTTTTGAGTCTCATACATTCACATGTACGAGAAAATGATTTGTTTCTCTTTCAATATCCATTTCATTGGTGTAAGGGATCACACAACTAAGGTATACATATTACGCCTGCATAGATCTCAAAGTATATATATATTATTTTGAAGGTTGATCACAAAATATATATCATACTAGTTTAGTTTTCATGTTAGCTAGTAAGATCTAGCAAATTTTGGTATACTCATTCGATGTTATATGGATAAACCCGAACCCAGCCCGAAACCCAACATTCTTAATGGGTCGGGTATGGGATGACATTTTTCAATTTTATCTAGGCTCAAACCCGGCCCACAACCCACTTTAAAATGTGGGTTTGGGTTTGGGACATGCAAAACCCGGTATAACTCGGCCCAATGCTCATCCCTAATTGTACTTCATCACTAAATCATGGATCTCTTCATCAGTGACCCACTCACACATCCTCCTTTTTTAGTATTCACTGAGCTTAGCAAGCTTTGACCAATTATGCTTCGATCTGGACCTGGAAGAGCTATTAAACAGTTTCTCATATTGTAAGTAAAACTGATTTTTAATAGCTTCATCACCCTTGATAGTATTGTCATCAACAAGCATGGACTTAATTTGGTTTCTACTTCTCCTGGTCTTCAAAGAAGCATATAAGAACTTTGTGTTTGAATCCCCAAGCTTAAGCCATTGGATTCTAGATTTCTGTCGCATGATGGATTCTTCAGCGCTCCTTGCTTTGATTGCATCATCAACCTTTGACTTTGCAATCTCCCACAATAAGGTAGTCCCTGGGTCCGCATCTGACTTGAGTTGGGCTTCTAACGCCTCTTTTTCTCTATTTTTGGCTAAGTCTGAGATGTCACCAATTCTTTCCCAGTTCCAGTTCTGTAGGGCTCTTTTAGTAGCCTTCAGATTGCTGCACAGCCTGTACATCACGTTACCCTCAAATTCCATTGACCATGCTTTGATTACTGTATCCCTAAAACTAGGTGCATCTACCCAAGCATTAAAGTATCTAGTTGGCTACTTCTGTATCAGTTTAGTTTCATCCATGTGGAGGATTTGAATGAAGTGGTCACTGAATATGGTTGGTAGAATCTCCAGCCACATGTGCGGTAGCAATGTAAATGCTTGCATATGGCACAAAGTTCTATCAATTCTTCTCCTTGTCATCCCCCAACTGATGATTGTTCCAAGTATAGAATGGCCATTTCACAGGCATTTCAACAAGGTTGGTGTCGTTGATAGCTTGATTGAACTCTACCATAGACCTTGCTGATGGAACCGCTCTACCCAGCCTCTCAGTGTGGAATCTGACAGCATTAAAGTCCCCAAGTACGAATTAAGGGTTCTTAACTTGTGTACTAATGACTCTCAGGTCGTCCCACAAGAAGGATCTTCTAGCATCATCATTTTCTGCATAGACAATAGTAAACTCAAATGACCTATCATCAATTGTAAGTTTGAAATGGAGGTACTATCTATATTGGGCCAATGACTCAATTTTATACTCAGGATTCTCCCAAACAACAAGAATTCTAAGCTTATTGCAGCTTGCTGAGTTAGTAATCCAATGGCACTCAGGCCATCTTCTCTTTAACAATTTGCTAGCTTCATTTTTCTTGAACTTCACTTCAGTCAGAAGGGTAATGTCCGTAGAGGCCCTTATGTACTAAGCCCAGACCATGTCCAATTTCTCCCATTGCAAGAGACCCCAGACATTCCAGGCCACTACCATTGGCAGGTCAACCATTGGGGGGTGGGGGAGTACAACTGCCTCCCACCTACACAGTTGAGTTCCCATTTGTTTCCAATGGTTGGAATTTGTTTGTTGTTTGTTCTTTGTTCTTTGATTGCTGGCTCTGAGTGTTCCTCTTTTCTCGTGGGCTTGTTGTCTTCCTCGGCTGTTCAAAGCCTTCTGTATCTTCATTGATGTTTGTTGTGGCATTTTGTTGAGCATGTTGCGAGCTCTATTGAGCGGGCGGGCTCTGCTGAGCAGATTACTGATTCTGCTGAGTAGCTTGAGGCTGAGCAGCATTCGACAGTTGCTCTGAGGCATTCCTACTGGTCGCACTTGTCCCCTGTGGTTTGCAGAGGGACTTGTCATGCCCAAAGGTGCCACAATGGGGGCAGCATTCAGGGTACCACTCATACTCCATCTGAACCTCGTAGGGGTGGCCCTTGTCTGTCCGTAGCTTGACCGCACATGGGAATGACGATGATGCCTCCATGAGCACATTTACCCTTACATAGTCAACACGAACTCGTGCCTTCATTTGCCTATCTAGGCATTGGGGTTTTCTGAGGAATGAAGCTATTCTAGCAATCATCCTCTCGCTCCATAGCTCCAACAAAAGGTTGTGGAGTTTGATCCAGATCAAGACATAATTGAGTTTCTCTTGTTCTAGAGGCTCCCCTTTCTCCCATTATTTCAGAATCATCAGTTTTCCTTTGACAAACCACAATCCTCCCTCAATTGTGGTGTTTTATCTGTCTCTGACTGGAACTTGATGACGAAGCTGCCATTGGATCACCTGAGGACTTCAATCAATCCATTCAACTTCCACATTTGGGTCAAATGCTCCTGCAATGTGGGTATGTGGGGTCGAAACCCAATGGTGTATCCTGTGACGGTGTTGCTCCACTATGCTGCATTCTCATCCACCTCTGCCTGAGGGATGATGATGGTGTCTTTGTCCACCACGATCTCCTCTTGGGCGATTCTTGTGTTGCTATCTCCTATTGGACCCTTGTAGATTGATCCCCAATCCTTGGTGGTGCTGGATACCCTGACGATGTCTCCTCTGGGATGTGGAGGTCGGGCTCCATGCTGTGCGGGAGTTTTCTGGACTCCACCGCCACCACCACCAGAGTGTTCCGTCATTAGGGATTCTCCCAAGATAACAAGCACTCTATATTTTTCTCCCTTCATCACTAGTGCAGAAATGGTCTTTCGCGTCGGTTTTTTAAAGCCTGCACCGTCACTTTTTAACCGACGCCTAGGTGGGTGTCGCTACAGAATTTGGTCTATAGCGTCGGATTATTTAACCAAATAAAACCGACCTTACAGAGTAAACATCAACGCAAGAGGTTGTAAAAATTCTGACCTAGGCGAGAAAAAAGGAGCCTGTAAGGTCGGTTATTTCATAAAAACCGACCCTGTAAACGTTCTCGGTCGAGAAAATTGTCGACCGAGAACGTTTACAGGGTCGGTTTTTATGAAATAACCGACCCTAAAGATTGAATACCATTTCAGTGATAACTCTCGGTCGAGAAAATTGTCGACCGAAAATATTTCGGTCTTGACCGAAAACTCTCTATAAGGTCGGTTTTATGAGAAAACCGACCCTAAAAATTGAATAAAACATTTCACTGTAAGACTCGGTCGACAAACTTCTCGACCGATAGTATTTCGGTCGAGAAGTTTGTCGACCGAGTCTTACACTGAAATGTTTTATTCAATCTTTAGGGTCGGTTTTTTCAAAAAACCGACCTTATAGAGGATATGTAGACTCGGTTTTTTTACAAAAACCGACGTTAGAAGTTCTATTTCGGTTGAAAATTTTTCGACCGAAGAGTGTACAATGAATTCAATCTATAGGGTCGATTATTTAAAAAACCGACGCTAGAAGTTACGATTTTTTAAAAAAAAAATTCTACAGAAATTGATATAGAACAGAAGAACAAGAAGATTCATATATTCTGGGAGAGGGGAGCATTGATGCTCAACCGTCACCATTCAAAACCACACATTCATAACAAAAATGATAATAAATATCATAATTTACAAAATGATAGAGTGCAAGTCTGAGATGACATATTACAAAAGTAAAAATATGAAAGAGTACGTACTCAAACCACATACATAAATGGAGCCGACATATTTAAACCAATGCTATTTCGACTTCACTTATAAAACACTCTAACCACTCTTCTCGGAATTCATTCAAGTCCACATGTGTGTAAGGCTGAGTTGTAAAGATCTGTAACAAAAAATGCACATGCTAATATTTTATAAAAATGACTACAATCACTTGTAAATTTATGATGTTATTCTTTATTACCTGACTTATAGTCTGAATGTCATGTGATGCTTGTTTGACAATAGCTTGCATGTATTTCATTACATAATAGCCACAAGCCCAGTCATTATTTTGCATAGGACACTACAAATAACGAATTATACTTAATGTTAGTAAACTACTATAAACAACAGTTGAGATAAGACTATAAGAGTTGACATATTAGAATTGAAAAATTAATACATATAAAACTAAGCAGTTGTCAAAGTAGCTACCTTGACATTTTTCAAAGTCAATGTCTTTAATTTTGTGGGTATTTGTCCTCCAGCTTCACGAAAAGCCTTTATACCCCTATCAATTAAACGATAGTTGGTAAAATAGAAATTTTAAATAAAATATCATGTTGAAGCAATTGATTAAATTTATGCTTACTCCATAGCTGACAATTTCAGTTTGTGACTCCTTGTTGTTTTACCCATTGGGTCAAGATAATAAAGAGTCATCAATTTTGGGACAATCACCAGAATTCCCAATGTCTAGCTCTGAGTAAGAATAAAACAAACAGTAAAATAAATAGTTTCATTCATTATTAAAATTATATTGAATAATAATACTTACTGGACGTTAAAAGGAATTAGGATAATTTCCTTCCTCTCACTAGCAAAATATTTGAATGCATCAGAGAAGTACTCATTCACTTCCTCAATATTATTTGTCTCCACCTGACTAGTGACCGAAGGAACTAAGAATGTAATATTCTTTATATCAAAGTTGGCGACCTCGGTATATAAATGGCTATTAAACATTTGTAATTATTTTCATATGTAGAAATAAGCTAAAAATTTGTATTGGAATTTTCTATATATATTGATAGATCCTTACCTTATCCATACTTCTATTATCGAAGTGTTCAACCAATCATACCAGAACAACTCTATAATATCGTCAAGAAAAATAAAATTCTCAAAGTCTCTCCCAACTGCATCTTCTGTTAACTTGACCATCATATTTGATCCCGATCTTTGGTTAGCTATGTATCGACACAAACATTTAGATTTTCTTCCCAATTCATCGAATGTAGTTTCGGGAATGAAAGATGGCTTGGGCATAGGAGGACGACTAGCAGAAGTTTTACTTTTTGGTTTGCAAACCTGTTAATTAAATTACATACTTATATTACATGAGTTCATATATGCAGTCAAATATGAAAAATATGGTAGAAATAAGGTATACCTTGTCATTGATAACCAAGTGTCTAGGACAACCCACCATAGCACCCTCAGCTTCTTCAACTGTACTATATTCATGATTAGGTATGGGTAGTGGTTTGTCCCCCATTCTGTCATACACAAGATGGATGGACAAACGACAGATGTCATCAGTAATTTGTTGGCAATGTAATGTACCACCAAGGTTGTACACTTTGCCCGCTGCCACAACATTATATTCTGGAACCTCCACTGCAAGTTTACAGTTCATACCAACCTAGATTGAAATAATATAAGTTATATAAGAAACAGTAGAACAGATACATGTTACAACTATATATTATCATATATTTATCATACTAATAACACAACATATAGAATAAAAACTTACTGCAGATTGTTGTGGTGGTTCATCGGGAGTGCTCCCATGACCTTCTACAACTGTAGCATGGGCTTGTACCTCATCACTTGAGAGATGTGCAGTATGAATAGGTTGAGAAGGTTGAGTAGGCTGATATGACGACATTATTTCTTTTACTTTTTGCGCTACTAATGCTTCAACATCCTCTTGTGTAAGACCTCCTGCACGACCTCTTTTAGATTGCGAAGGGCCAAAATAAGACTTGAATCCTATGCCAGCTCCTAATCCCCTAACACGGCCAGGATGCTCCTTCGTACCAAGAGCAACTGCTAGTTCATCCATGTATCCAGTTGGGATGAACTTTCCTTCCTTCCTTTGCTCGTGGAGATCAATCTATTCATAGTTAATAAAAATATTAAATCACAATATCAATTAGATATAAATAAATCTAAGTTTGTGGAAGTTACTCTTTACTTAGTTGGGATAAACCTACCATCTTTTGTGCCACCTCCTTAGTTGCAGGGTTGACAATTTCACTGGCTCGATTCTTTCTAGCATCAATCCATGTCATGTGTCGGGGTGGTCGCTCAACTTGAGTTGTACTAGATTCTTCTCCAGAAGACGATTGATTCTCTTATAGTTGGCGGCGGAAGGCATAACCACTGGGCCCCAAGCGATGGTCATGCACATTTTTAGCCCGTCTTTCCTTTTGAGCCTGGTGAATAGCCTGATCATTTAAAACGAGGTATTGCAATTTAGACTTGGCAAACATGTATAAAAAGATTCACCTCCTTAATTGTATAAAATTAAATATTCATACAATACATCACAATCTTTATTACCTGAAACTCTTCCAATCTCCTAGTTGCAACAAATCTTTCCCACACCTCAGGATCAATAAAAATATATGCATCTGTAGCTTTCTTCTTTTGTTTAGGATTATTTATAAATTCCCTTACAAGATATGTCTTAAAACCCCTCCATCGTACACCACAACGTTGTAGCACTCTTTTCTTATGATCTTTTTCATTTAGATGAAAAACACCCTATACATACAAAAGAAGCAATTAATAATGTTGTTTTGAAAAGGAATTAATTCCAAGCAAACTAAATTAGAATCAATAGATAAAAAACATATCACTTCCACTCACAAATATATCTTTCCGTATGAGGTCTTTTTTGGCATTAGGAACATCATGCCAATTTTCTATATCTATTGGCACCTTAGTGTGCGCGGTCGCCCCTACGTAATGCTTGAAAGCACTAGCATGTTCCCCAACAGGTGCTCCTGTCATATCAAACTGGACTGGCAATTTATCCCCTTTAGCCCTGAGCTCCTGCAGCCTACGCATCAATGTAGGACCTCTACAGTTCTTAGCATCACCACTACCATCCTCATGGTGCTCATGCTCAGAATGTTCATCTTCATGGTGCTCATGTTCAAAATGCTCATCTTCACTCGCCATTTTAGAACCTGCAAGTATACATGATAAAAAAAATAAGTGATAATAAAAGCACAAGTGATAAGGTATACATGATAATAAAATAAATAATTCAAAGAATACATGCCTTTAGTATTGGTTGAGTTGTTAGTCAAGGAAAATTCCTTCAGCATGGTCTTGACGTTTATAATATTCATCGGTGTTATCTTCAACATTTACACTTGGCAAACTAACTGAGAATGGACTGGAATCATCATACTTTTCATAGTATTCTTCTTCATTTATAGGATCTACAGTAAACTGTCTTTTTCCATTAAGAACGACATACCAATTTGTATTTGCCGAGTCATCAATATAGAATACTTGTTTTGCTTGGTTTGCCATGATGAATGGCTCATCTTTGAAACCAATCTTTTCAAAATTCACCAATTTGAAACCCAACGCATCCACGAAAACTCCTTTATTGTTGTCAACCCAATTACACCTAAATATAGGAACTCAAAAATTTGTATAGTCCATTTCCCATATGTCCTCAATGACGCCGTAATATGACATCTCAGCTTCGCGTGGTCTTTTATCTTTGGCACTAGCAAAATACAATGAACAAGCTTTAACAGTGACCCCACTATTTTGAACTACACTACTTTCATCTTGACGCTTTGTGTAGTATGAAAATCCGTTAATGTCATAACCTTCATATGACATGACATCCATTTTTGGCTTAAAGGCGAGCCATTGTATGTTCTCAGCAACATTATTTGGTGATTCAGATAGTTGATTAAATACTTTCTCTTCAAACCACCTAATAAATGTTCGATTATGCTCTCTTGCAAGCCACATTGAACTGGATCGTGGATGATTTCTCTTGATAAGATCATTGTGTTCTGTGATGTAGCTACTAACTTCATCGATGTTGTGTAAAATATACAAATGCGCTTGTTCCCACAACTCACGACTGATTCCTTTCACTCGTCCTCCCAGAGTTCCTTTTCCACAATAAGATCCAGTGTGATGGGAATTTTTTTTATCGCTACAAGTTTCATTGCAATTCAAAAAATCATTACAAAAGTCCATCACCTCCCTAGCCACGTAACCCTCAACAATACTCC
This sequence comes from Alisma plantago-aquatica, assembly GCA_963693085.1. Taxonomy (NCBI): domain Eukaryota; kingdom Viridiplantae; phylum Streptophyta; class Magnoliopsida; order Alismatales; family Alismataceae; genus Alisma; species Alisma plantago-aquatica. Next base: position 1,099,232,386 of record OY856409.1, on the reverse strand, counting down.
CTTCAGGACGATAACGATTCCGAACATCACCTTTAAAAACACTCATGTAGCGTTCAAATGGATACATCCAGTGTAAGAAAATTGGACCCAACATCTTCACCTCCCTTGTAATATGTACTACAAGATGAACCATGATATCAAAAAATGGAGGAAAGTACATTTCAAGCTGACACATGGTAACAATTACATCTTTTTGTAATTTATCGAGAGTATCAGGATGTATCACTTTGTTGCATATTTCATTGAAGAAGAAACAGAGTCTTGTGATTGCAAACCTTACATGCTTTGGCAATATAGATCGAATAGCCACAGGTAAAATTTGTTGCATTAAGGTGTGACAATCGTAAGATTTGAGACCTATCAGTTTCAGATCCTTCATTGATACCAATCTACGAATATTAGAAGAGTATCCTTGTGGAACCTTAATATTATACAAGCACTCACAGAAAGTCTTTTTCTCTTTCTTTGACAAAGTGTAACAAGCCGGTGGCAAATATGTGCGGCGACCCCTGATCTCCACTGATAATTCTTTTCTAATACCCATTAATTCTAAATCTTTTCTAGATTTGATGCCATCTTTAGTCTTTCTTGGTATGTTCAATAGAGTACCGATGATGCTATCACAAATATTTTTTTCAACATGCATGACATCAATGCAGTGTCTAATTGCCAAAGATCTCCAATAAGGAAGATCCCAGAATATTGACCTCTTCTTGTATAGAGATTTGTCACATGCAAGTGTATGACTACTTGAACTCTTTCCAAATTCATTAACAATATGTTTCACCCTATCATATACAACATGTCCTGGTATAGGTTTAGGAGCACTTCGTTCCTCAGTTGACCCATTAAAGGTTTTGCGTTGCCTTCGATAAGGATGCACTGGTGGGAGAAATCTCCGATGACCAAGATATACGATTTTACCACCATGTTTCAGTCTGATTGAATCAGTATTTTCCTCACAAACAGGACATGCTTTGTATCATTTTATGCTATATCCAGACAAATTTCCATAAGAGGGAAAGTCATTAATCGTGCAAAATAACATAGCACGCAAACTGAAGATCTCTTTACGTGAAGCATCATATGTCATAATACCTTCTTCCCATAGTTTCATTAGGTCATCAATTAGAGGTTGAAGGTAAACATCAATATCATTTCCAGGTTGCTTGGGCCCTGATATCAATGTTGACAACATCACATACTTATTTTTCATACACAACCAAGGAGGAAGATTGTATATAACAATCATAACAGGCCACGTGCTATGTTGGCTGCTTAATGTACCATAGGGATTCATTCCATCTGTACAGAGTCCAAGTCTTAGGTTTCTTGGTTCTTTACCAAATTGAGGGTATAATAAATCAACTCCATTGTGGTGAATCAGATGCATGTCGTAGGACGCCATCATCATTGACCTTTAACTCCCCATGCCAAGACAAATTTTGCGCATCTTCTGTATTAGCAAATAAGCGTTGAAATCGTGGTATTATTGGTAGATACCACATCACCTTGGCAGGAGAGCCATTTTTAGCCTTAGCTGAATTTGTAATCTTATACCTTGACGCACCACATTTTGGACAATTTATCAAATTACTATAGTTCTTCTGAAATAACACACAATCATTTGGACATGCATGAATCTTCTTAGTCTCCATTCCCATTGGGCACATTATTTTCTTTGCTTGATATGTTGAAATTGGAAGCTCGTTGCCTTCAGGAAGAATTTCCTTTAACAAAGACAACAGTGAAGTGAAACTCTTATCGCTCCACCGGTTTTGAGCTTTAAGAGTGTATAATCGCATCACATCACTCAACCTCGTGAACTTAGTACAACCCTTATATAATGGTTTTTCAGCATCATGGACAATGTTTGCAAATAAAGAAGGTGGATCAATGACATTGTCCTGACAACTACATAGCATCTCATCAATCATATCATCCTGAATCTGTTCATCTTGAATCGGTTCATCATTAACATTATCATCATTATCTATATCTTCTATGCCACAACTATTAGTATCGACATTTTCTGCTCCATAATTCAATTTCTCTCCATGCCAATACCATTCATTATAACCTTGTATGATCCCATTGCATATGACATGATTCTTAATTTCCTCACCAGTATCAACTTTCAAATTGTTACAACAATTTCTACATGGACAATATAGCCTATCTGTAGGTAGTTTCCTATGTTCCTCAGCAAATCTGATAAATTCATCAAGACCTTTGGCAAACTCTGGACTGCAATGGTTCTTGATAGACATCCAACTTTGATCCATTTTCTATATCACATTAAAATTAATTATAAAACTAACATTTTAATATTGATACTATAATAATCTGTAAGTTTTTATTGATAGAAAGTGTACCACCTATCCCATTTTTGAATATTTAATCTCACTAGTAACTGTATAATGCATGTTTAGTTTTGAAGAAAATTTCAGCAGCATTTCCCCTAAGTTCTCCAAGTACACCGAAGTAAATGGCAAATAACCACTCACATATGTACCCAGAGAACAAATGGAGAAATCCTACTGAAATAATCTACAAAACTAAGCATACATTATACAGTTACATCCTAAATGAGATTAAAATATCCAAAAACAGTCCCAAACCGGGAACTATCCAAAGTTTACTCGTAATGAGTAAATTTTGAACGGGTTTCTAAGTTAATATATAAATGCATTATTTTCATATTTATATATTAAGTTAAACATCATGCATCAACCCTAAAGTGTCAATGTAGGAGTACACATGTCTAATATAATATTAATTTCTAAAATTTATATAATGATTACATATGAAAAAAGACATGCATGTTTTTATTATTGGGTTATCAAATTATATAAAATGGAAAATACTTGTACATATTAGCAAAGTAAGGCCATTTCCAACAGTCCAAAGATTAAAATCATTATAATATTCAGAACTATTTGTGAACATTACATCAAATATGATTAAAACATTTATAGCTCCAACATAAATAAGTTCCAGGTCCATCTCGTTCGACAATTAGTCGACCGAGAGTGGACCTGGACGCTGCGCGCAGGTGGTCTCTCGGTCGACTAATTGTCGACCAAGATGGACCTGGAAGCAGCAATGGCGGCGGGGGGGGGGGGGGGTGGGGGAATGAAGGGGAACAAGGAACGAAGGAAGCTCGAACTTACTTGGAAATGGCAGCAAGCTTCGTGGAGGAAGAGACGAACTTCACGGAGAGGCGGCGACCTTCATGGAAGAGTGGAAGGTGGCGACGACGAGCTTCACGGCAACGAAAAGTTTCACGGCAACGAAGAGAGCTTCACGGCAACGACGGGCTTCATGGAGGAAGAGTGGAAGGCGGAGACGATGAGCTTCACGATCCTCTTCACGGTGACGACGAGCTTTACTATCCTTTTGGCGGTGTGGAGAGGCGGCAACGGCGGAATGACAAAGTGAAAAGGGGTTTCGCGGCGCCGCAGGAGAGAGGTTAGAAAAGAGAAAAGGGTTTCGCGGGGGAAAGAAAGACTAAAATTTTGGCTTTTTGCACGGAACGAAAACGGTAGCGTCGGTTAACAACCAAAAACCGACTCTACAGATAAACGGTGCCCGTGTCGGGTTGTTTAATATAAATCAAATGCAAACTCGGTCGACGAATTTGTCGACCGAAAAGACTTATAGGGTCGGTTATTTGATAAAACCGACGCTACAAGTGCTAATACGAAGAAATCTGGCTCATTTCGGTCGACGATTTGTCGACCGAACAGGAGCAAAATTTCCTTCGTACAAGCACCTCTAGGGTCGATTTTTTCATATAACCGACCCTAAAGGTGCTTATACATGTTTAATATAAATCAAACGCAAACTCGATCGACGAATTTGTCGACCAAAAAGACCTATAGGGTCAGTTATTTGATAAGACCGACGCTACAAGTGCTAATACAAAGATATCTGGCTTGTTTCGGTCGACGATTTGTCGACCGAACAGGAGCACAATTTCCTTCGTACAAGCACCTCTAGGGTCAGTTTTTTCATATAACCGACCCTAAAGGTGCTTATACATGTGTGAAAAACTAAACTGGATATTGTCAGTCGACAATATTGTCGATCAAGACAACCTATAGGGTCGGTTATTAGAAAAACCGACCCTAGAGGTGCTTCTAAGAAAGAAATCTGGCTTCATTCGGTCGACAAATTTGTCGATCGAATGAAGCCAGATTTCTTTCTTAGAAGCACCTCTAGGGTCGGTTTTTCTAATAACCGACCCTATAAGGGGTCTCGATCGACAAATTCGTTGACTGAGGAGCTCTAAAGTGCTTCCACAACCCTAATAATTATGCTATGTGAAACTTTAATATATGGTGATGTCGTATGAAACCCTAATATGGGATAATGTTATGTGAAACCCTTATATGGAATGATGTTTTGTGAAACCCTAATATAGAAATGTTATGTGAAACCTTAATATAGGGTGGTGTTGTGTAAAAAACCTAATATGGGATATTGTTATGTGAAATTTCAATATGGGATGATGATATGTGAACCCTAATTGATAAAGATGGGAAACTCTAACCCTAATGAGGGAATAGAAATGTTATTTTTGTATTGCATGATGTTGATATGAAATTGATATGGTTGATATGAAATTGAGATGATTGTGTAACAAATATATATAATACCTTGGTCAGATGACCTGAAGGTAGTAGTTACCTGATAAGTGATAACCATGTTTAGTGATGAACTAAGGGTTTGAATACCCAGAATCAGCAAATGTGGTGATGGTGGTATTGAGGGATGTGAATTCCCAACAATGAGACAAAAGATTGAGATCCCAATGCTTTATAACGTTTTGAAAAGTACTAAACTCTATTCAAAAATTCAGTCGGTCGACTATTTGTCGAACGAAAGAGCTCTAGGGTCGGTTATAAGGAAAAAACCGACCCTAAAGTCATCCTCGGTCGACAATATTGTCGATCGAATTTGTCTCGGTCGATAATATTTTCGACCGAGATTAACCCTGTTTCAATGTTTTAAATTAAGTACCAAGTGTGTGTGTATGAGATTAACCAAGTGATGCTTTGTCAAATTTAGCCATAATTTATTTTTCAATCATTTGAAATAACAATATTCTTATATAACATGTATATTTCCAAATGAAGCCATGGAAAACACTTTTATTCATAACAATTTAATGCCCATACACTTTATAAGATGAAGCATGACATACTTGCTTTATAAAAAGATATCCATTACAATCATTACAAAGATATCTCATAATCTCACTGAAAAGACCAAAGGATTACATCAATGTCTGGATCTTTTCCAAGAAAGGGCTCAGCTCCATAATATTTGACCAGTGTCTGCCACTCCAAGGCACCTATCTTGGTTAAGGCATAAGCCTCCAAGAAGGTGGGAACACGATCAAAGCGAAAGTTGGCAGCAATGTCTTGAAGTTGAATTGGGGAAAACTGAGTATGTGTGAGATCAGGAGATGGTGGAGGTGGAATTTGATAGTAGTTGTAGGAAGGATTGTATGGATTTATCATGCCAGGATTAAGGGAATAGGGATATTCATCAGGTTGGTTAGGAGAGAGAGCTTGCATCCTTTGGTTTAAACAAGTCATGCCATGGTGATTATAATCCAATTGCCTACTTAGGTGATATTGGGATCCAACAATGTATGTCAAAGTGTTTGTAATAGGATCATGGGGTAGGTTGGTAGGAGGAGGTGGTGGAGGTATGACTTGGGTGGATGTCTCCCCTTCAGTCCTAGCCCTTTTGTGGCCAAAGTCGATTCCCATCTTTTCCACCGTATTTTTACTTATCTTTTGGGGTTTTCTATCCCATGTGTACCTAAGTCGTCCTCAATATTCTTCTTAAGAAAATGTTAAGTGATTTGGCATACAAAGTCAGCATAAGGTGGATTGCCAGAAAACTCAAACATATTCTTAAGGATGATACGAATAAAGTTTATGGGAATACCTTTGAGAATGGCATAGATAAGGCACATATGAAAGGTGGGTACTTCAGATTTGTTTGCTCTAGGATGGATATTGGTGGCAACAATGAGATTTATGATCCTAGCATCAGGTTTTATAATTTATGGCATAATAGGTACCCCTATCTTCATGGCAAGTCGTATTTGATTGAAAGATGGATTTTTTGACATCACTAAGGCTAATTGTAGTGTCATCTTGGGAGAGTTTGTTGAGTGGATTTCCTCTGGTGAGATCAACAAAATCTTTATATTCTTCTATGTTTATGTCAAGCATATCAAGAATACCCTCATCAGTAAAATGGAATCCATACCCACCAACCATAGAGGAGAAGGAATCATGGTCAGGATGTGGGGTTAAATTGGCATAGAATTCATTAACTGCTTTGGAGGAGTAGGAATGAAAGGAGGGGATCAGAAAATCAGTCAAATGTTGCACCTTAAAGAGTTCCTCCAAATCGACAATGTTCTGGAAGTCCATGACGTCGACTGGCCGTCGTGGAAGAGGAGGCTTTGAGGAGAGCCTGAGGTAGCGGTCGCCTGCAGCTGCGACTTTGAAGGGGACGTCGTTGATGAACGGCAGCGGATCAACCGTCCTTCCTTTCCTGCCTACAACTTGCTTCTTTCCACACGTTGATGAGGAAGCCATTTCGTTGCTTTGAAATGGAGAAATAGCAAGCAAGAATTGGATGTAGAGAAGCTGAAGATTTTCACAAGAATACACTAGAGAGGAGCTAGAGAAGTGAGAATGTGAAGGTGTGAAGAAATGGATCGTTTTGGGTGCTATTTATAGCAAAACAGAGCCAATTTTGGTCGACAATTTGTCGACTGACGGCCGCAACGGTCGTCTATCGGTCGGCCAACGGTCGATCGAAAAAATAGCCGTTACGACGGTCAACGGTCGTATTTATAACCGTTAACGGTTAAAATTCTAGCCGTTACGACGGTTGATTTTTTTAGCCGTTACGGCGGTTGGTTTTTCTATTCGTTCCTCGGTCGACAATATTGTCGACCTAATGGACTTCTAAGGTCGGTTATTAAGAAAATACCGACCCTAAAAGTTACTTATACACATAGGGGTGAGTATCGGTCCAAAATCGGACCGGACCGGACCGAGGACCGAATATCAATAATTTTTGGACCGTAGACCGGACCGTTTGGTGGTCAGACCGAACCGTTTTGACCGCGGACCGGACCGAACCGTTTGGACCGCAATCAGCCTTTTTTACATGTTTTACAACTTATTTAATTGTACAAAGTTGATAATTTTAGTCACTTCTAACAATTATATAACTTTAGTATCAAACATTTATACTAGTAGTGCTTATATATGTACTTTATTTGTAGTTATTATAGAATACACCTTCAAATATATATGGATTTTATATAAAAGTTAGTCTGCGGTCCGGACCGGGCCGGACCGGTCCGAAGACCGAATTTATTGAAATTCCCGGACCGCAGACCGGACCGAAATCGAAATGGACCGGACCGAACCGGACCAAATTGAGCGGTCCAGACCGGTTTTGCGGTCTGGACCGTTATTTGCTCACCCCTATATACACATGAAAACCGACTCCTTATCGGTCGACAAATTTGTCGACCGAAAATGCTATAAGGTCAGTTATAACTCCAAACCCAACGCTAGATGTGCTTATACATGCGTGAACTATATGGATCCAGAATAGATATCGGTCGATGAATTCGTCGACCGATATGTTTCGGTCGACAATATTGTCGACCGAATTGACTTCTAAGGTCGGTTATTAAGAAAATACCGACCATAAAAGTTACTTATACACATGAAAATTGACTCCTTATCGGTCGATAAATTTGTCGACCGAAAATGCTATAAGGTCAGTTATAAGTGCAAATCCGACGCTAGATGTGCTTATACATGCGTGAACTATCTGGATCCAGAATAGATATCGGTCGATGAATTCTTCGACCGATATGTTTCGGTCGACAATATTGTCGACCGAATGGACTTCTAAGGTCAGTTATTAAGAAAATACCGACCTTAAAAGTTACTTATACACATGAAATCTGACTCCTTATCGGTCGACAAATTTGTCGACCGAAAATTCTATAAGGTCGGTTATAAGAGCAAATCCGACGCTAAAGGTGCTTATACATGCGTGAACTATCTGGATCCAGAATAGATATCAGTCGACGAATTTGTCGATCGAGAAAGAGCCAGATTTCCTTCTTAAAACCGACCTTAGAGGTACTTATCGGTCGACGAATTTGTCGACCAAGTGAATCGGTCAAAATATTGGTCGACCGAGGAAGGCTCTAAGGTCGGTTAGAAGTGCAAATCCGACGCTAGATGTGCTTATACATGCGTGAACTATCTGGATCCAGAATAGATATCGGTCGACGAATTTGTCGACCGAGGAGGCCTTTAAGGTCGGTTTTGTAGGAATAACCGACCTTAAAGGTGCTGATCCGAGGAGGACTGTAAGGTCGGTTATAAAGAAAAAACCGACCCTATAGGTGCTTGTATACGTGAAATTCAGCTCTTATTCGGTCGAAGAATTTGTCGACCGAGGATCCCTGTAGGGTCGGTTATAATGTAGAACCGACCCTATAGTTAGAGGCGGGAAGCTAAATCCAAGCAAATTTTTGCCGTCGGAAAAATTGTCTATAAGGTCGCTTATTTTAGAAAAACCGACCCTATAGAGATGTACTACAAGGTCGGTTATTTTAAAAACAGCGACTCAAAAGGTCTTAAGTGGTGTCCGCATTTTTTATAGACATATAAGGTAGGTTATTTGGAAAACCGACCCTATAGAGATACACTACAAGGTCGGTTATTTTAAGAAAAGCGACCCAAGAGGTCTTAAGTGGTGCCTGCATTTTTTATATACAATAAGGTCGGTTATTTGGAAAACCGACCCTATAGAGTTACATTACAAGGTCGGTTTATTTTAAAAAACCGACCTAAGAGGTCTTAAGTGGTGCCCGCATTTTTTTTAGACATATAAAGTCGGTTATTTGGTAAAACCGACCCTACATGTAGTGACGTTATAACCCATTTTTGTACTAGTGCATATACAGTGGCTTGTCTTCTACATATTTTATTCTTATGTCTGGTTCTAGTTGGAAGGGAAAGCCAATTTTGTTCTCGTGGGTTTCCGAAAGTGGTATTTGGATGGGATGAAACTGTGTTTATGTTTTTTTTTACTAAAAGTACCTCAAAGAGGTTGAGAACCATCTGAAATAGTTCTATATGGATAGGTCTCTCTCGTCAACTTTTTTATGAACACTCTTTTTGACATGTAGCATGCTATAGACACTGTCTTTCCTTGTAGTGTGATAGAATTTTAGCTATATATTGAAGTCTTGATGACTATGTTGCTGATGGTATAGCTGATATGTTCTAATATGACCTCATAATTAAATAAAGTAGTAATTTTCATCCCTAATAATTTTTGGTGTGCATTGTTGATAGAATCAAGGCTAGGTAAAATGAGCTAGACTTTTGACAACCATTATGGCTACATTATCATTTATGTATGTTTCTATTTGAAATTTATGACTCACATGGCTTGTGTTATAGAGATGTACATTGCAACTTGGTTTTATACATATAACATGGCTGTTTATGACTCACTTGTATTTTGTTATAGATTAGTAGGTGGATTATATTAATAAGTGTTTGGAACCACTAAGCAGTGAATGTAGTCACATTAATACAATGCTAATTCTTTCTTGCATTTTCAATTTTCATACTCTAGCCTTACTATATATGGCTTTTATGTATAAAATCAACTCACACTGCTACAGAAACAACCTTTGGCGTCAGTTGTTTAACCCCCTTTAGCATCGGTTTCTGAGTGACGCCTATGTGGGCGCCGCTAAAGGTCAAACACTTCGGCGTCGGTTTTTTAACCGACACCTATTTAACATATAGGCGTCGGTCTTTTAGAAGATAACCGACGCCAAAAGGGTTCGCGCCACAGAAAATGGCGTCATCTAGGACACATTCTGCGTCGGTTATCTACTAAAAGACCGACGCCTATATGGACTATAGCGTCGGTGTTTACTTGGTAACCGACGCAGAAAGAGTCCTAGATGACGTTGTTTTATGTGGCGCGAACCCTTTTGGCGTCGGTTTTCTATAAAAAACCGACGCCATACTTCAAGACGACACGACCGTGCTTCCCTGCACGGCCGTGTTTATTACTATAGGCGTCAGTTTTATATGAATAACCGACGCCTTTTCCACCACGGCCGTGCTTTCCTGCACGGTCGGGTTGTTTGTACTATTAGGCGTCGGTTTTTATCCAATAACCGACGTTGTAGGTCTTTGCTGACGGTTTTCTGTAAATAACCGACACCTATATCTTTTTTTTTTCATATCAGTTTGCATGCCTGTTGTGGCTGGTCAGCAGGATGAGAATCTGCAGTTCAGTTTTCTGAACTGCAGGTTTACGACATTCATTGATATCAGCCTACAAACAGGCCACAAACCTGCAAAAGTCCCAAGGAAAATTTCACACAAGTAGATACATTCAGACATCAATTCAATTCTCACATTCACACATATAGAAACATTCAAATACATGTATTAACATTCAGAAATATTCATTTACAAAGTATCATTCATTATCGCTATCAACATCCCAATTATATCTTACAGTTGCCACTGCTTGTATGGCTTTTGCCCATTCTTCTCTTATTTCATTTAATGCTTCCATCGTATATGGAGCATGTATATTTTCTAAGCGTTTACCTATAGTGTTGTCAGTTTTAAACACCTGCAAAGAGAATGATGTATATATATAAGTAATAATATAAAAATAAGATTGATATATTTCATACTAACTAATGAGACTATATATAATACCTCATGTATGGTATCGATGTCCAATGCGGCATGTTTGATAATCATCTGCATAAATCGCATCACATAGTATGTGCATGCCCAGCCATTGTCTTGTGTAGCGCACTATAAATTGAAACATACAAAATAATACAACTAAGTACAATTCACATCAATAATATATACATTAGAGTCGGGAACTTACTTGTACGTTCTCCCAATTTATTGGCTGGTTCTTTTTCCTTGGGACCGTTCCTCCAGCCTTTTTGAATGCATCTAAACCCCTACATGTTAATATAACACAGTAAATTACATAAGTAAATAGTAATGTAATAACAGATGTTAACAGATACAAAAATGAAATATTTCTCACCAGAATAATGGCATTCTCATTACGTGTCCAATTTTAGTGTTTAATGTACTTCCCGCGGGATCTAGATAATAAACAGTGAACGTCCCGGGGACAATAACTAGTAACTCCCAATGTTTACCGCTAGAGGTAAAAAGTTAACAATTAATAACTCAAAATGCACAATAAAAATGGAATTTTCTTAAGTCCAAATTATAAATAAAGTAAACTTACTTGACATTGAATGGAGCTATTATTATCGTCTTCTTTTACTGACCAAAAATTGTAAAAGCATCTATACAGTATTGTTGAACATTATCAGGGTCTTTAGCTACCATACTAATCAATGATGGAATAAAAAATCCCACATGATCAAATGCAAATTGTTTGCAATGATCTTCGACTAAGTAGCTGCAAAACATGTATTACGTATGCATTAATATATAAGAAACTAGATCACCGGATCTTACACAAGGTATATGGATGTATAAACAAGATCTCACCTTATCCATGTCTCTATCATTGATGTATTCAGCCAATCATACATAAACAACTCAATAATATCTTGTATAAATAAAGAGCTATCGTATGATTGACCTGCATAATCTGCATATAAAGAAACAATTATCGGGCAATGTATATTATGTGTCCGTAGCCAACATGCCATTCCCCTACAAGCAGGACTTAACAGGTATGTTAGGTCAGTTGGAACCCAAGTTGGTAATGCGGGAAGTGGAGGTGGAGGCCTAGGTGCTCCTGGTGTCTTCTTTTTAACATGTATATATAATTTCAGATCAGTTGACATCATATATACCCATTAACAGTCTAAATCAATGTAAATTTATCTTACAATTTTAGTAGTGTAGACGACATATGCTTTGGGCCACAATATGACCCCGCCTTCTGCCTCAGTAAGTGTATCAATATCCGGGTGGGGATATGGCAATGTAGCTTCCCTCCAATCGGGTAACACACGTAATGGGCCCACACGAACGTAGCCCTGTGGCATTGGAGTCCCATGAAACCTTTCCCCAGGAAGGGACGGGTAATCATGCGCCTCTGCAACAACATAGTCTTGTATTCTTAAGCGACATGGCTTCAATGCCTACAAATTTACGTAAAGAATGTTATACATATATACATATCATCTTGAAAACATATCATCTTGAAAAGACTAGCTACAATGTCATAAACAATACTTACAGTAGACGTGTTAGGCGATGGGTCTCCAGGATTACTCGCAGTCTGTGCATCAGGAGAAGAGTGGGTCGCCATAGGCTGATTGGAAGTCTGAGATGCCTGCCACCGCAGCAATTCTTCCTTGACCTTCTCAGCAACTACATCGTTGACCTTCTTAGCAACTATATCCTCGACTCTCTTATTCTCCTATACATGGATAAAAGAAACATTAGCTTCTTATTATTGAATTTCCTTTTGCAGTAACATTCTAAAAAAAGAATAGGCTACCTCTTCTTGAGAAAGTCCCGCTCTGGGTTTGCGCTGGGATGGCCCAAAGAATGCTTTGATGCCCACACCAGCGCCTGCACCCCTAACACGTCCAGGATGCTCTGGGTTACCCAGAGCAACTGTCAATTCATCCCTTGTGCCCTGAGGGATGAACGTGCCTTGTTTCCGCTGCTCGTGCAGCTCCCGCTAATCACCATCAACAGAAATTGGTAAGTTAACACCACAAATAATCAATATTCAAATGATTTCTCTAAGAGTTGTATTTTACCATTTTCGCATCCGCCTCAGCAGTTACGGGCTTCTTTATTTCACCCTTCTTGTTTTGCCTCCCAGCTATCCAGATATCATGTCGAGGCATGGGTGTGGCAGACTCCTGAGTAGGAGCAGACTCCTGAGTAGCCGCAGACTCCGCATGTAGTCTTTGGCGAACGCTTGCATAGCCTTTTGGACCCATAGTGTGGTCATGCACATTCAGTGCACGCCTTGCTTTTTGTGCGTCACTGAGGGCCTAGTTAGTATGCACATTAATGATTTGGTTAGTATCACTAAATGTTAATCTTGAATAGGTGAATACAATGTATATTAATTAAATTGGGAGTGACACCTAATACCTTGAATTCTTCAGATTTTCTTGAAGCAACAAAATTGTCCCAATCTTCTTTGTCCAAGAAGTTCCATTGTTCAAGGGATGACTTCTTTTTTTTATCACCCTCTTTTATGTATTCTCTGTTCAGATTTATCCTATAATTCCTAAGCATCTTTCCAGCGTGTTGCATCACACTTTTACGATGCAACTTTTCATCCAATACAAATAGATTCTGTAAAATAGAAATGTTATTAACTAGTATCCAAAATAGAATTGCAAATAATAAAATTTGTAATCTACAAAATAGAATTGCAAATAATAATAACTCACGCATAAATCCTTCCATATCAAGTCTTTTTCCCCCTGAGGAACTTTATGCCAATTATCATACTTAACACTACAATGGCTCCGAGTGGTACACCCAAGATAGTTTGCAAAATTATTGCGGTTCACTCCAATTGCATTTCCTCCATTATCAAACTCCACAACCAATTTGGATCCACTACCACTAAGCGCTATTAACTTCTTCAACAGAGTGATGCCCCTTTTCTTGTTAAGTGTTTGGTGCTGCGCATCAAGTTGCTCCAGTGCTTCAGTGGGTACATGTGCATCATCAACCTAAAATTTGACAAAAATAAACACACTGAATTAGCCCAATATAGAAATATAAGATATATGACATAACTAGAAGATAATGAATTTTATAGAAATACATGATATGTTTTTAGAACTTACATTGGTATCCTCTCCATGCTCGTCATGGACAGCATGCTCATCATGGACTTCATGCTCATCATGGACATCATGCTCATCATGGTCAACCATCTGAAAATGTCATTAAAAAGGCAAACATTTAGCATTTGTATTAACTAGAAAAAGGCAAACATTTAGCATTTGTATAAACAAGTATATATTAGGAAACAAGTATATATTAGGAAACAAGTATATATTAGGAAAAGATTAGGGTATACACTTACATCCTAAGTGTATAATGTGATGTCATTCTTATATATAATAAATGTGTGCCACCTATCCCATCCTTGAACACCTAATCTCACTAGTAAGTGTATAATGTGTTTGGGTTTTCAAGAAAATTTCGGCAGCATTTCCCCACTGTTCTCTAAGTACATATGTACTTAGAGAACAAACGGGGAAATGCTACCGAAATTTTCTTGAAAACCCAATACACATTATACACTTACATCCTAAGTGAGATTAGGTGTTCAAGAACAGTCCCAAATCGGGGACTATCCAAGATTTACTCCTAATGAGTCAATCTTGGACGGGTTTCTAGGCCAACAAACACATTTGATGTCATTCTTATATATAATAAATGTGTACCACCTATCCCATCGTTGAACACCTAATCTCACTAGTAAGTGTATAATGTGTATTGGGTTTTCAAGAAAATTTTGACAGCATTTCCCCGCTGTTCTCTAAGTACATATGTACTTAGAGAACAAACGGGGAAATGCTGCCGAAATTTTCTCGAAAACCCAATACACATTATACACTTACATCCTAAGTGAGATTAGGTGTTCAAGAACAGTCCCAAACCGGGGACTATCCAAGATTTACTCCTAATGAGTCAATCTTGGACGGGTTTCTAGGCCAACAAACACATTTGATGTCATTCTTATATATAATAAATGTGTATCACCTATCCCATCCTTAAACACCTAATCTCACTAGTAAGTGTATAATGTGTATTGGGTTTTCCAGAAAATTTTGGCAGCATTTCCCCGCTGTTCTCTAAGTACATATGTACTTAGAGAACAAACGGAGAAATGCTACCGAAATTTTCTCAAAAACCCAATACACATTATACACTTACATCCTAAGTGATATTAGGTGTTCAAGAACAGTCCCAAACCGGGGACTATCCAAGATTTACTCCTAATGAGTCAATCTTGGACGGGTTTCTAGGCCAACAAACACAATAATAGATATGTACATGTTAGGGTTTCATCACAATTGATGTTAGGGTTTCATCAATGTTAGGGTTTAATCAAATCAAATTAGGATGCTAGAATGGATTTAAATCAAATTAGGGTTTAAATCAAATCAAACACGGCTGTGGCTATGTTGGCCTACCACGGCCGTGCTGGGCAGCATGGCCGTGCTGTCCAGAACAGCCGTGCTACCCAGCACGGCCGTGGTAGGCCATTCTTCTCAGTTCTCAGTGAAAGAAGTGGTGAAACCAAGATTTAGATGCAATATTAGGCGAGTAACAACAACTGACCTCCCAGCAGTGGTGGCGGTGACCCGCGAGCTCCAGGCAGCAGGGCAGGCAGGTGCAGCGGTGGCCGGCGAGCTCCAGGCGGTAGGGCAAACAGACCAAGGAGCAGCGGCATCGGCGGCAAGGAGCAGCGACGTCGGCGGGCGGCGGCAAGGAGGAAGGCGGCGTGGCGGCGAGCTCCAGGCGGCAGGGAAGGCAGACCAAGGAGCAGTAGTGGCTGCGGAGAAGGGGGCGCAGCGGAGAAGGGGGCGCGGAGAAGGGGAAGAAGGCAGCAACAGTGGCGGCAGAGAAGGGGGTGCGCCGGCGGCGCGGCGACGCTGTCGTGGAGGAAGAAGGAGCTTTCGTGGAGGAGAAATCGGCGGCGTGGTCGGGCGACAGCAGAGAAGAAAAGGGAAATCGGCTCGCAATGAAACAGAAGAAAGGGGAAGAGTCGGGCGATCGCGGGATATTAAGTTCCAAAATAGCGTCAGTTGTTTCAAACAACCGACGCCTAAACCTCTTTAGCGTCGGTTGTTTGAACCAACCGACATCCAATTGGACGATATTTTCACGAAATTGTTTGGCGGGAACCACTTTCAGCGTCAGTTATAAAAGGTTAACTGACGCTGAAAGTGACACTTTTCGCGCAAATTTTCATCGCGCATAGGCGTCGGTTTCTATCTACATAACCGACGCTGAAAGTGACACTATTTTTTTTGCTCAAAAATTGGATTTCGCGGGCGACTTTAGGCGTCGATTTGTTATTAACAACCGACGCTGTATTCAAAGTGGTACCCGTGTCTGGCTGGTCTTTGAATATAGACGTCGGTTTGCCTAAATAACCGACGTCTAATAGTTTAGGCGTCGGTTTTCCTAAAGAACCGACGCCCAGAAAAGCGACACTGAATGCTGTTTCTGTAGTAGTGTCACCTGTAGACAATCTTATTTTGCACACTACTCAAGTCAACCACACCCGGATTCCTGGCTGCCTAGACACCCTTGATTTATGTGATGCTTTGTGTGAGAGTGATGCAATCAATGTTACACTATTAAGTGAGTAGCGCCGATCATTTTTCGTGGCCCTTCTTTAAGGGTAGGGCATAGGCTACTTTAACCATCGCCTCACAACTGGGCCACTCAAATTAGCAATTAAGGAATTTGGTCAGCTCAAATACCATCCAAGTGTGATCACTATTTGGTATGTTGTCTAGGTTGATAGTTGCTTTGTGGAACACTTATACCCATGCTTCATTGACAAGTCCACAATCTAGATTACTGGCTATTGGTCTTGTAGGGGGCTTATTATTTAGCTAAGTGAACAACCCATACATGTCTTGTTCGGGACCTATTATTTTGCTAAGTGACAAACCTTCACGTCATGCTAAGTTTAGACTTCAGAGTGATTGGAAACATCCACTGGTTCTTAAATCTCTCAAAGATGGGGTCTGTAATAACTTTTCACCTTCCCCCTTTCTCTAAATTTCATTAAATACGATAGTTCCTTTATAATTTTACAGAGGAAACTTTTCATATTAATAGAATCCTTGATAACATCCAAGGGTTGTAGTAGGATTTGTAGAAGCCTTCAAATTTCTTCAATAATATGTTGCTCCCCTTTTAACTTCATGATTTACTATGATTTACTAGCACAACTCTCGGTCTCCACGTGAAGGTAGTGACACTCTCCAAACTAGGACTTGAAAGGGAAGCTAGATGGACTTTGTGCTTTTTTGTTGCAAGGCAAGTTTAACTAACGAACTCCTTATAAGCTATATTATTTTTCAACTTTTCTGATGCATATCAATCATCAATCTTTTATTTTCCTTCTCTAATTGGTTTTTGCATTTCCATTTCTATTTAGTTACCCCAGTTACCTAATTATAGAAATGTCACTCAAGTGAGCTAAGAATATGAAAGAAACAACAACAATTGCAAGCTTGTTAAGATTACTAGATTATGCCTAAAGTTTGAGCACATTAGTCAGTGGAATATCTTGGGGTATGGATGAGGATGTGATTGAATAATCGATTGAGGTTCTCTGCCGTCAACTAAAAAAATCTTGTTGCCTGTTTTATATATGTTTGTATGCCACTAAAAATCTAGTCCTTCATGACGATATTTGTTTTAGAGTATAGTATGTTTGTAAGACGGTTGGTGATGTTTGATGCAATACTGGAAAAGCTTAGTTACAATATAATATTAAATAATATGGAGGACATAAAAACTTAATTAAATAATACGCATAGTACATTAGTATCTATAAAGTGATCTAGTCCATATGAGTGCTTATTGGGTAGGAATCCAATAGTGGGTGGTTGTTTTTGAAGTCATCATTTATAAGGGACCCTAGAGAGTGCATGACATGCACTAACATATATCCCCATTTTTGTACCATAAGAAACATGTCCTTTTGATTATCATTATAAATTATCCTTCTGAGTCAAAGTTGAATTCATTATTTAATATGATGGTCATTGCACGACGCGTAATCAACTAGACATCTTCCCATTATAAGATAGAATAGGAAACTAAGTCATAGTCTAGGAGTGTTGGCTTGATAAGAGGTTGCAATTAATGACAATTTTATTCTTCTCTGTTCTCATCTTGTAACTCAATCACTTCATTAGGAAATTTAATGGGTAGTGTATCAAAGTTTGGAAAATGTGGACTTTCAATTTTTGTCTCAGAGGGTTGTGTCTACTGTACATTCTTAGGAGAAGGACGTGCATATACTTCTTCACCTTGAACCAATGTAGCATGAGAAGTAGGAGTTTTCTGCCCCCACTTCCTTGATTAGTATGGTAGTTCCAAGAGGGTTTCCTTACATATCACCTTGAATTTTCTTTCTTCCTTGGCATATTTGTTATGACCGCATCTGAGCTTAATTGGTAAACTAGGGTTTACCTGGATGATTATATGCTTAATTAGATTGATCATTGCTTAAATATAATTAATGATTATAATTAAATTATGATGTTTTAAGCCTAATAATAATATTAATTGTTCTATTGTTTGAGAAATTAGGTGTTGAGAAATATATACCCTAGTTGGTTGAAATTAGGGTTTTGATGGTACATGAGTATGGAATTTGATTAGGATAGTAGTGTGGTAAATGATCTTTCATATTTTCTACAAATTTTTTATTTAATTTAATTTTGGATATGATATGGATAACTCAATCATGCATATTGGAAAAAATTTCAGAATATTTGAGTGTTCTTTGAATGTGGTTCTCGGTCGAGCTATACTTTGACCAAAATAATGAAAGAGTGTTTTTTAGTAGTGAAGTGTTTTTTTATTTATTTATTGGTAACTCAAAATGATATGAAATTTTAATTGGATATCTTAAATTAAATCATAAAAAACATGTAAAATTTTCATAATTTTTGAATGCATTTAGACCTTATCAGAAGATGAATTATAGTAACTAACATTTCTGCAGAATTCTGGATAGAAGTGAACTATTCGATTTTTATTTATTTAACGGAATCTTGGAATAATCTCAAATTTTAACTGAAGATTTTTAACTCAATTATAAAGAAAATAATAAATTATCATAATTTTTGTAGAAGGTTTGATCTCTTAAATACACGAATTCACATAAACCTTTTTATGATAGAAAAATCTGCTGAAATAAGAAAAAAATTAGTGAGGGGTCAATGTGCAATTAACCCAAGCAGCTCAATTGCTCTATATGGTCAACCTAACACACAAGCAGATCTCATAATTTGTGATTCAATCCAGAGAAATGAAATCCTAGAGAAAGAAAGAGAGAGAAAGAGAGAATTAGGGTTTGAGAGGAGAAATTGATGGAGACACTGACCTAGGGTTTTGCGGTCTGAGGAATGATGAAATCATGTAACTTTAGCTTCTTTGGATATAGTTTCATGGTGAATCTTCTTTCACATGTCAAAATTCTGTCCCTCCTCTGATTTGATCCAAAATGGTATCAAAACTTCCCCTTTTCTCACTCTTTCTTTATAATCCCTCATTTTTAGGGTTTTCGAGTTGAAAGGAAGAAGAATTAGATGAATTGCTAGGGATTTGATATGGATTCGAGATTTTCAGATATGGGATACATTTTTAAGGTGTTTTCACACCTTAGGGTGAGTGGTAACTTCCTTTAAATAGTATATTGCACGAAAATTGGTTAAATCAACAATAATCTTTAATTGCTTAGTATGCAACTACAAACCCTAAATTGTCTATTTGTTCTAAGTTGTTGCAAAATGATATGAAATGGATTCTTCCTTTGTTTGAATGAATTTCAGATGATAAAATCAAATTATAAATGTATACAATGCATTCTAATGAGAATTCTCTAAGTATTCACAGAGGTTATAAGAGTAAACTAAAATATAGGGAATTTATCTATGACTGAAATTTGCTATATAAGTAAATAGAGAAAGTTGCTTATCTAGATCCCCTTGATTTTGAATGACTTTTTATCTAAATTCATAGTACATGTATGTCAAATACTATCTTAGATTTCATTTAAAGTGAGTAGTGTTTGTTTGGTATCTCAGTGAAGAGGGTGAAACCCTAGATGCGAGGAAAGTTGGATATTTGCGAATACATATCATGAAATCCATTTGAAGGGAATTTCTTGACATGATAGAATTTATTTATTCAATGTTATTATTGATGCATGATATCCTAGTGAATGGCATGGAAACCCAAATTCAGCTCAGTTCTAAGGTTTCATACATATATTGATTTTATATGATTTGTTGATAGTAGTCTTTATTCAGTAAATGTTTATGCCGCATGAAATCTTTATGGGAGCCATGGGAATAAGTTGTTTCCTAGTGAGAGGTGACAAGATGTGTGATGGACTTGTGAGCCATGATAATACTTGTACAATCAGTGAAATAAATACCTTGGTCTAAGGACCTAGAGGTAATGGTTACCTGTTATAGAAGTAACAATGCTATGTGATGATCTAAGGGTTTGAATATCCAGATCTAGTAATTATGATAATGATGTGAAGGGATGAGAATTCCCAGTAATGTGATAAGGGATTGAGATCACAGGTATCATGTGTTGTAAAGTTTTGAAAAGTATGTGATAGATGTATTACACCTTTCTTTGTAGCATTTGTTGTGATTAAATGAAACCCTAAGGGTAGGGTGTTCAATGAATCAAGTATTGTGATATCAATGTTCTCAGTTATTATTAATCATTCTTGTCATGATAAGTAATTAACTCTTAATTGAGTTATGAGATGCACAACTCAAGATTTGGTTTGATATGTACGTTCTTTGAGAAATTACAGATAAGTTGCAGGTGCTATTGACGATTACTCATATGTCAAGTAATTAACTCTTATTAATGTAATAAGATGATAAATTGCACGATTCTAGTGTGTATGTGCCAAGTGGACATGTAATATGTTTATTTAAGAATTTTAGTCTGCCTGCATGTATAGTATGTTGATGACTCAATATATTATAGTGTTTTGAATATACTGCTCTGCGAAGTTTAGAATGATATACATGTTGTATTATAACTTCAAATAAGTAGACACGACACCATAGAGATATCAGAGTCAAGTATAAGTAAGAGAAGGGTACAATGTAGAAAAGAGCTTTCTAGGAATAATAAAATAATAGACTTAGGAGCCATGAACACCGTAGAACCCCTATGTGAGGTCTGCCCCTTAGGGGTGAAATAACCTAGCCCTGGCAGTGTCCGGTATACGGGGGTCGGAACATGCTATCAGGTGGCACGGGGGACGAAGCCCTAGTGGAAGTCTCCTTAAATTACAGTTTGCAGTGTCCAACATCAACCAAAAGTCCTGGTGGAACTAGAGTATAGAAAAGCCAAGAGGTGGCTTGACTCTCTTCCTGTGTGCTCAGGTTAGAGGAGGAGTCCAGTTTAGGCCAGAGAGCCATTTCCCTATTGTAGACCAGGAGAGTAGTCAGACTTAGAATTTCCCGGGTGTGTCCGCTAAGTCTTGTACAATGTGATCGTAGTGCAGTATGAGTCTTCATATGTAGAGTACACTGCATATGATCAGTGCATAATAAAATGAATGAGAGGTCAAACAAGTGTGTACAATTATTCAATTATTCTTTGTATGTTTCTGAATTATTAGTTCTCTTTCTGATCAATCAATCATTTCATATATAGATTCACTCTTATAGATATTTAGAGTATACTACCATATTTATGATTGTCAATTATTAGACTCTTTAAAGCTTACTGTTGTTATAATTATTATCAATTGCTCAAAAGTATATATGTAATTATATCAGTGCTTTAGACTGTTTCTTTGAAGTACTCATTCACTGAGCGAGTAGGCTCACCCCTCCACTCACAATTGTTAGGGGAATCACATGGACTTGAAGAAGTTATCATTGCATCAGAGTAGATCTGCCACAAGAGTTAAGTCTGAGTATAGTTAAGTTCATTCGGTCCTTGTCACTCCAGGTCCTTGTAAAGAAATAAGAGTGAGTTGGAAATGATGATGTATAACAGTATTCCTCTGTTATCAATATGTGCAAATCAGCAAGTCTTATGTGCTTAAAAGTATGAGGAACATAATGAATGTTCATACTTGTATTTTTACTGTTGAAATCAGATTAGAGAAATCAATGTTTAGATTCCCTTGTAAAGTTGGTTTATGTGGTTCAATGTGAGAAAACAAAGAGTTTTCAAAGAGAAGAAAAAATTAAGGGTGATCTTTGTATTACGTTAAATCCTCAATTTATGCCCTAATCTCATGATTAGTGGAAATTGTGAGATCAGAGTGTAACAACTTGGTATCAGAGCTTAGGCTGAGTTGTCAGGGACCTTTAAGTTAGTAAGTTAGAGTCATAAGTGTGGCAGATAGGAGATGTTATGATGTTATCTCTGGGGATTTGAGTATTTGGATATCCTGGCCCAGTATCTGAGTACTTGGATCAACCAATATCAAGTTACTTTATCTATTCTTTCATGTATACCCTGGCCAGGTATACAGTGGAAGGATGGGCTAGAGAGGAACCCTAGAAATATTAGGGTTAGAAATAAGATAAGTAACATGAATTAAGAGCATAAATATAAAATGAGATAGAACTTTCATTTCATATTGTTGTTTTATTGGAAATGAATAGAAAAGCTCTTATATGTTTGAATTCAGATATTCCGTATTTTGAAATATATATGGGTCTTTAAGATTTGTTGTACACTATGCAGTTGTAGCATTTATTGATTAAATTCTTTGTATCAAGTAGACTAGAAATGATCTTTGAATGAGCTTTCCTAAGTGGATAAGTTTTCTTCCACACATTTGAGAAGAATAGGAGTTGAGTAATCCTGAGTAGCTCTTGGCTTCAGGACTGCAGGTTCGGCCTAGACCGGCTGACAGGATGCATTACTAGGATCTAATGACTCCTATTAGTAATATAACAAGAGTAAATTCTGGATAGATTAGATCCAAATTCTAGTATGAATGTATATACTCTAAGATTTTGAAGTATAAGGGAAAGACTAGGATAACTAAGAATCAGTTGGAACTAATATCTGAGATCCAACTTTAGGGCCTCATATGAGAAACCCTTAATTGGGAATAAAGGAACACGACATAAGGTTCAAATTAAGTTTAATTATTAGTATTATATGAACTCGAAATATGAAATATGGAAAAGATATGAGAAAAGTATTAAGGGCCAAGGTAGTAAGAATCAATCATGAGGAATGGATTATATAATCAAGTATAATGTTGTTATGTACTCCAAAGCAAAGGAAAAATAGAAGAAAAGAATTAAGTGTACGATAAGTAAATATAAGTGAAGAGTCTTCAGAAGAGTTAAAGTAAAGAGAACTAGATGAGCATGTAAATCATAAAACTAGGATAAGAAACTTAGTTGAAACAAAGAGAAGTGTTGGAAATAATGAGCTTGATTAAAGAATGAGGGTTATGATATAGTTGAGATCATGGAATGTATACCTTTATTAACAAGTTTAATACATTCATTCTTACTGCCTTTGGACTCTAAGTCTCTATAGAACAACAAACTAGTTTCTAAAAGAAGAACAAAAGTGTAGCTAAATAAAGGAATAAGTCATACAAAGGTAGACTATATTCAGGAAGGAAAAACTTGATTGAAAGAGAAACTATGTCTCACCCATGCATGAGCCGTTTGATTTAAAATTAAGAATATGTAATGTATTAAACATGAGGTTATACTAGTAAAGAGATTATTGATTTAGAATTTCAACTTCACATTGGTAGAAGGATAAAAGGAAATATATGCAACATGGTATACATGATCATACACATAAAAGAAGTAACATGATCATAAGAAAAACTAGAAGTTAAAGATGACATGTGGAATAGTAGTATATGGTAAGGGCATTATGGAAAGTAAAGAAGGGTTTGAAACATAATGGAGTAATATAGATTATAAAAGAAAGAGGTTGCGAGATTCAAGAAAGTGCTAATTAGTCAAGTATCCTTATTAATAAATAATTAAACCTACATATGAGAAATGTATTATTGAATGTTTGAAGATAAGAATTCTAAGTCTCAAAATCATCTTCTCTTTCATATCTTCCTTAATGAGAACAATGTGGGAATGAAGTGATAAGAAAATGAATCATATATGATGTATAACCACCGTGGAAGAGACATCTAGTGAATGTAATAATGACACACAATATGATGATGAAACCCTAGTAGGGTAATTGAGAATGTAATCTATCTGAATGGCCAAGTAAGAGAAAGAAAATTCAATCGATAAGATAAAGAAGACTTTAGTAAAACTTGTGAGATCCAAAGTTTGAATTTCAAATTAAGGGAGCAAAGTCACATCACAATAATGTCATGCTACTGATAAGGACCAAACCCTAGAATGTTTAGAGTTGTAGTAGTTTAAGTGTTGTCACTAGTGATTTGACCTTGAATATTAGCATCTCTATAAAACAAGATCATGTGATTTGCACTATGAGAAGTAAACTAGCACTGATAGTAATCCTAGCTAATCTGAAAGGTTGATGAACAATATGAAAATGATTCGGAGCAAAGAGTAAGATATAAATTTGAAATGTAACAAGTGTGTTTTGAACAAAAGGAGAAATATAATATGAGTGAAGTGTGATATGAGATAAATTCTTGCAGTGATAGCAAGAATGATGAATAATCTATTTGTACCTTGTATGTTTCAATTTTAGGAATGTTTAATCTACATGATTAAAAATGAGAAGGATTAGTAGAAAAAAGTAAGTAGTAGTGAATGAGGAGAGAGATAAGAGAAAATAATGGCTTTTAGTAATATGTGAATTTTTTTAGAAGTATAATTTGTTGAAGGTATATTAAGGGATGTAAATTGGTTCTACGTATGATTTCACTGTACATGTGCAAGCAATATGTTAATTTCAGGTGTCTGATAGTTGTAGTCATTCATACCAGTAATCCATCTTAGTATTGTACAATTGTGGTATGGTGATATGGGTTGAATAATGATGGAACAAATGAAGGGTTACCCAAAATAAGGTAGTCTTACCTATTCACTCATATGAATAGAAGGGATGATAACCATATTGTATTGATATGTAACCCTAATGAGGTATAGCTTCTTATACCTAGCTTTAATATAACTAAGTGATGGTAATTGGGTATGAATAGTTCTTGAATGACTAATACCATCATGAAGTACTTTGTTACTGTTTTTGAAACTCTAGTATGATATAACTCGATAGTTACACCTTGAATTATGTGTGGGTTCATACTTGAGAATAGTATGGAATGTGATGACAATGCTTCACCTTATGCATCCATGATGCAATAGGGATGTCGTGAGTAGTATTGTACAATTGTTGTTGAATCTAGTCTTCCAACTCAAGACTTTTTTTCTATTTGAGTCGCATAATAGTAAAATTCAAAACAACATGGTGAACTCTCTTTTGTGACTTAGAGGTAATACATAACAATAGTACATATTGAGTCGTATGAATTGAGATAGTTGGATCATATTATCAATGTTGAGGTAACACCTCAAGAGTATGAAAATATTGAAATGGTTGTTTCTCTCTCTATCCTATGATTGATTGTGACATAGAGAATTCATTTGTTATCATTGAGCAGTCACGATTTAGCATGTTGTGATTAGAAAAGAAATAAAGGACTTAATGTTGAAAACTACATTCAGGTATGAAATACAAGAATATAATGACATGTAAGATTTCGGAAGCTTAAAATAAACCTTGAAAGTACTTTTCTTGCACGTTTATGTTTTGGGGACAAAACCTTTTTAAGGGGGGAAGAATTGTTATGACTGCATCTGAGCTTAATTGGTAAACTAGGGTTTACCTGGATGATTATATGCTTAATTGGATTGATCATTGCTTAAATATAATTAATGATGATAATTCAATTATGATGTTTTAAACCTAATAAGAATGTTAAGTTTCTATTGTTTGAGAAATTAGGGTTTGAGAAATATAAACCCTAGTTGGCTGAAATTAGGGGTTTGATGGTACATGAGTATGGAATTTGATCAGGATAGCAGTGTGGTAAATGATTTTTCATATTTTTTATTTAATTGAATTTTGGATATGATATGTATAACTAAATCATGCATATTTGAGAAAAAAAATCAGAATATTTGAGTGTTCTTTGAATGTGGTTCTCGGTCAAACTATACTTCGACCAAAATGTTGACATAGTGCTTTTTAGCAGTGTAGTACTTTATTTTTATTTATTTATTGGTAACTCCAAATGATTTGAAATTTTAAATGAAGATCTGAAAATAAATCATAAACAATATATAAAATTTTAATAATTTTTGGATGCGTTTAGACCTTATCAGTAGATGAATTACAGTAACTGACATTTCTGTAGAATTTTGGATAGTAGTGCATTATTCAATTTTTATTTATTTAATGGAAGACTGTAATGATCTAAAATTTTAATTAAAACTTTGTAACTAAATTATACACAACATGATAAATTATCATAATTTTTGGAGAAGGTTTGATCTCTGAAATATATGAATTCACAGAAACCTTTTTATGACAGAAAAATCTACTAAAATAAGAAAAAGTTTAGTGAGGGGTCAATGTGCAATTAACCCAAGCAGCTCAATTGCTATATATGGTCAACCTAACACATAAGTAGATCTCATAATTCGTTATTCAATCCATAGAAACGAAATCCTAGAGAGAAAGAGAGAGAGTTAGGGTTTGAGAGGAGAAATTGATGGAGATGCTAACCTAGGGTTTTGCGGTCTGAGGAATGATGAAATCATGTAAGTTTAGCTTATTTGGATATAGTTTCATGGTGAATCTTCTCTCACATGTCAAAATTCCGCCCCTCCTCTGATTTGATCCAAAATGCTATCAAAACTTCCCCTTTTCTCACTCTTTCTTCATAATCCCTCATTTTTAGGGTTTCTGAGTTGAAAAGAAGAAGAATTGGATGAATTGCTAGGGATTTGATATGGATTCAAGATTTTCAGATATGGGATACATTTTAAAGGTGTTTTCACAGCTTAGGGTGAGTGGGAACTTCCTTTAAACAATATATTGCACAAAAATTGGTTAAATCAACCATAATCTTTATTTTCTTAGTATGCGACTACAAACCTTGAATTGTCTATTTGTTCTAAGTTGTTGCAAAATGATATGAAATGGATTCTTACTTTATTTGAATGAATTTTAGATGATAAAATAATATTATAAATGTATACAATGCATTCTAATGAGAATTTTCTAAGTATTCACGGAGGTTATAAGAGTAAACTGAAATATAGGGAATGTATCTATGACTGAAATTTGTTGTATAAGTAAATAGAGAAAGTTGCTTATCTATATCCCCTTGGTTTTGAATGATTGTTTATCTAAATTCATAGTACATATATGTCAGATACTATCTTGGATTTCTTTTAAAGTGAGTAGTGTTTGTTTGGTATCTCAGTGAAGAGGGTGAAACCCTAGATGCAAGGAAAGTTGGATATTTGCAAATAGATATCGTGAAATCCATTTGAAGGGAATTTCTTGACAAGATAGACTTTATTTATTCATTGTTATTATTCATGCATGATATCCCAGTGAATGGCATGGAAACCCAAATTCATATCAGTTCTAAGGTTTCATACATATATTGATTTTATATGATTTGTTGATAGTAGTCTTTATTCAGTAAATGTTTATGTCACATGAAATCTTTATGGGAGCCATGGGAATAAGTTGTTTCCTAGTGAGAGGTGACAAGATGTGTGATGGCCTTATGAGCCATGACAATACTTATACAATAAGTGAAATGAATACCTTTGTCTAAGGACCTAGAGGTAATGGTTACCTGTTATAGAGGTAACAATGCTATGTGATGATCTAAGGGTTTGAATACCCAGATCCAGTAATTATGATAATGATGTCAAGGGATGAGAATTCCCAGTAATTGGATAAGGGATTGAGATCCCAGGTATCATGTGTTGTAAAGATTTGAAAAGTACATGATAGATGTATTACACCTTTCTTTGTAGCATTTGTTGTGATTAAATGAAACCCTAAGGGTAGGGTGTTCAATGAATCAAGTATTGTGATATCAATGTTCTCAGTTATTACTAATAATTATTGTCATGATAAGTAATTAACTCTTAATTGAGTTATGAGATGCACAACTCAAGATTTGGGTTGATATGCACGTTCTTTGACAAATTACAAATAAGTTGCAAGTGCTATTGACGATTACTCATATGTCAAGTAATTAACTCTTATCAGTTTAATAAGATGATAAATTGCACGATTCTAGTGTGTATGTGCCAAGTGAACATGTAATCTGTTTATTAAGAATTTTAGTCTGTCTGCATGTATAGTATGTTGATTACTCAGTATATTACAATGTTTTGAATATACTGCTCTACCAAGTTTAGAATGATATACATGTTGTATTATAACTTCAAATAAGTAGACATGACACTATAGAGATACCAGAGTCAAGTATAAGTAAGAGAAGGGTACAATGTAGAAAAGAGCTTTCTAGGAATAATAAAATAATAGACTTAGGAGCCCTGAACACCGTAGAACCCCTATGTGAGGTATGTGCCTTAGGGGTGAAACGACCTAACCCTGGAAGCGTCCAGTATACGGGGGTTAGAAAGTGCTATCAGGTGGCATGGGGGACAAAGCCCTAGTGGAAGTCTCCTTAAATTATAGTTTGTAGTGTCCAACATCAACTAGAAGTCCTGGTGGCACTAGAGTACAGAAAAGCCAAGAGGTGGCTTTACTCTCCGCTTGTGTGCTCAGGTTAGAGGAGGAGTCCAGTTTAGGCCAGAGAGCCATTTCCCTGTTGCAGACCAGGAGAGTAGTCAGACTTAGCATTTGCCAAGTGTGTCTGCTAAGTCTTGTACGGTGTGATCGTAGTGCACTATGAATCTTCATATGTAGAGTACACTACATACGATCAGGGCATAATAAAATGAATGAGAGGTAAAACAAGTGTGTACAGTCATTCAATTATTCTTTGTATGTTTCTGAATTATTAGTTCTCTTTATGATCAATCAAGCATTTCATATATTGATTCACTCTTATAGATATTAAGAGTATCCTGCTATATTTATGATTGTCAATTATTAGACTCTTTAAAGCTTATTGTTGTTATAATTGTTATCAATTGCTCAAAAGTATATCTATAATTATATCAGTACTTTAGATTGTGTCTTTGAAGTACTCATTCACTGAGTGAGTAGGCTCACC
This sequence comes from Alisma plantago-aquatica, assembly GCA_963693085.1. Taxonomy (NCBI): domain Eukaryota; kingdom Viridiplantae; phylum Streptophyta; class Magnoliopsida; order Alismatales; family Alismataceae; genus Alisma; species Alisma plantago-aquatica. Next base: position 1,099,203,283 of record OY856409.1, on the reverse strand, counting down.
CCTCTACTCACAATTTTTTGGGAAATCACATGGACTTGAAGAAGATATCATTGCATCAGAGTAGATCTACCACAAGAGTTAAGTCTGAGTATAGTTAAGTTCAGTCAGTCCTTGTCACTCTAGGTCCTTGTAAAGAAATAAGAGAGAGTTGTAAATGATGATGTATAACATTATTCCTCTTTTAGAAATATGTGCGAATCAGCAAGTCTTATGTGCTTAAAAGTATGAGGAACATAATGAATGTTCATACATGTATTTTTACTGTTGAAATCAGATTAGAGAAATCAATATTTAGATTCCCTTGTAAAGTTGGTTTATGTGGTTCAATGCGAGAAAATAAAGAGTTTTGAAAGAGAAGAAAAAGTTAAGGGTGATCTTTGCATTACGTTAAATCCTCAATATATGCCCTAATCTCTGATTAGTGGAAATTGTGAGATCGGGGTGTAATAATATTTTTCGGTGGAACAAGAGGGTTGGAGAAGTATCTTGTGTAGTGACATCCTTTGATGATACATTTTCTATGCTAGTGTTGAAGTTCTTTTTCCTCCTAAATCAACCGCTATCATTTGTTTAAGGACCGCTTTGATCCAAAATGGGACATGGAAGCCTCGTGAGAAGAATATATTCTAGTGAAGCATAGTTAGAGATGTGACTGTCATTTTAGTGGCAATCAATGCCTCTCATGGAGGGCGTGGTTATGACATATCTATGGGTAACTGAGAAACAATACTCAATGATCTGGTCAGGGTTCTTCAATCCACCTCTACAGTAAGTGTTGTCTATGCATCACCGTCCTAGATTTTCACTAAATGCACATGAGACATTCTTATATAGATCCACGTAGGTGTTATGCACTCGAATGCCACAATTTAGTGCAACATAGTTAGAGATGGGACCATCATTTTAGTGGCAATCAATGCCTCTCATGGAGGGCGTGGTTATGACATACCTATGGGTAACTAAGAAACAATACTCAATGATCCGGTCATGGTTCTTTAATCCACCTCTATAATAATTGTTGTCTATGCATCATTGTCCTAGATTTTGACTGAATGCACATGAGACATCCTTATATAGCTCCACACCATTCACGTAGGTGTTGTGCACTTGAATCCCACAATCTATGTGATGGTAGCCTCCTGGTGGGTTGTTAGTGTAGGAGAGGGTGGTGTCTATTACCCGTGGTTCTCATCGACTAGGTCCAATAACTACTTCAAACGGGTCAAGAAAATTCATCTTCATTTGTTGAGCCACAAAATTGCCAATGGTTGCACGAGGAGGGACAATGGGAGGTATGTTTGATGTAGGCAATCCTTTACCAAAGGATGCCATCATTCTTTTGTAGAACTATCAACGGAATAGACTCTATACAAATTTACCTTCATTATTCTGCATGAGGTATGTAAGTCTGAAATTCCCTATGAAGAAAATATGGCCAGAGGCAATCACACAGCTGCACAAATTTGGAAGATAATATGAAAGAGGAACTCCCTAGTGTTAATGACTCTCAACTGTTGAAAGCATCAATCGTCTTGACATTATTCCTTTCATGACATAGGCTTTGTTATTTTTTCATGTGACCCTAACTAAGACCAGAAACTTAATTGTCTGAGATTCTTTTATATGTAGGATAGTTGGTACACTTATTATATTGACTGCAATATTTATCAATTGATTTATTTGAATCATCAATAGCATGTGTCTCACAATAGTGACCGATCAAGAGGAACATGGATGAAATATATATTTAAATCGTTGTCAATTGGTTTATTGTAAGAAATTGTAGCAGGCATCTATAGATGTGTGCATGATGCCTTAGACTACGTGTTTTTAGGTTTTGCTGATGGGCCACTTTTAGGAAATATAGCTTAGTAGTGGATGAGTTCTATATGACAGTAATATAGAGAAGTAATTTATTTTCTGCAAATAATTCCCTTCAGTTCTAGATCTATCATTCCATTGTAAGCTAGATATCCTATGTTGGCAGCTGAATTCTTTTTTTTTCCAGTTCAATATACAAGTTAGTTATTAAAGTAATTTTGTTTCATGATTAGTTTCTTGCATATTAAATGTGGTATCCTTTTTCTCATTTGTTCCATTTATGTATTTCAGTAAACACCGGTTTGAGTGATGAGAGCAGCGCTATACAAACTTCTCCTCTAGCACGTAGTACGCTTCTTGTCAACAGCAACCCAAACTAGCATCCAAGATGACATGCACATGTAATAGGACCATATACCCATATCCAACGGTAGTCAAACCGATGCCTAAAGAAGACAAAAATTCCTATTCAGCATGGTAGATGCACACAGTTGACAATTGATGTTCTGAATCACTAGCCAAATCGATGCCTGAAGAAGACAGAATTTCCTATTCAGCATGGTGGATGCACACGGTTGACAATTGATGTTCTGAATCACTCTCCTTCACAAATAAATGGAGCTGAAATATGGTGGTTGCTGAAACGAAATTATTTTCTATAAATATGCCAAGCTGGTTGCTGAAACAAGTTGTTTTTTCATAAATTTGTCAAGGTGTTTGCTGAAACGAGTTGCTTTTATGTAAATGTATAGGGGCAAGGCCTACATCCTCCCCTTCTGTAACTATCTATTTTCATATATGAATACAATTCATTTTCAAACTTTGTGGTGTATGAATCTGTACTTCCATACCTCCTTGTAAAGAGCTACTATAAGTTATAATGTGATCATGTCTAATTGTATCATTTGTATTGTTCTTTACACGGTTTAGAATCTATATAGGTGACATCAATGCATGTTATTTTTTGATATCAATGCACTGACATAGGTAACATCAATGCATGTGAATTATTGAATGTGGGTGATGTTCTATAATGTCACCTATTGTCAGGTTTTAGAATCTAGAAACTACAAATAGGTGACATTCATTTCAATAGATTACACAGCACAAAGGTCACCCTTGGTAGGTGACATGTATTTTATTGGTGATGAGTAATCATGTCACCTTTTCACTTATACTTTACATGTTTGAATGTCACCTATATCTTTTTTTTAGTAGTGAGACACGAGTACAAACCTACACCTCATAGGTCATGCCCACCCTAAGTAGCCTGTCCTTTGGAATAAGCATCACGTTCTCGGCTTGCCTGAAGTTCTTCCTCAAAAAAGCGTAGAGGTAGTTTATGGCCACTCTCTTCAAAATCGACGAGTCTTTTGCCGCAACAACCTCCGCTTCTCCAATGAGGTAGAAGACTCCCTTGTCCATGGCCTTCTCTAGGAACTCAATCTCCTCCCCGACCTTTGCGGAAAATGTTGCCACAGCAGTACTGCTCCCTGAGCTGTTCTGGGGTTTCTGCTGGTGCATTAGAGCATCCCCTTCCGTCTGTACAGCGGAAAGCTTACTGCTGGTGCCAATCTTCGGGTTGGAATCTTGCTGTTGGAAGTTTTGGTCGTCCAGTTGTGGGCTCTGTTGGTGAATGTAGTCTTTAAGATTGTCGATGAGTGAACGCTCGAACTCATGTGGCGGCTGTTGTACGTCGTTGTATCCATAGCGCACGACGCAGCGGAACATCATAAGCTCCTCCTCCTCGACTCGGCGGAATAGGAAGCGGTTCTCTATGGCGATCTTGCTAGTCGGGAACAGCTTGATGGATACGAACACGAAGACCTGGTGGATGGACGACACATTCTTGACGAAGTGGGGGAAAATGGGCGGGATGCCCTGGACAAGCTCCGAGTAGAGAAGACCCACACCAGGCATGCGCTGGATGTGGTTGTCATTCTGCCGAAGGACGAGGTCACGGACGCAGTGGTTCGAGACCTTGTTCTTAAGCTCGAATTCGTACCTCTTGGAATGGGCGTAGTGCCAGATACCCATCATGGACAGATGTAGAACGTTGTTATCGTCATCACCGTCACCACGGCAATGCCGTACGCGTTGCCAATCTTCTCCATGGTCCGAAAGGCAGCCGTCACTGCCACGCAAGCCACCATCAGCATGTAGTTGATCTCCGGGATGTAGACTTGTCCCTCGTACTTAGTTGAAGTGTGTACGATCTTCAATCTCGGGAAACATCCTAGGGTTAGTGACTGGGAGATGATGGCAAATGCACCCGAGATCAGTGCTTGGCTGGCGATGATGGATGCCACCACAGCAATCACAAATGTGGGCCAGTACAAAGATTCTGGAATACAATCAAATTTTACATAAAAAAGACATTAGAGGCAACTTACATTGCTTAGGTGACATAAAATGACTTCGACGTTTTACCTGGGATCGATTTGTAGAAGGCATTACTGGCGTCACCGGGGTACTTAGTCAAGTATGCCGCTTGCCCAATGTATGCAAGAGAAACTGAAGGAAACACAATACTTGAGAAGCTAATCTGCAAACGATTCGATCAAAGTACAATATTAGACACACTGGAGTTGCTTCTAAGAAAGAAGTTATTCTGAATTTTTTGACTGATACACAGGAGGAGGAGATCGACGCTTAAACCGGCAAATATTTTAATTTTTAGGTGGGCTGGAGGAAAACACGCATGCATAGATCTTACAGGAGTTTCTCCATTGGCGGGCCTGAAAAATGGTGATTTTAATGCAGGAGATGTTGTCAGGAAAGCTTCTTCAGCTAAAGTGGTCAAACATGAGAAAGCATGCATTGACAATCAACATGTTTTTATCCCTTTTGCATTTGATATCTTTGGATTCTTGGCACAAGATGTTGTAGATCTTCTTATGAGGGTCTAAAAAATTATGCATAGTAACATTATGACCCCTAAGTCTATGGATGTAGTTTTTCGAAGGATTGGATTTGCTATTCAAAAGATATTGGCGGTGCAGTTTGTCACCCGTCTCCCTCCCATTTCTTTGTAATTTTTGGTATTTGATTTTAGATGCATGATTAGCCATCATGTATGTGTTTTGGTTCATTGTTGCGCTTGAATGTCTACGCAGATATGGAAGTGGAATTGTTTGCTAACGTAGACACGCGTCCAAGTTCTAAAGTAAAATGAGTGACATCCGTATTATAATTAAAATCATTTTTTATGAGTATGAAGCTACAGAAATACCAATCATTGGAAAAAATATACTACATTGGTTTGTTCTCAATATACTAAATTATAAAGTTCTCAATATACTAAATTATAAAGCTCAACAACTTTTTTCTTCTTTTTTTGTGCTCTACTACGCATACATCTTAGCCCTTTGTACTGTTTCCTACCAAATAGTATTGCTGAAATGTTAGTGAATATAAACATTTTCCTCTAATGTTATATAAAGAAAAAAAAAATCTCTTCATTTTTAATTTAAATACATGTAATTTCTTGACATAACTTCATAGGTTCCACTTTGTGTTACTCAAATCAAGAGGCCTCTCCCAAAATTATATCGGGTTTTCCATAATATCATGTACGCTAGTGTAGTTGAGTTAATTCTAGTAGTCCCCTAAATGTGTTGTTAATACTGTTGTTAATACTGATGAAGGAATTTCCTTAGAGTTTATTGACAAGCATGTGGGGATTTTTTTAGAAGTATTGGAAAATGTAAGACGTTGCTTTAATGTGTTTTTTGGATTGCAGGGGGTTTCTTAGGTTAATTAAACCATGCAAGGTTATGATAAGAAAATATGGAAATTCTAGAGGCTTTTGGAGATGAACTTGTGGAACTCATATAAAGCAATGTAGTTTTTGTCAAAGATGAATGATCTTTTGAAGAAGTTAAATTCTCAAATTGACACAACATATCTAACTTTCTAGATGATATATTTTTATGAAACACATACTTCATATTGAAGTAGAGTTAGGCATCATTTAGGCCTATCACATTCTCAATTTTTTATAATTTCCAAATTGGATAAAAATGTAATTAGGGAAACACACTACCTAGACTCCACCATGATTTTTCTTAGGATTTACCAACCAATATGTGGATCGATTTCACCACAAATGACATCCGACATGTGAATCAAAGAACTTCATTATGTCAAAACTCACTCAAGTTGGACAAGCATCTTCATAAGAATAAAGTGACAAGTGTTTGACAACCTTCATGTATAATTCTCACAACCAATGACTACCCAAACCTCATATTTTTATGAAACACATACTTCATGTTGAAGTAGAGTTAGGCATCGTTTAGGCCTATTACATTCTCAATTTTTGATAATTTCCAAATTGGATAAAAAATAAATTAGGGAAACACACTACCTAGACTCCACCATGAATTCTCTTAGGATTTACCAACCAATATGTGGATCGATTTCACCACAAATGGCATCTAACATGCGAATCAAAGAACTTCATTATGTCAAGACTCACTCAAGTTGGACAAGCATCTTCATAAGAATAAAGTGACAAGTGTTTGACACCCTTCATGTATAATTCTCACAACCAATGACTACCCAAACCTCACCTCAATTACAAGGTTTGGTATCCAGTAATGGGTTGAGACAAGCTATGAAAGGTCCCATGATAATTCATTCATTTGAGTGAAATATAGGAGCTAGCCCATGATTGCATACGAATGCATGTGGTTCAAGTGTTTGGAGTGTCCTAACTGAAAAACGTGAATGATGATCTTGAACCCCAAAACGGTAATATGTGGCAAAATGTAAAGCAAAAGATGGATTTCTCATTCTAGAAAGGAAATATGGCCATAAATGGTTGAAAGCCTAGTTCAAAAAGAGAGAAATGATAGTATATATAGGTTAGAGTTGGTTCAATTTCAAACCAACCAAATCCAAAACATAAATGTCGTTTATCATGACGAAGAGGTTATTACAACTTTATCAAGCTCTGTGTTTTTTTTTCATTGTCTCTAAAAAGAGATTTTATATCACCAAATACGTACCAAAAAAGTATCATACGGCAATGAAATTGAAAAAAGAGAGGAGGAACAATACCAAGTGCCTCCGTATTGTTCATTTGTTATGACGATAAGAACAAATAAAATGGGTTCAATTAATAAATTGTATCACTTTATTATATCCATGATTTGTGTTGAGAGTATTTGTTACTGAATTAATTCTCCTCTTCCTCTCTTTCCTTTTTGTAACAATTTATACTAGAGGCTAGATCTAAAACCATATACACACATATAAATCCAAAATGTAAATTGCAAATTAGAACAAACCTGAACAGCTCGAACGTTGAAGTGGCCCAAGTCAGCGAACATTGCTTCAGTCCCTGCATGTGTGGAACATTCAGATATATATATTTAACCACTTTGTGAAATATTAGATACATATAGAATAATAGAAATAGAACAGTTGGTTATATGGGTACCGCTCAAGAATTAAAAGGTGGTATCTAGTCTGCCCGTCTTTATTTCTGTCTTATTCGTTGTCCTTAATTCCCCTCAAGCACTAGTAACGGCATCACAAAATTGATGCTAACGAAGATATATATTTTTAACTTGCCTGTGGTACACAGCACAACCCCTCCGAGGGAGATCCATCCCTGCTTTCCTTTCCTCTTGAAGTAGTCGACAATGTACCTCGGATTCAAAGCCTTAAGCACGCCCACATCGTGTTTGAACAGGTTGTAGGCACCTGTTCCTCCAATGACGAAGAACCAAACAATGAGGATGGGCGCGAAGGAGTATCCGACCTTGTCGGTCCCGAAGCGTTGGACCAAGAAAAGCAGGATGAGGACGGCAATGGAGATCATGATGACAGCATCTGTTGATATAGACATACATGGATTCTCAAGAAAATTGAATGAATTGAAATTGCTATCTGTTTACAATTCAAAGGTGTGATGTATTTTCGACACAGCAGTCTTTGGTTTTGATAGAAATCAAATTTGACCTATCACTAAGCTGATTAGAAACTTTCGCAGGTATTGTGGAAAGATAAAAAAACAATGATTACTGATACTAACCTTGGTTCAGTGAGGTTGCTGCTTGCTGAATCCCACCGACCGCCGAGAGAACTGAAATTAGGTTTGGAAGTCAGAAGTCTTCACGTGTAACTAAGCAACTTAATAATTTATGGTCAGTCGCACCCGAAATGGAAGGAGTAAGAATGCCGTCACCCAAGACCATGGATGTTCCAAGTATGGTTACAAGGAAGAGCGCCATCTTGGCGGCCTTGGAACCCTCGAGTTTCTTCTTGACCCATGCAGCGTTACCAGTAGGCGCCTCCAACATGTTGTTGGCTGCATCCTCAGGCTGGTCATTGGGTATGAGTCCGATTCGAGCGTACCGGCATATGAGCGAGTAGAGCGCGAACGTTCCACCGTCGCCGTTGTCGTTGGCGTGGAGGACGATGAAGACGTACTTGATCATGGGAATGAGGATGAGAGTGTATAGTATGAGCGAGAGCACCCCCAGTATGTCGTTACTGTCGCTGGCGCCATTAGGGAATGTGCCGGAGAAGACGTAGAGAGGCGACGTTCCGAGGTCGATCGCCGTAGATCACGCCGATGCTCTGGAAGGCCAGCAGGAGCGTCGTGTTCCAGCTACCCTGAAGTTTTTTCATACGTGTGGTTTTCATTTACTGCTATACTACACGAACTAGATTTTACTTAAAACTTATGTACATATCAGACGTGTGAATAGCATATGTACGTGCCTTCTTGTGGCCGCCGCCGCCATGGACTTTCCCGGCCTCCAGGTCGAGGGAATCGATGTGACAAATCCTGTGGGCAGTATCAACCCCATGATTTGCATCTTGTTTCCCTTCCCCGTTGTCGAGCGTTTCATTCATCTCACTCGTACCAAAGGAGCAGCAGCAGGAGAGTTAAGAGAAGCAAGGCGGTTTAGGGAGGAGGCGAAGATCTCCTCGGCCACCTAGACTAGGTATCTGCGATGGTGGGCTGATATATGAAACAGAATCTCCGTAGTTTGTTGGCGGTGGACGGTGGCCGCTGGTAGCCGAACAAACTGACCCTTAAACCAGTTGATAATGATAATATCTATTAGCGGATGTAATTTCCTAATTACACTTAAGTCGTTATTACTTTCGAAATTAATTTGTTAGATAATTCCCCAACTCACTGTCTTCAACAACCTTATGATAATTACCTTCATTTAAATCTTATCACTAATACCGTAGGAGTCTGTTTCCAAAACTATACCCCCTCCCTTCGTAGTTTTTGTTTTCCACATGGACTATAGAGTGAAGACAAATTTTTATTGAACAAAAAACACATTCTTTCATCTCAGTTTTGTCACTGGTATTACTTACCAAAAATAGTGCTTGTGCCTGTTATTGATTTGATTTTGTAGAAGTACCCGTGACATATCACTTTATTTTGTCAGTGATTTAAAGTAAGTTTCTATCTCTAATACATTGTGCATCATCATTCCCCGTTATATCATTGTTTACAAAAACAAAATCTAATTTCATAAATACTCCAATATAAAATTTATAATATTACTTAGATAAGATTTGAACTAATAACAGTGTGGAAATTGCAGACCACATAGATCTACCTATTATTAGGAGATGTTCAATCGAGTTCATAATATTTTTCTCGATAAAAAATTCACATCCAATCTTAGTTGGAAATTCAATTTTGTTTTTATCTCTCTTCAAAAACCGATGTCATTAATAATGGAGAAGATAATCAATTCAATTCCATATTTTTTTGACAAAGAAAGAGGAAAGGTAAGACTAGTCTCCCAAGCTTTCATCTTACTTATTTTCTTTATTTTTATCAAAGTTTTATTGCTCAATTATACAACCCCACAACAAAAGATAAAATTTATATTCAGGATACACTCAGATTCTTCCAAAAAGTTGGAGAATTGGATAAGGAAAAACTCTTATTTCCAATCTTAAGACATCCTAGCAGAAGGTTTGATTCCGCAAAGGTATCACGTGATTGAACACCATGTTCTGCCAGTGTGCACCCCACAGAACTAAGTGTTTCATAGAGCTCCTTCAACACATGAAACCCAATTGTTCTTTTATAATCTTGATCTGATGTTCATACTCTCATGAAACTTCTTTCTCAATGATCATCCTTCCGTACCTCACCAACAAGTATAGATACACCGCCATAATATCCAAATCAATAAAAACATTTTTCAACTCTTTAGAAGATAGAGAGAGACTACTTCTTGTATATGATCCTTCTTCTAGAACAAGGATTACGATACATTGGGAGGTTGTGAAAATGGTAAGAAGGCATCATGACCTCTAGATTTAGTTCAACTGCACCGCTTGTTCATCTTAGTTGCTTATCTACTGAAAATAAAAATTGACTACCTTTATACTTGCTCAACTTGCAACAACTACTCATGTTAAACATCTAGATCTCTTTTGTTCGTGACCATATCATACAACTGATAGTTGTTTTGTTCATATCTACTTGACTACTTGATCTTCTTAAGTTAGGTTTTATCTTGCTCATAATTGACTACTTTCTCTCAGTTGCAACTTATTTAAAACATGTGAATTTGTTCACATTAAGATCATCATCCACACACACACTAGTACAGAAATGGTCTGTAGCGTTGATTTTTTAAAGCCTGCAGCGTCACTTTTTAACCGACGCCTAGGTGGGCGTCGCTACAGAATTTGGTCTATAGCGTCGGATTATTTAACCAAATAAAATCGACCTTACAGAGTAAACACCGACGCAAGAGGTTGTAAAAATTCTGACCTAGGCGAGAAAAAAGGAGCCTGTAAGGTCGGTTATTTCATAAAAACCGACCCTGTAAACGTTCTCGGTCGAGAAAATTGTTGACCGAGAACGTTTACAGGGTCGGTTTTTATGAAATAACCGATCCTAAAGATTGAATACCATTTCAGTGGTAACTCTCGGTCGAGGAAAATATTTCGGTCTCGGTCGAAAACTCTCTATAAGGTCGGTTTTATGAGAAAACCGACCCTAAAAATTGAATAAAACATTTCAGTGTAAGACTCGGTCGACAAACTTCTCGACCGATAGTATTTCGGTCGAGAAGTTTGTCGACCGAGTCTTACACTGAAATGTTTTATCAATCTTTAGGGTCGGTTTTTTCAAAAAACTGACCTTATAGAGGACATGTAGACTAGGTTTTTTACCAAAACCGACGTTAGAAGTTCTATTTCGGTCGAAAATTTTCGACCGAAGAGTGTACAATGAATTCAATCTATAGGGTCGGTTATTTAAAAAACCGACGCTAGAAGTTACGATTTTTTTTAAAAAAAAATTCTGCAGAAATTGATATAGAACAGAAGAACAAGAAGATTCATATATTCTGGGAGAGGGGTGCATTGATGCTCAACCGTCACCATTCAAAACCACACATTCATAGCAAAAATGATAATAAATATCATAATTTACAAAATGATAGAGTGCAAGTCTGAGATGACATATTACAAAAGTAAAAATATGAAAAAGTACGTACTCAAACCACATACATAAATAGAGCCGACATATTTAAACCAATGCTATTTCAACTTCACTTATAAAACACTCTGACCACTCTTCTCGGAATTCATTCAAGTCCACATGTGTGTAAGGCTGAGTTGTAAAGATCTGTAACAGAAAATGCACATGCTAATATTTTATAAAAATGACTACAATCACTTGTAAATTTATGATGTTATTCTTTATTACCTGACTTATAGTCTGAATATCATGTGATGCTTGTTTGACAATAGCTTGCATGTATTTCATTACATAGTAGCCACAAGTCCAGTCATTATTTTGCATATGACACTACAAATAACGAATTATACTTAATGTTAGTAAACTACTATAAACAGCAGTTGAGATAAGACTATAAGAGTTGACATATTAGAATTGAAAAATTAATACATATAAGACTAAGCAGTTGTCAAAGTAGCTACCTTGACATTTTTCAAAGTCAATGTCTTTAATTTTGTGGGTATTTGTCCTCCAGCTTCACAAAAAGCCTTTATACCCCTATCAATTAAACGATAGTTGGTAAAATAGAAATTCTAAATAAAATATCATGTTGAAGCAATTGATTAAATTTATGCTTACTCCATAGCTGACAATTTCAGTTTGTGACTCCTTGTTGTTTTACCCATTGGGTCAAGATAATAAAGAGTCATCAATTTTGGGACAATCACTAGTAATTCCCAATGTCTAGCTCTGAGTAAGAATAAAACAAACATTAAAATAAATAGTTTCATTCATTATTAAAATTATATTGAATAATAATACTTACTGGACGTTAAAAGGAATTAGGATAATTTCCTTCCCCTCACTAGCAAAATATTTGAATGCATCAGAGAAGTACTCATTCACTTCCTCAATTTTATTTGTCTCCACCTGACTAGTGACCGAAGGAACTAAGAATGCAATATTCTTTATATCAAAGTTGGTGACCTCGATATATAAATGGTTGTTAAACATTTGTAATTATTTTCATATGTAGAAATAAGCTAAAAATTTGTATTGGAATTTTCTATATATATTGATAGATCCTTACCTTATCCATACTTCTATTATCGAAGTGTTCAGCCAATCATACCGGAACAACTCTATAATATCGTCAAGAAAAATAAAATTCTCAAAGTCCCTCCCAACTGCATCTTCTGTTAACTTGACCATCATATTTGATCTCGATCTTTGGTTACCTAAGTATCGACACAAACATTTAGATTTGCTTCCCAATTCGTCGAATGTAGTTTCGGGAATGAAAGATGGCTTGGGCATAGGAGGATGACTAGCAGAAGTTTTACTTTTTGGTTTACAAACATGTTAATTAAATTACATACTTATATTACATGAGTTCATATATGCAGTCAAATATGAAAAATATGGTAGAAATAAGGTATACCTTGTCATTGATAACCAAGTGTCTAGGCCAACCCACCATAGCACCCTCAGCTTCTTCAACTGTACTATATTCATGATTAGGTATGGGTAGTGGTTTGTCCCTCATTCCGTCATACACAAGATGGATGGACACACGACAGATGTCATCAGTAATTTGTTGGCAATGCAATGTACCACCAAGGTTGTACACTTTGCCCGCTGCCACAACATTATATTCTAGAACCTCCACTGCAAGTTTACAGTTCATACCAACCTAGATTGAAATAATATAAGTTATATAAGAAACAGTAGAACAGATACATGTTACAACTATATATTATCATATATTTATCATACTAATAACACAACATATAGAACAAAAACTTACTGCAGATTGTTGTGGTGGTTCATCGGGAGTGCTCCCATGACCTTCTACAACTGTAGCATGGGCTTGTACCTCATCACTTGAGAGACGTGCAGTATGAATAGGTTGAGAAGGTTGAGTAGGCTGATATGAAGACATTATTTCTTTTACTTTCTGCGCTACTAATGCTTCAACATCCTCTTGTGTAAGACCTCCTGCACGACCTCTTTTATATTGAGAAGGGCCAAAATAAGACTTGAATCCTATGCCAGCTCCTAATCCCCTAACACGGCCAGGATGCTCCTTCGTACCAAGAGAAACTGCTAGTTCATCCATGTAGCCAGTTGGGATGAACTTTCCTTCCTTCCTTTGCTCGTGGAGATCAATCTATTCATAGTTAATAAAAATATTAAATCACAATATCAATTAGATATAAATAAATCTAAGTTTGTGGAAGTTACTCTTTACTTAGTTGGGATAAACCTACCATCTTTTGTGCCACCTCCTTAGTTGTAGGGTTGACAATTTCACCAGCTCGATTCTTTCTAGCATCAATCCATGTCATGTGTCGGGGTGGTCGCTCAACTTGAGTTGTACTAAATTCTTCTCCAGAAGATGATTGATTCTCTTATAGTTGGCGGCGGAAGGCATAACCATCGGGCCCCAAGCGATGGTCATGCACATTTTTAGCCCATCTTTCCTTTTGAGCCTGGTGAATAGCCTGATCATTTAAAATGAGGTATTGCAATTTAGACTTGGCAAACATGTATAAAAAGATTCACCTCCTTAATTGTATAAAATTAAATATTCATACAATACATCACAATCTTTATTACCTGAAACTCTTCCGATCTCCTAGCTGCAACAAATCTTTCCCACATCTCAGGATCAATAAAAATATATGCATCTGTAGCTTTCTTCTTTTGTTTAGGATTATTTATAAATTCCCTTACAAGATATGTCTTAAAACCCCTCCATCGTACACCACAACGTTGTAGCACTCTTTTCTTGTGATCTTTTTCATTTAGATGAAAAACACCCTATACATACAAAAGAAGCAATTAATAATGTTGTTTTGAAAAGGAATTAATTCCAAGCAAACTAAATTAGAATCAATAGATAAAAAACATATCACTTCTACTCACAGATATATCTTTCCATATGAGGTCTTTTTTGGCATTAGGAACATCATGCCAATTTTCTATATCTATTGGCACCTTAGTGCGCGCGGTCACCCCTACGTAATGCTTGAAAGCACTAGCATGTTCCCCAACAGGTGCTCCTGTCATATCAAATTGGACTGGCAATTTATCCCCTTTAGCCCTGAGCTCCTACAGCCTACGCATCAATGTAGGACCTCTACATTTCTTAGCGTCACCACTACCATCCTCATGGTGCTCATGCTCAGAATGTTCATCTTCATGGTGCTCATGCTCAAAATGTTCATCTTCACTCGCCATTTTAGAACCTGCAAGTATACATGATAAAAAAAATAAGTGATAATAAAAGCACAAGTGATAAGGTATACATGATAATAAAATAAATAATTCAAAGAATACATGCCTTTAGTATTGGTTGAGTTGTTAGTCAAGGAAAATTCCTTCTGCATGGTCTTGACGTTTATAATATTCATCGGTGTTATCTTCAACATTTACACTTGGCAAACCAACTAAGAATGGACTGGATTCATCATACTTTTCATAGTATTCTTCTTCATTTATAGGATCTACAGTAAACTGTCTTTTTCCATTAAGAATGACAGACCAATTTTTATTTGCCGGGTCATCAATATAGAATACTTGTTTTGCTTGGTTTTCCATGATGAATGGCTCATCTTTGAAACCAATCTTTTCAAAATTCACCAATTTGAAACCCAACTCATCCACTAAAACTCCTTTATTGTTGTCAACCCAATTACACCTAAATATAGGAACTCAAAAATTTGTATAGTCCATTTCCCATATGTCCTCAATGATGCCGTAATATGACATCTCAGCTTCGCGTGGTCTTTTATCTTTGGCACTAGCAAAATACAATGAACAAGCTTTAACAGTGACCCCACTATTTTGAACTACACTACTTTCATCTTGACGCTTTGTGTAGTATGAAAATCCGTTAATGTCATAACCTTCATATGACATGACATCCATTTTTGGCTTAAAGGCGAGCCATTTTATGTTCTCAGCAACATTATTTGGTGATTCAGATAGTTGATTAAATACTTTCTCTTCAAACCACCTAATAAATGTTCAATTATGCTCTCTTGCAAGCCACATTGAACTGGATCGTGGATGATTTCTCTTGATAAGATCATTGTGTTTTGTGATGTAGCTACTAACTTCATCGATGTTGTGTAAAATATACAAATGTGCTTGTTCCCACAACTCACGACTGATTCCTTTCACTCGTCCTCCCAGAGTTCCTTTGCCACAATAAGATCCAGTGTGATGGGAATTTTTTTGATCGCTACAAGTTTCATTGCAATTCAAAAAATCATTACAAAAGTCCATCACCTCCCTAGCCACGTAACCCTCAACAATACTCCCTTCAGGACGATAACGATTCTGAACATCACCTTTAAAAACACTCATGTAGCGTTCAAATGGATACATCCAGTGTAAGAAAATTGGACCCAACATCTTCACCTCCCTTGTAATATGTACTACAAGATGAACCATGATATCAAAAAATGAAGGAGGAAAGTACGTTTCAAGCTGACACATGGTAACAATTACATCTTTCTATAATTTATCGAGAGTATCAGGATGTATCACTTTGTTGCATATTTCATTGAAGAAGAAACAGAGTCTTGTGATTGCAAACCTTACATGCTTCAGAAATATAGATCGAATAGCCACAGGTAAAATTTGTTGCATTAAGGTGTGACAATCGTGAGATTTGAGACCTATCAGTTTCAGATCCTTCATTGATACCAATCTACGAATATTAGAAGAGTATCCTTATGGAACCTTAATATTATACAAGCACTCACAGAAAGTCTTTTTCTCTTTCTTTAACAAAGTGTAACAAGCCGGTGGAAAATATGTGCGGCGACCCCTGATCTCCACTGATAATTCTTTTCTAATACACATTAATTCTAAACCTTTTCTAGATTTGATGCCATCTTTAGTCTTTCCTGGTATGTTCAATAGCGTACCAATGATGCTATCACAAATATTTTTTTCAACATGCATGACGTCAATGCAGTGTCTAATTGCCAAAGATCTCCAATAAGGAAGATCCCAGAATATTGACCTCTTCTTGTATAGAGATTTGTCACATGTGAGTGTATGACTACTTGAACTCTTTCCAAATTCATTAACAATATGTTTCACCCTATCATATACAACATGTCCTGGTATAGGTTTAGGAGCACTTCGTTCCTCAGTTGACCCATTAAAGGTTTTGCGTTGCCTTCGATAAGGATGCACTGGTGGGAGAAATCTCCGATGACCAAGATATACAATTTTACCACCATGTTTCAGTCTAATTGAATCAGTATTTTCCTCACAAACAGGACATGCTTTGTATCCTTTTATGTTATATCCAGACAAATTTCCATAAGCTGGAAAGTCATTAATCGTGCAAAATAGCATAGCACGCAAACTGAAGATCTGTTTACGTGAAGCATCATATGTCATAATACCTTCTTCCCATAGTTTCATTAGGTCATCAATTAGAGGTTGAAGGTAAATATCAATATCATTTCCAGGTTGCTTGGGCCCTGATATCAATGTTGACAACATCACATACTTATTTTTCATAAACAACCAAGGAGGAAGATTGTATATAACAATCATAACAGGCCACGTGCTATGTTGGCTGCTTAATATAACATAGGGATTCATTCCATCTGTACAGAGTCCAAGTCTTAGGTTTCTTGGTTCTTTACCAAATTGAGGGTATAATAAATCAATTTTCTTCCATTGTGGTGAATCAAATGCATGTCGTAGGACGCCATCATCATTGACCTTTAACTCCCCATGCCAAGACAAATTTTGCGCATCTTCTGTATTAGCAAATAAGTGTTGAAATCGTGGTATTATTGGTAGATACCACATCACCTTGGCAGGAGAGCCATTTTTAGCCTTAGCTGAATTTGTAATCTTATACCTTGACGCACCACATTTTGGACAATTTATCAAATTACTATAGTCCTTCTGAAATAACACACAATCATTTGGACATGCATGAATCTTCTTAGCCTCCATTCCCATTGGGCACATTATTTTCTTTGCTTGATATGTTGAAATTGGAAGCTCGTTGCCTTCAGGAAGAATTTACTTTAACAAAGACAACAGTGAAGTGAAACTCTTATCGCTCCACCAGTTTTGAGCTTTAAGAGTGTATAATCGCATCACAGCACTCAACCTCGTGAACTTAGTACAACCCTTATATAATGGTTTTTCAGCATCATGGACAATGTTTGCAAATAAAGAAGGTGGATCAATGACATTGTCCTGACAACTACGTAGCATCTCATCAATCATATCATCCTGAATCTGGTCATCTTGAATCGGTTCATCATTAACATTATCATCATTATCTATATCTTCTATGCCACAACTATTAGTATCGACATTTTTTGCTCCATAATTCAATTTCTCTCCATGCCAATACCATTCATTATAACCTTGTATGATCCCATTCCATATGACATGATTCTTAATTTCCTCACCAGTATCAACTTTCAAATTGTTACAACAATTTCTACATGGACAATATAGCCTATCTGTAGGTAGTTTCCTATGTTCCTCAGCAAATCTGATAAATTCATCAAGACCTTTGGCAAACTCTGGACTGCAACGGTTCTTGATAGACATCCAACTTCGATCCATTTTCTATATCACATTAAAATTAATTATAAAACTAACAGTTTAATATTGATACTATAATAATCTGTAAGTTTTTATTGATATAAAGTGTACCACCTATCCCATTTTTGAATATTTAATCTCACTAGTAACTGTATAATGTATGCTTAGTTTTGAAGAAAATTTCAGCAGCATTTCCCCTAAGTTCTCCAAGTACACCGATGTAAATGGCAAATAACCACTCACATATGTACCCAAAGAACAAATGGAGAAATCCTACTGAAATAATCTACAAAACTAAACATACATTATACAGGTACATCCTAAGTGAGATTAAAATATCTAAAAACAGTCCCAAACCGGGGACTATCCAAAGTTTACTCGTAATGAGTAAATTTTGAACGGGTTTCTAAGTTAATATATAAATGCATTATTTTCATATTTATATATTAAGTTAAACATCATGCATCAACCCTAAAGTGTCAATGTAGGAGTACACATGTCTAATCTAGTATT